>JANBXA010000007.1:98242500-98807500 GCA_030556225.1 Cricetiscus sungorus | reverse complement strand
CAAGGTTTAATCCTGACTTTAGTCAGCAGATGAAAACCAGAGGCCAGATGTCTCCAGGCTGTTTAAAAACCCAGAGCCTCCTGGCCTCACTATTTTTTTTCCCTTGCTTTCCTTAAAGGGGAATTGGGGGGCGGGTGGTCAAGAGTTAATCACAAAGCAGTGCCACCTCCTAACAGACATCACGGGCAGCAAGAGGAGCCATTTCAGGGCAGGACAGGAGTTAAACCACCCCCAAGAGGATTAGGCATCCCTCCCACCCCAAGAAGAATCTGAAGGGATCCATGTGAGCAAGTCCATTTGCAGAACCCAGTTGCTTCAGTGCATACTTCATGAGCAAGCAGAACCACAGATTCTAGGACTACCTTGCTGGAGATGTTGCCTGCTCTGCAAAACCAGTAAAGCTGTGGAGCCAAGAGTGGGGAGACGTCACTCAGACCTAACCGGAATGGTTCTTAGACTCAGGGGACACACAAAGAACAAGCAACCCCTCAGGGGTAAAACCACCTTAAAACTGAAAATGACAAAGCAAGCCACCTCCTTGAAGCTGTGACATCCTCTGGTCTTTTAAGTCCTGAGACTTCTGTGGGCACTCTCATGATGAAGCATCCCCAGCCTGTCAGTGGTTCAGGATCTCACCTCTCTAGCTCTTTGTGTTGAGACAGCCTGGATGGAGCACAGGTAGGATAGCTGTGACTCCACCTCTGAAGGACCCCATCTAGCCAGCTGGGTACCAGGCAACCAAGATCTACAGCTCTTCCTAAGTGGAACCTTGTTTGGCACTTCTGCTTTGTCCCTACTCAGGCACAGTCTATGCCACAAAAAAACCAGGCAGCTCTGGGTCCCATGGTCATTAGGGACATCCATCTGTTGGCAGCCTCAGGCTAGCTTCCTGCAATCCTCATCCAAGGTACTCTGGGATTGTCATCCAGAGGCTTCTCCATGGATAAAGGTGTCAGATGGTGGGATGACTAGTTCTGTGTTGTAACCAGTAGAAGTCTGTCTGCACAAGAAAAGCAGTTAGTGGCTTCCTGCTCTTGAAATGGTTTTGACTCATGGGCACACGGGACTCACAGGCTTTGCATGTACCTGTGGGAGATGAGGGAAGGACGGAAAGTGGGGTTGCTGGGAGGAAGGAGTGGAGTTCAGCGTGGACCCAATCCAGGTAGAGTGCAGGGTGCTTGTTCCTGCCTTTGCTTGCTGTGGGCAACAGCTGGTGGGTGGGCTTAGAGATACATCTTACCAATTTTTCATGCCCATCCTCTAAACATGACCCTGTTCCTGAGCCTTTATTCTCCTGACAACTTCATGCAAGAAAACATGCAGACCCTCTGATAGCGTGAAATCAGGAACAAAGGCCTGGGGACAATGGGGTGAGGGGTGGCTATGGCCGGCTAAATTTCAGCCACACACAGATGTTCCTAGGAATGTCTGAATTCAAGCTGATGTTTTAAAAAGAAATGAGCCTTAAAACAATGTCTTCTGCAGTGAAGAGGGAGGTCAGCCCCAGCGGCATGCTATGGGCCAGAGCAACATTACAAGTTTTAATGATGGGCTATACTGGGCCCTCACATCCATCTGAGCTGTGTGTCCCACACCACAGTCTGTTCTCTATTGCCAAGATGAATTTTGTTTCACAGGACCACAGTTTCTTGACATTTGAGCCCAAATCCTCAACACTTCCAACAGTGGTGACTAAAAACAGGAAAACTTTATGTAGAAACTCCAGTTTGAGGCAACAGCGGATCCACATTTAGCTACAGAGGGGCAGTGTTTCAGACCCAGAGGGACAAGATGGGGAGCGAAGCTAGAGGGACTGTGTTGCTTCCCACCGTGCTGTGAATGGGGTAGGAACTCTGAAGAAAGTTTGAGTCCCTGGGCAAACTGCTCCCTTTGCATGGTGCTGACATAGAGTGGGGATTGGAGATGGAAGACGGAGGGACACAGATGTGCTTGTGCAGGGCGAGGCTCCCCTGACTCTGTCCACACATGCCATCACTCACTAGAGCCCTTCAGCAACCATATTCAGTTACAAATATGGTGCTTGTATCCCATCTCATCTGCACGTGAATTGATCAGTGCCACTCATGGCTGTGGGACACACACAGGTGGACATGTGCAGGAATCATATGCCTTCCTAGTCTCTGCCGGCTCTGCAGGGAACTGTGAATCTATCTGACCACACAGCCTCTGCACAGGGGGCCACCGGGTCAGGAGACACAGCCAGCAGGGCACAGGTCACCAACAATGAAGGCTCTGCTTTCACTATGGGACACTTCTGGGTATACGGTGGGCTTTGACGTTTCTTGAACAAGTAAACCCCTTTCTGGTTTAAACAACGGAAGTCCTTGTGATGAATCTGCACTGGTCTAGGCAGATAGCAGATGGTGTATGGTAAGAAACTGCTTGTGCCAAGGAGGCCCAGCATGTATGTATAGCCAGCACTTTGACAAGAGCATGTGAAGCTAGGACAGGCTCCTCACTGGAACGGTGGTCATGGACAGTGCAGGAGACACCCATTCTAGCTCAGTCTTTCTTCTTCCCATCCAAGCTTGTAGCTAAATTCCAGTTAAGCCAATGTACAGTAGTGAATCTCCACCAGCAAAAGGGAAGGACTCCCAGCAGGAGTTCCTAGACATGCTGACAGTTCCACACAGATGTCCCTTAAAACATATCAAAGACAATCTTTACCACTAAGCTCACATTTTGATGTCTCCAAAATGAAGACCTGTCCCAGAGAATAACCAGTATGTAGGTTAAAAATAGTTCTCTTAGAATACTGAACATTAATATAAAATTGGGTTCTACTACATAATGTTAAATTAATAGAATGCTTTTCTTTGAAATATTTCCGATGCTATCGGAAAGGACCCCACTGCTGCTGCTGATACAGGGTGCTTAGACACTAAAACCCCCACAAGCCAGGCATCTCAGACCCAGAACACAATTGCCTCACCAATAAAACAGTGGATGACATTCTGGGTTTAGATGCAGGCCACTGTGAAACAGGCACCGGGGAATAAGCATTGTCTAACGATTCCTTGATAACTGAGGTCTGGTGACATTATTTCAAATAATTATAACTGAGGTCTGTAGACATTATTTCAAATAATTATCATAGAATAGCAGTAAGGCTGACCAGAAAGTCACTCAAGTGACAGCTCCAAGATGGAAACAGGTGTTTTTAAGACTTGCATTCAACATATGAAAATAGGACAAATTCCCTGACATGAACTGCACCCTAGTCAAAAGTCAGCACACATATAAGAGATTCTCATCTTGACTCCTGCCCTTTGTGGCAGAGACTAGGGTCCTAGATCCATAGGAGATGATGTGGAGAATCCAATCCATCCTTATATAGAGGTAAAAAGCCATCATGGAGCTGGCAAAGATAATGCCGCACCAGGTTTTATTGTGCCTGATAAAAACGTGTGACTAAATAGCATGTACAAACAGTACTGAATTCACCCTGCCAACCTTTCATACCTTGAACATGCATATAGACACACACAGCTTTTGAATGTCCAGCTCTTGCACACCCTCCTTTCTCTTGAAGTTGAGGTGGGAGTCAGTGGTGCCTTGTCCCATAGGGAGGTCGTCTGTGGCCAGGCTGTAGGAGCTACAGATCTGCACACCAGCATTAAAGCCACTACTGTAGCTGTGGCAGCTCAGGCCCACTATGTCACATCTGTGCCCTCTTGGCACAACACATAAAACATCCTCTCTGGTCCAAACCTGGGTGTCCTAGAGCTCCTCAAGTAGCTCAAGTGTGCTTCAGTGAGGGGGGAGGCCTCACTTAGGACAGGGAGTAGACTGGTAGCTGCAGGACTGTGGCAGTTGACCAGTTAGTTCACTCTGAGGCCAGAAGTTCAGACTGATTCAGCAGAACTGAGGGCAGGATTTTACATGATTTCTTGAGCTTTCTGGAATGGGGTTCCATGTGACACAGGAGGCCTGAGAGCAAGGCAGGTCTGGCCACAGGAGCTTCCTTCAAGCAGGCCCCATCTATCATCCCAGTTCATCTCCCCTGACTTTCCAAACAAATTAAATCCAGCTGAAGAGCCTCACCATTTTGGAGATCAGAAGGAAGTACCAACAATGGTAGAGGAAAGACCTGCTGGCCTGATAGCACTGTAACAGGGTGGGGCAAATGGGCTTGCTGTGTAAAGTTAATGGCACACAAGTGCATCAGTGATGGATGCTGTCTATCCATCAGAGAACTGTCTATCAGCAGCCACAGAGACCCATCTTCTGTCCTTCTCCTGCTGGACACTGTCAACTGCTCATAGGAAACAGAGTATCATAAAGACCCTATCATCTATCTCCTCTTCTGAAATGGCTTGCCTTGCAGCAGCTGGACAAAGATGGTCATGGGACTAATGAGCCTGAGCGACTTGTTTGCCACACCAAGGTAGGACAGAACCTCCTTTTATAGGAGTATGAACGCAAGCTAAGGCTTATATGTAGCAAGCACCCATACCAATGGCCCAGAAGTGTCTCACAAAACTGTGCTGCTCCTGTAGGTCATGCTCTTTCTTGGCTGGAGATATACTTGCAGTAGGACTCCAGGATGTCCCTAGGATCATGAGGCTGTGAAGGATGGAGAGCAAGCAGAGCACGGTCCCCACAGGCTCTCCCCACAGGGCTGGGACAAGCCATAAATATGCAGCTAGACAAATCCTTAAGCAGTGAGTCCAAAGATCTAGCTTCTCTAATAGGATCTCAGAATAGAAAAACAAGAGGAAACACTGGCTAATTAAGGTATGCAAATTGATATTTGCAGAAGTAAATACTCTGAATATAAAATCCAAACTGTTGTTATAATTTACAGCCATATAGCTGATACAGACACCATATTCAAAAATGGTCTAACTAGGTCTCCTTCTGAAGTCATTAAAAATATATCTAATGATTTTAATTAGGAATTCTGTTACTGCCATTATTTTTTAAAGCCCTTAAGTTAGGAGGTATTTTGTGTGTACCCTATTTGAGGTTCTAGGACCTAGGCTTCCTGCCACCCAAGTGCCCAGGGAAGGTGGAATAAAATGTCCCACTTGACCCTGTGGGAGCCCTGGCTGGAGAGGAAGAAGGGCTGCTACTATGACTCACTTCAGGGTCTAATTTGAGCATGTAAAGTATTACAGGAACTGGGGAGAGCCATGGTGCAGATCTGCCTGCACTCTTGACCTAAAACAGAATTCTAAGGGCTGTTGATCAGGTGAAGCAGGCCCTAAAGGGCTCATGGGAACTCTACTAGGCTCTGACACAGCAGTGTCTACTTCACACCATTCCCCAGTTTTAATGCCCACTGTTTACTCTCCATAATACAAGCAAAGCTCTGATCACATAGGGCTCTAAGGCTTACCAGGGTAAGGCCAAGGCCAGTCAGTGAAACGCTGAGGAACAGGACTTAATTTTGGCCAATTCACATAGCTGCACATACACAGCAGGGTGGACATGGTTGCCTGTTCACTGAGCACCTAGGCCCAAGCCCCCCTTGATACTGTCTGGAACATGCGTACAGTACGTGCAGGCTGTGCACAGGGGCACAGCAAAGGATTTGGTTAAACAAGGACATAATGACCACAAGGAGTTAGCACTTCAGCTGGACCCCACACAAAAATAGTTCACTGGCTAGGGCAAGGGGCTCTCAAAAGGGGTCCTGTGGAGTCATAAAAGTAATGACTAGGTGCAAACTACCTCACTGGCTGACTTTTAGGAGCCCCTGGGTACCAGTAGTGGTTAGACACCAGGCAGCCTGAGCTGGCTTACTGTTGCAATGGTCTTCATCACATTGTGGGTGTGACACTGGGGATCCTCTGAAGTGCTCTTCACCGCGGGCACAGCCAACACTGAGACTACCTCAGTGTCCCTCTGTGTCCCAGGAGTCCCTCTGGAAGGCATCTGCTGAGACAGTAGTGCCTTCACTGGGCCCTGCTCTAAAACAGGTATAGCTGGCACCTGAGCATGTAGCTGTCAGCAACTGGCAACAGTATTTGGAAGACGACCAGCTTCCAGAAACACATCTATCACCACCACTGATGGGGAGGTGATGCACAGCAGGTGTGGTGAGCCTAGACCATGCAGAGACAGGCGCGGCCGGCACCGCTGTCACTCTGCGTCACCATGGCCAGCTGAACATCCCAGCTGCCAGTTGCCACTGTGCAAGGCATAAAACATACTCTCCAAGCAATCCCAGCAGCAGGACTGTGCTGGAGACTGCATTATTAATTAGAGTAATGGCGCATGGTCCTGTTACACGGCAAGATAATCATGTTTAATTTGTATATGTTTTAATTATGACTTAAGCGGTGCCAAATTTGATCATAGTATCATCTTTTCAGTTCTGCTCTGCAAGCATGTTTGCATTAATTTGCATTTGAAACATAAGAAGCTGCTCTTCCTGGGGGCAGTGCCTCACAGCTCTGCACACAGAGCCTCTTTCACAGGCCACCCATCCCATCCCCACACTCCTCCCTCACTGCAAGTGACAAGCAGGTCTCTACTGTGCTCCAAGAGCTCCCAGAGCCTAGAGGCTGGTCCTTTCCTGGAGACACCCAGAGCCTGAGCCCGCCCTCCCTGCAGGATGAACAATGGCTGCATTTAATGCATTTAATTTACTGAGATTGGGTTTAGCTCATTGGCCTTTCATTGTTTTGGAGATGGATTTAATTAACCTCTGATGAATCTTGCCAGCCAGTGTGATGGCGTGAGACCCCAAGGGGCAGGGCTATCAAATGGGCCCGATTCCCTGGAAGACTGGAATCTCCTTGCCTGTCCAGAATGGCAGGACAACTGAGGGGGCTCTGTTCTGGGTGGGGACTCAGTGGCCTAAGAAAACAAAGCAAAAAGCCTAGGCTGGGTCAAGCACTGAAAATCAACCCCCACTTTCATTTTAGGAGGTAAGCCACCTGTAGATGAATCACCAGTAATACACTGGGCATCTCAGGCACCAGCCTTCCCACAGCTCCAGGACTGCCTTACTCACAGGGCATCCAATATTCTGAGCAGCATACCTTTCTATTTATGAATGTGTCTGTCTGTGACTCTTCTAATTTTTTACTCTTCTCATTTTTCACGCTGCCTCTCAGAAATATGAAAGTGACTTGGAGGTGACCTGCCACAAATGAGGGTGCAGAGACCCCTAAGAGTCTTTGGGCCACGGCTGATCTGCAGCTGTGCACACTGAGGCCTCTGAGGCCCTTCTAGGAGGAACATGTGCAGAGAGAAGCGAAGAGAGGAAAGGCCACTGGAGTTCCAGTCAAAGGCCCCCAGAGGCCATCATAGGCAGTGCCCCTGTAAGCATAGGCTGGCCGGGCTGCATGGTTCCTGTGTGTCTTCAGGCATCCTTGGTGGGGTGAAGGCTATGCCTTCTTTCTGGCAGAAGAGTACACGTGGTAGAGTGAGACACTAGACAGAACAGTGAGTCTGCGTGTTGAGGTGGGACAGGCTTCTCAAAGTGAGTAGTGGAACCATGTGCCACAGAATTTTCATACTGGGCTGGTAATGTTAAAATCACAAGGATACAGGGTCTTTAATCTCAGAGCTACAACTTTGTTTCACTAAATGGGCTTTTAAAATCTACACTAATAAACTGTTTTCCACATTCCTTACTGTTTGCTTTACTTACATTATAAAGTACAATCAGAATGTAAAGGCAAGCTTTACTTTTTGAATGAATAATAGCTATCCACAGGTCTTAAAGAGCCTCAAAAGCTCTCCAGAAATTAATGCACAGATTTAAGATATATTCATTTATTTATTGAGTAAACAATCCAGTTTAAAACTATTGATTCTCCTCCCACTCCTTTGCATGTGCCAGGCTGATAGCAGAGACAAGGAGCTCCAGGCTTCTAAAGTGGGAAGAGACGAACACCAGAATTAGTGGTTGCGGAAGAGTTGCGGTTACCAGGCAGCATGCCAGGTCAGCAATGCCTGGTGCCAATGATCTTAATGCCTGTTGAGGGGGCCTTCCTGAGGAGGAGGCTTCCTTGGGGGTGTTACAGTCAGGTCATGCTGTCCCACTCAGAGGCTTTGAGAAGAAAACTGTAGGGGGTGCTGTTCACAGGAGCCCAGCAAAGCTGATATGACCACAGAACACCAATGCCAGTAGCCTCCATGTGGGGAAATGCAGGCCAAGCTGTGCTCCAGGAAAGCACCCCACACAGATGACAAGCGGCTGCAGTGGTCCCCCTCAGGCAAGGCCCAGAGTACAGTGAGTACAGTGTACATAGCCCTGTTACTATGTGTCATCTAATACCTGGAGGTAGGTGGCACAAAGACAGTGGTGTCTAAAAGAGACCTGACACGGTGGGTACCTAGCTGATGGAGGAGAGGCTCCTCCTCTACACTCTTGGGTCCTATCCCCATGGCTGGAGACACTGCCTGTTCCTTCTGTGGGAATCTGCACAGCAGATCACAGTGCCACCTGTCTTGAGGGGGACAGTCCCACAGATGGAACCCTGTAAGGAACAGTTGGGGCTCTGGCTGGAGACATTGTGAACATCCCAGAACTGTGTTTCCAAGATGAATGAAGACATGTTATTCATAGACGAGGAAGCTGAATCCCAGTGCAAAATGATAGCAAGTCCATGGGGACATTTTCTAATACAAATACAAACACAAATACAAAGACAAATACTCAAGGCCATGCATTGTGGAAGGGATGATGCAGGCAACATAGCTGCATTAGCTAACACCACCTGCTCAGGCAAGAATGAGGACAATGTCCAAGTGAAAGGGGCTAGCAGCAGGCATCTTTAGTGAGAGTTCCAGTGAAATAGGAGCTTCACTTCAGAAACTTAGAGCCTCTCTCAGAAGCCATCCTCCTCTTGGAAAATCTTTCTCCAAACAGTGAGAACTGCAGAAGACCTGGGTGGCTTGCAGATGCATCAATCTGGCATCAGGTGACATAAACTCATCCTCTATGAGGCCAGTGCACCCAGGTCAGGGGGTCCAGACACATCTAACACTTAGCCTACCATAAAGGCCAACAGTTCTCTGACAGACCAGGAAGCAACACTGATTTTAATGTCTTTCCTGACTACTTACTCACAGAGGTAGCCAGCAACCATGAGACATAAAATCATTCATATCTTGAGAAAAGGAGACTGTGCAGCTGGGTGAGATCTGGTGCTTCCTCTAAGTCCCCACAGTCCCATTCTTCAGTCCCCACCATGATCTGACCCACAGCAAAGGAGAGGTAGCTGGAAGACAGGGCATCTCCCACCACCACTCTTGAGTGCATGGTCCAGCCCCACCATCACTTGGCCTCCCCAGTATCCCTGCCTTCCGCTCAGCAAAGTAGCCACACGGCTCTGGCTAGAGACTAAGAGGAAGCTATGTAGTATAGGGCAGGTTGATGACCCCCTGGGCACTCACTGGCTTCCTTAGGGAACAGACAACTGAAGAATGCTTCATTTCTATGATAACTAAAGCTGCCTGACTCTACTCAGGCCCCATAAGGAGGCAAAGGGCAAGTGATGAAGCTAATGGCCATGGTGAGCTCCTTCCTGATTTTGCACACTACTCTACAGTATGGAATATCCATGTGTCCACTCACCCACAGAGCCAAACTGTCCTCCCATCCTGAAGGACAGAGTCAGAGATTGCCTATTAGCCATTCTGAGCCTGTGCAGATGAACTGCTTTTCCAGATGGCCTGTATCACACCCAGAAGGAAAAGTCTACTGTGAAGAAGCTTCTCTGACCTTTCCTCAACCACAGGCTGACCAGCATTGGCCTTCTAAGAGTCCGTTCCTTTCACAATGGCCACTCTGTGCCAAGTGGAAGTCTCTGGGGAGGTGGGGAAGCCATGGTGTGCAGCAGAATTGCTGGGCTCCAGCAGCAAGCTGGCAACTCAGCTCAGAAGCCCAGGAGCAAGAAAGTGGAGGTCTGGAAAACGAGTCTTCTGACTCTTTTAGAAACTGCACACACTCCATGGTATTCCTTCCTCTTTCATGGCTGGGTTAAGATGTACTGCCACTTCATGGAGTCTAAAGTGACAATCATGAACTCTGTATTGGTGTGAGCTAGGTCCTCTGCATACACATCATGGTTTTGTGTAGCTGGGTGTTCTTGAGGCACTCCTAACAGTAGGGTGGGGTGCCTCTGACTCTCTTGCCTGCTCTTGGGACCCTTTTCCTCCTACTGGCTTGCCTTTGTCCAGCCTTGATATGAGGGTTTGTGCCTGGTCTTATTGTAACTTGCTATGCCCTGTTTGGTTGATACCCCTGCTCTTTTTCTAAAGGGAAATGAAGGAGTAGATCTGGGGGGAAGAGGGTGTGGGGGAGCAGTGGAGGGAGGGGAAACTGCAGGCAGAATGCAGTGTATGAGAGAAGAGTAAAAGAAAGAAAAAAAGATGTACTGTTACCAGTAGTCACTGAACACCCAGAGTCCCTCCCTCCTATTACCCACTGAACATGTAGGGAGAACAACTATACCCATTGAAAATGCAGGGAAGGCCCCTGCACCCACTGGTCATCTAGAGAGACCTCTTGTACTACAAAGTTTAAAATGTACCCTGTGGGCCTGCCCTGATGAGGTACCCTCAGCTTAATTAAACACAGAAGGATTTAATGGCACATCACTCATTTCCATCAACCAAAGGGTAACACCTGCTCAACTCTGTGCTTAAAAAATAATTTTCTACTGAGGATGGAAGATTAATGTGTGACAATATTTGAAACTCAAACTATTAATGAGAAGACAGCAATCCGAGGTACTGCATGACTTCATGCTGGTCTCATCAGGCCCCTGCATGTGGATTACCTAGAGCTGTTGCATGCTTTAAATGTCCCAGGCAAGGTGGGTGTTGAAGGTAAAGGGGGCTGGTGGTGCTTCACTGTTCTGCACCTCCAGTTTGCTGCCACCAGAGAAGTTGGTACATCCTAACCATGAGAGAATGGCCACAAGGGCCAGGCACCCAGTTATCTGTCCCAGGGCTCAGGATGCCAGCACTCATCTGGTGGCAGGCATGGACCTCAAGACACAGTAATCTGGCCCTTAAGCCAACACCACAGGGCTTGCTTCCCTTGGCAGCACACCCTAGTCACTTAGTTTCCTTCCAACCTCAGTGGTCACTTCACTTGTCTTGGTGCCAAAGTGTGCCAGCTGCAGTCACTCTAGGGATTCCAGGACCCTGGCACCCTGCCTAGAGTTCCCATAGCAGTCAGCAAAGCTTTAGAGTTCTCCAAACCGAGAGAGCCTCAATTCATTAAATCAAGTAGAACAACCAGTTTCCTGGTATTTGATGAGGGTTAAGCAGTGGAAACCCAGTGGGAAACAGCCCCAAGCCCAACAGTCCCCAGCGCTGCAGGTACCAGAGCAGCAATACACAGTGGCTTCCCCAGGCTGTCTCTACAGGGGACACTGAGCCAGGGTTCCTCTGCTTAGCCCTGGCTGTCCAGGAACTAGAACTGTAGACCAGGCTGGCCTTGAATTCACAGAGATCCGCCTGCCTCTGCCTCCCAAGCTTCGGGATTAAGGGCTGAAGCACTAACGCCTAGCCAGGATGACTATTCTTAAAGCCAGTAATGGTTGACTAGCTGAACAACTGGACCCCCCCCCCTACTCCCGGTCAGGCAAAAAATTTACTTAAAAAACAAACAATAAAAAACCATGATCTATGAAAATAGTGGCTTAAATAATTAGCATTTTTCTGCCACCACTGGTTCTGTCACAATGCCCAGACTGAGGAAGACACACATGCCTACCTACCTCTACAACAGATTTGGAATCCAGGCGGAAGTTGAAATCACCAAAAACAAAGTAGGAAACTTTCTCAAATCGCTGGTCGATGATTCTGGGAAGAAAAAAGGGGACAGTGGTCACCTGATGCTTCAATGCTGACCAGCTCAAACAGGCCTATGCCAGCGACTCCTCCATGCTCCCCAAATGCTTCCTGCTAAAAAGACACTATGGTGATTGTTTCTTGCACTCCAAAATCTAGTACAAAGGCTACCATCAAGCACACAGCAACAAACAGCAGTGCATATAGGACCAGACAGACACTTGAGTGAGAACATCCGAAGAAACAGAAAATGAGTGGAGAGCTTGTCCCAGGGACCAGGTATGCTATCTCTGCCCGTAGCAGGACACTGCCTCTGCTGCCCACCTTTTACATATGAGCTCACTCTTACTCCACAGTAGTTACATCCCACCCAAGTCATGATGGAGAACGCCTATAATAACATACGGGTCAGCCTATGCTGCTTTGCTCAAAGACTTCTCTACAAATTCTCCACCAATTACAACCACTTCTCGAAGAATTTTTCCCATTGACAGATACACAAGGTCACACAGCAGCTTCCCTTACAGAGCAGTCCAGTCTCTCAAGCACCACACTGAGCAGCTCTCCTGGTTCTTGTTTCTGATTTGATAGTGAAGTATAGATTACTTACAGCACAGATTCACTAACCAGACACCAGAAGAGCAAAAGCATGCCTTCTGTCCAGTGGCAGAGAAAGAACATCCAGTAGTTATTCCAGAACTCATCTGCTGTGACAAGGTCCAAGGCAGAAAAGTGTCAAGCTCACGTTTAAAGGAAAATAAACTTGGTGGGCTCTGGAGGTAGCACACACTCACTTGTTCTACAAGCATGATGAATTGAGTTTGAATCCCCAGCATCCATGTTAAAACCCACATGTGGCTGTGTGTGCGTACAATCTCAGCATTTAGTTGAGATGGAGAGGGTAGAGACAGACAGACAGACAGACCCTGAGAGTTTGCTCCCTGGCCAGCCAGCTGCACCTAAATGATCAACTTTCAGTTTAGTGAGAGCCTGTCTCCAGGCAATAAGGTAGACAGTGACAGAGGAAGACACTCAACACCTTGCTCTGCCTTCAGCATATATGCCCATATTCACATCCATGTGCTACATAAAAATGTGATACACACAACACACATGGAACAGAAGAGGAGGAGGAGTGGGGAGAAGAAAGGAGGGGAGGAAGAGAAAGAAGGGGGAGGAGAAGTTTGATTATTAGGCAGCAGTCAGACAGACTTTCTCTATCACATTGACTCAAGTGTCTAGTGGCTACCATGAAGCCCAATGTGTCATGCTGTGGCCTGGTTATTGCTGCCCTGTTATAGATGTACTGCTGCTGGCATCAATGAGTACAAACGGGGGTGGGCAGCCTTGCATGTGGGGGTACCTAGAGGTGAACTTAGGTCGCAAAGGAACCCTGGAAAGTAGCAGTTAATAAAGTACTTATTCATTAGGAGGGCCCATCTCCTATGTGAAATTCATATGACTTGATGTTACACTGGTTACACAGTCAAAATACGGTGTCCAAACCCTGGGCTGACGCTACAAAGTCACCAGGAGGAAGCCAGTTGCCCTGGAAAGGAATGTGGAGAGGGCTCTCCGAGGGCCTGGAGAACTCTGCCCACTGGCCGGGGCTGGGAAGAAGCATTGTCTACAGGACCTGGATTCTGATTTTTTGTCTTTATGTCTGAGGGGCTCTGTGCTTGGCTATCACTATGGGCTTTCCTCTTGTGGCCCTGTTGCTACTCCTTCCTTTCCACTTGTACAACTTGAACATTTGCTCTTCCATGCTGTCTTTCCAGTGCTGTGTGGGATAGTCTGGAAAGTCTCTGCTTTAACTCTCCTCCAAGGCTGACTGTCACTAAACGTTCCACTTACTTCCTATGCAGACTGTCTCACATCACGCAGCGCATGGGTTAGCATGGGGCTTTTGGAGACTACCTACTGTTTTCCATAGACTTTAAAATAAACATCTATTCCTTTATACCTTTGATTCATGACTTTTATGTTAGGATTTTGTTTTTGTTTTTGGAGGGGAGGAGTTGGTTTTTTCGAGACAGGTTTCTCTTTAAAACAGGCCTAGCTCCTAGAACTAACTCTGCAGGCCAGGCTGTCCTTGAACTCACAGAGATCCACCTGCCTCTGCTTCCCAAGTGCTGGATTAAAGGTGTGCAACACCACTGCCTGGCTACTTACACTTCTCTTATTGGGAATGAACATTACAGATGATCTGAACTCTTCATTGTCATGAATGCCTACATGCACATGTATGACATACATACTTCAGAAACCATGTCTCACTCAGGAATATGCTATGTGCATATCATAGACACATCACTGATGTTTTATGGGCACAGGTTGCAGATATGTATATCCAACTTCACAGTAAGAGTTCATCTCCAAAGAAAGGGATGGTTTTGAAAGGAGTCATGGGCAAAGCAGGCTGGAGAGTTAACTTGCATTCATCAGTACTGATTCCTTGAGCCAAATACTTTTGACTACATCTTCACTTTCAAGGGTTTTATCTCTTCTAGTATGAGGTGCACAGACCATCTCAAGCTCTGAGCTTAGAAAGGAAACTTAGGCTTTTCCTGTGGCCATAAACCATTCATCAGGTGTTCATTGCTGCCCAGAGGTCATGCTGAGGCATCTTGGGAGGCTAATGGTACCCACAGGTCAGAGAGTGTGGAACAAGCCAAAGCCGAGCTCACTGTGAGAGCACCACAGGAGGAAGTGAATTCACAGGACACAAAGGTATGTCTGTGAGAGCCTGTGGACCTGTAAGCTCATGTGTGGGACAGTGGGGGCCAGGCCTTTCTCTGTCTCATCAACTAGTGTGAGTGTCAAACACAACGGACTGCACTAAGTTCTGATGAGATGAAAACAAAGACCTAGAAAGCAACATAAAGATGTGGTCTCAGAAACCGCCAGTCACAGTAGCGCATACCTACGTGGCTAATCAGATGGCAGAATTCATGTTAAGGTAAATTAGTTAAGAAGCCTTTTCAGATTTAAAAGGAGTGCACTAACTTTAGATGCCTGTGTGCTTAAGTGAGAGAATGCTGCATCTGGCTGTTCTTCCCATGAAAGGTGCTGATGGGTCCTGGCTGCTCCCCGCGCTGGGCCTGTGATGACCCAGGAAGGCAATTTCACTGGCATGTCTAGATTCCTGTAAGACTATCATTAAAAACCTAAACTTTATCATGCTTTCCTGCCCTGCTCTTTTTGATATAATAGCACAAGCCAATTAATAACAACGCCCATCTCTGAAGGTCGCCCAGAAGCAGCAAGATAAAGGGGCTGTCACGGCCGAGGCAATCGCCTGAGTGCCAGGCCAGCGGCCCTCACGGCACTCACTTTTAATTTCTACATAGTGCCATTTGGACCAGAGAAAAAAGAGTTGTTTTAAAATTAATTACCTTGTCAGTGGCTATTATGATTAAAAAGGAGGCCCACATCAATATCATGTGCCTTATTCAGAAAGAGAATTACAAGAAGAGCCATAAAAATCAATTTTTTAGGCCTGGAAATGGTGTCTCTTGTTTGACAGGTGATTCCAGGATGTGACAGCATCACTGGGGGAAGGGTGGCTTTTTTTTCTATCTGGCCATGGCCTTGTTCCCCATCTGAGGACATTACCTCCCATAATGCAACGGGCTCTAGGCTTCTGGAGGAAAGTCACAGTGAAAAAGTCACCCTTTCAGCTGTAGTCACTTTCGTGCCCCAGGAACCTTGAGGTGCCTTGGATCTGCTGAGGGTCCCTATGGTCACTGGGGCTATAGAGGGCACCAATGCAACATCCCACAGAGCGTGAAAGATGATGACCTGCACACAGCTTGTTTACTTTTTCACCTCAAAGGCTCTAAAGGTCTGGAAGATGGACTTAGCCATGACTAGTCAGTCCCATCCCCTGCAGTACTTCTGACACACTAATGAATTTAACTTTCTTCCCTTTTTACTCTTCAACCAATGATGGGGATGTTAAACTTTTTGGCATTATACTTTTACTTAACTATGGAGCATACACAAATTTAGAGATCAGCTAATGTTGGTTTGTCCTCAACTATGGGAGAGACCATGTATGCTGATCAAATAAGCTTAAGTAGCTAAAATACCAATGATATAAAATAGCTGTATTACCCAAAAATATTTTAGGGTAATCTAATTTCCTAAGTTTCTCTTTGTCATAAGTCAACTAGTCACAAAAGTAAATTCACCCAACCAAAATAATGCACGGCCAGCCTGAAACTTTCCAGGCCCTCATTCCTCACCCAACCCCTGCAAAGATGCTGTTGGGGACAAGATCTATCCCCATGGGGCCTGAAACCCCGGGGACCCTCAGTTCAGAGAGTCTGAGATATGAGAAAGTAATACTTCAGGGGCAAAGGGGCAAAAACCCAGAAGTAGTAGGACCACAGCACACCAACATAGCTTGAGGTGGCTCAAAGGACCTCAGATCTCATCTTAGCAACCACCACATTCCTCATTTGTAACTAGTCCACTGGCCCCAAGCATAGTGCCCTTGACATATAACACACCTTGTTATCCTATCCCATCCCTCCAGCAGTTGCCATCAAGACAGGGCACTCTGAGGTTCCTACCCCCAGCACCCTATAGGACTGCTTCATGCAATAGAACATAGACAACCTGAGCTAACTGGTTCTGGTGAGTGAGCTACTTTCCCCACCGTGGCCTATGGGAACTGCTGCTCCCAGCCTGGATGACAGTTCCTGTCTTATCAGGCTTATGTTACCAAGTTTGGTCATTCTAGGGAACGACCCAGGATCACTGCATTGGAGAAGGGGCCTTTAAGGAAGTCGTGGAGGTTAACAAGGTTAGAGGGGACATGACACAAAGGGAAGAATCCCTACAGTTGTTGGCTCTCTACCACGTAAGGACAGTGTCCACAAGCCATTTTTAGAGCCTGGCTTGCTGCCCTTAGTTTGAACTTCAGCCTCCAGAATTGCAAGAAATGAATCTCAGTCTAGTCCCTTACCTGAAGCTCTTTGCTGTAGCATCCAGCGCTCCTTGGGACAGTGTCCATCCTTAGGACACTGACTATGGACAAAAGGACAGCAAGACATGTAGGAGAGACGTGGGACATACCTAGACTGTAAGCTACTGGCCAAGGCTCCTTGTAACTTGGACTCTACTTACTTTCCCAGTGCTTCAATAAAGACTGAGATTATTGATGGAATCTTAAGAGATTGGGTTTTCCCTCTGGACAGGAGCTGGTTTCTTCTCCCAGTGACAATGTGCTGGGTATTCACTATGTGCTAAGGGCATTCTGGGCATAGCCACATTGGACTTTCCAACCTTATAAAAGCCAGGCTCCTTGATGATACATGTCCCACTTTGCTGGGGGAACTCTCTGCGCCCACTGTGGACCCTAGCATGAGGGCTAAATGCCTCCAATTCACACCTTCTGGCTAGAGAGCTGATCCTCTCTTTCTATCAGTCATCATTCCAATTTGTTTTCTAAGCATAAGATCTAGATCTTGAATGTACTACTCCCCCCCCCCACTCACATTGAGACAATTCCACTGGCTACAAAACCCCACCAGGCTACACGGAAGAGCCCTAGCCTCTGGGAATGCTTTATTTCCATGGCATCTGGCAGGAAAACCCACAGCTGAGATCTCCAGGAGCTGAGCAGCCCTTAAGCCTCAGATGCCCAGCTTCACCAACTCCAGGGAAATAAAAATTGTGCTACCTCTCCAAGACTTGCCAGAAGGGGATGGGTGGGAAGGCACAGTTTGGTAAAATACCGAGACCCTCTAAAGGGGGGTTTCCACCAAGGAGCAGTTGATGTGAAGCCACCAGAGCAGAAACATGACGTAGATGGAGGCTGAATGGCAAGAAGTCATCCACAGCATTCTCCAAGCATTGTTGTGGATATTCAAATGCACAGAGAATGCACACACCTACACACACACACACACACACACACACACACACACACACACACACACAGACCTACACACAGAGATCTACACACACAAACCCCTACACACACAAACCCCTACACACACACCTCTATACATACACACACACACACACACACACACACACACACCTACACACACAGACCTACACACACACACACACATAAACACACACACTTTATACACACACACACACATACACCTACACACACAGACCTACACACACACACACACACACACACCCCTACACACATAAACACACACACTTTATACACACACACGATCTAAACCTGAGGCATGGAAAATGAAGAGATGCCCAGAAGCATGCAAAGAAACCCAGACATTGAATTCAGGTGGTATTATGTGGCCACTGAGGCTCAGGACACAGACACATCATACTTTGTTTTATTTCTTCAGAAAAGAGAAGAAAGGCAAAATGCACATGTCAACCACTAAGTAGAGGTGTGTAATTTTCATCAGAGCCTTCTACATGCTTTTGAACATCTGAATTCATTTTTAGTAAAATGAAGAACAAACTGCAAATTTCATCAATCATCTGAGACACTGGCCTCATAGACTCATCTCGCTCAACTGCAACTGGACTTGACATGTCCTAGCTACCATGTTTCCAATAAAATCCATGGCAATGCTGGCACAGGCCTTGGGGTTTCAGGCTGATGATATACACAGCAAGTCTGTTTGGTCCTGGCCCTTCTACTTGCTATGGGAATCCTGTGCTGTGCAGGGTGAGCTCTGGACAGTGGGTGCCCTGAGGCTTCCAAAACTTAGGCTGTAGGCACACCCCACAAAGACTCCTGCACTCCTCCTCCAGGGCAGTGGGCAGCAAATGAGGTGCAAGAAATAGCTCTGTGCCAGCCACACCAGAGCATTCTGGAATGACCTAGATCCTTAGCAGGGAGCTCGCCTTTGCCTAGAGACGCAGTGCTTTTCTTCTGCTCACTGAACAGCAAGGCGAGTTCTGGGAACGGCCTAAAGAGAAACATTTAGATTGGAGGGTCTTTGAGCAGCCTGACAGCTGACGGATGACCATCCATAAAGTGACAAAGAGGGGCTGTGTGGCAGCCGGCGTCACATAGCCTCTCCCTGGGAAACTAATTGCTCCGGATTGTCCCAAGGAACATTATTTTTCTGGCAATCACTTCCTTTGAATGCCCAAAATGAGCATGAAACAACTCTTTTCACTGGACATAAAAGTTAAATGTCCCAATGTTGATCAAATTAACTTCAGCACTGTGACAATGGACTGTGTTTGTGAGAAAATAATGGGGGGGACAGAGGGGTGCTTTATGCCAGGGTTTCACAGTTGTAATGTAAAAATGTCTCTGTTGAACTAGCCAGGCCACATTTCAAAGGGGACACTGAAGGCTCCTGTCACTTGGCAGAAAGAAAAATCTCATTTCATGGGCTGAGCACTAGGGATGATTTGAGGGCGTGCTCACAGTTGCTGCCTCAGGGTCCTGGTTTGATCACCCTAGGTGCTCCCAAAGGGCTCACCTTGTGTCAAGAAGACTATCTCAGCCATGAGCAGTGCAGGTGCCTCCTGGAGCCACAGAAGGGTGTTAACCTTTGGCATCCCAACATCCCCAGGCGCTAACACAGACACCTTCAGCCTCCTGGGCCTCTGAACCCACCTGGACTTCTCAGAGCCACCTGTTGGTTTTCTTTTAAAATCTTTCATAACAAGGTGTGCTAGTACATCCCTTTAATCCATGTACTCAAATGGCAGAGGCAGACAGATTTCTGTACGTTCAAGGCCAGCCTGATCTGCAAAGCAAGTTCCAGGCAGCTAGGGTTATATTATTAGATGCTGTCACAGAACAAAACAAAACCATACACACATACACACACACACACACACACACGCACGCACGCACGCACGCACGCACGCACGCACACACGCACACTCCCCCACACACACAAAACTTCGGGCTAAAGAGCAGTCTCAGTGGTTAAGAATACTTGTTGCTCTTACAGAAGACCAGGGTTTGAGTCCCAGAATCCACATGGCCACACATAGTTCCAGGAGATCCAATGTTCTCTTTTGTCCTCCATAAGAACCAGGCATATGTGTGATGCATATATATGTATATGCAGGCAAAGCACTCATACACATAAAATAATAAAGTAAACCTAAAATAATTTCAATTTTTTTCATAACTAGATATTTATAAGGCTAAAAACTCAAAAGTCACACAAAAAGAGACATTATCTGACACGAGAAGCCTTGGCTGGCTAGGTATGATGGTTCATGAGAGCAACACTAGTACTCAGACAACTAAGGTAGGAGAATTGCTATGAGTTCCAGGCCAGTCTAGGCTACAGAGTAAGTTCCTGTTTCAAAAATCAAAAGAGGGAGGGAGGGAGAGGGGAGGGAGGGAGGGAGGGAGGGAGGGAGGGAGGGAGGGAGGGAGGGAGGAAGGAAGGAAGGAAGGAAGGAAGGAAGGAAGGAAGGAAGGAAGGAAGGAGGGAGGGAGGGAAGGAAGGAAGGAAGGAAGGAACGAACGAACACAGGCAGGCAAAACCTCCAAGCAAATCTGTAAATAAAAAGAGTACACAGCAAGGCAATTCTAGCTGCTTATGCCAGAGTGAGCGGTCAGTTCTCACTGCTCCCAGGGGTCTCAGGAACACATGTGGATGCAATGGTTCTAATGCAGGCAGGCATGCCACTCACAGTTGAGGTTCCTGGAGAATTGAGTCAGCGTTTACTCTTGGACTTGTTTCTTTATAACTTATTTTAGAATAGTCTTAGATTTGGAGGAAAGTTATAACATACTGGTGCCTCTTGGTTTTAACACCATCTTTCTTCCCTTTTGTGGACAGGGATGCAAGACTGTCTATCCCTGCGTCTAATGCCCCAACTTCTCAGACGAAGACAGGGACCTACAGGCTGGATAGGGTGGTTAAGCCAAACAAGCCAGCCTCTCTATCCCAGCCTCCTCAGTCTCCTGCAGCTCAGTGGGGCCTGCAGACAATGCTCACACGGTTCCCAGTGCTGCTGTGAATACAGCGCTGTTGGTGGCAGTGTCCATTCAAAGGCCAGTACAGCATTGTCCTCCCCAATCAGCACAGTAGAATGCAGTCTGCTGGTGGCTGCCAAAAGGTTAGCCTCCCGATGAAAGGGCGGGCCATTATTCACCACTCCTGCAGAGTGCCCCTTTGTGCCCAGCAGCCCAGCCCTACACTGCGGAGGTCCGGATCTGCGGCTGGCTGAGCTCGCCACAGAGGCCATTCATTGGAATGCAAAGATGCAGAAAAAGTGGCCCCCAGACCCCGAGGCTGCTTTTCTGGAGGCATGGTGGTGTAGGGCAATGACACATTCTAATGCCTTACCACACTGACAAGCTGACCATGGTCACCAGGACTGATGGACATTTGGTCTCTCTCAGCTCCCAGCTCCCAGCTCCCTGGGAGGTCCCAGAAAAGGGGCCATGCAGCAAGCAGCAGGAAGAACCACCCAGACAAGGCTCTTGTTGCTGGCTGCTGATTCACTAGCCCAGAAGGCAGCCCATGGAGGGACACACCACCACCATCACCACTACCACAGAGAAACCTCCTAGGAGGGAGGTCCCAGGGACGCCCATCCAAGCCTCTAGCAATGTCCTTGAAATTCAGACATGGTCCTGAGCCGAGACACTATCAGTTCAGTGCTGTCCTCGGGTCTGGTCTTGATGGGGCAGCATCTGCTACTTTTCCACTCCAGGAGCTAGTGGGCAACATTGTCGTGGTACCTCCACACAAACATGGCTGGGCAGGGCCCATACCAGGGGTACTTGAAAGTAGGACTGGTGAAGTGTAGGTATCAGAAAGAATGAGTGAGAACATCGGAGGATGAGGGCCTCTGGGTTCATAGATTATGTGGGGAAGACAGGAATGGCCAGAAATCGGATGCTTTGTTGGGGCAAAGCACCTGAACCTATCTCCAGTTGCCTGAGCTGTATCCCATAGTGGGTGCTGAAGTCAGCTTCAGGCTTGATATAGCACCTGCTCGGGCAGCAGTTCCAGATGAAAGGGTGTGACTGCATACAGATTTTAAGGACTGGGGCAACAACAGGAGAAACATCAGGCCCATTTCCCATATCTGTGGTTCTTCTACAGGGACCTGTAAGATACCAGTAGCACCAGGGCCATTTCTTACATTGGAGGCTGTGAGAGGTCAACAAAGGAAATGAACCAGTGGAAGGACCACAGGCTGACCTCTCCTGCATGACGCCATGGTTTCCAGCGGTCACCAGCCTTGTGCTTGTATATGGTGGCACAGGAGTGAGACTCTTATTTCCTGATTCCTTGTATAGAGCATTGCTTCAGAAGCACATGAAAACAACAGAAGAGAAACCCATAGAATAAACTACTAATGTGCATTGAAGAGAGATGGTAGGATGTTCAGTAATTCTAGCCCCACCCTACAGTGGCACAATGGTCCATAGGATCCAGCTTTGTCTTTTACTTTAGGGGCACACTGATTGATAGCACAGACACACATGTACAAATTTGCCCTGGACAAGCCCCACAAACACATGTGGGCAAACACACCCACACCCCCCCCCAGACACCACACCCATACACCCCCCCCCACCACACACACATTCTCACAAGGCACAAGAAGGAGACAGGCCTTGTACTTAAGGCTTATGTAACAACCTTCCTAGTAGCTGGTCTTTTGGGACCTTGTCTGATGTTAGGGATCCTCAACACACCTCCCTAGGCCACTGATCAAGTTGGGGCAAAAGTATGCACACTCCCTAGGATCTCCCATCATGGGAGTCTGCTAGCTTTGCCCTCAAGAATTTGATGGTGTAAGAACAACATGCTACATGTGAACAAAAGTGTCTTTATGGGAACCCTGGGTGGACTGCTTTTCCTTCAGGTGCACACATCTTCCATGAATCCTCTACAGGTTCAGGAAATATCCTACATCCTGCCACTCTTTTCTTCATGCCTGGGTCAGGGCTTGGCACATCCCAACCAGTGTGTCCTCTCTCAGGAACGCAGAAACAATCAATATGACTATTTCAGGGACAGGTGGTGATTTGTGGATAGCAGAATCCTTTGCTCAGCAAAGCACCTGTACTCTTAGATGGCCACTTCAGCAGACCAGACAGGAAGTGTCTGTGAAGGTGTGGGGATGGAAGAGCATAAGGAGAGGCCAGACACAGGCTAGGGGGAGGCTAAGATCTGAGTAGAGGTCAGGATGGGCTGAGGAAAGGGGACTAAAGCCAAGACAAACAAGACCCCATATTCTCTGAGCGTGTTGCTCTCGCTCTGGGGTGAGGCCAGAGCCATGCCTCCATGAAACAGTGTGAGGCTCAGGAAGAACCAAGCCCATCTGTCCTGGTCTGTGGAAAGTGGCTGTAGCCAACCAGAGTTGATCTTTCCCTATCACATGACAGGAGGATCAACTTGAAGAGCAGAGTCTAGACCCAGGTGTGTCTCCCCGACTGGGCTTCAGAGAATGCCTTTCTGTAAGTCAGATGGACACTGGTACTCAGGTCCAGATCCATCCTATCAGTCAGGGCCACCATCTTCTCTGGATGACAGCCCATTAGTCCTGACCCACCCAAGATTACACAGGATATCACATACAGAGGAGCTTGTAGCCAGGGCAGGTGGAATCCCCAGCAGAAGGTGACAGCCACTAATCCTTTCCTCAGGGATCACTCTGTGCCCAGGAAGAACAACCAGGCCAGATAGACAGGGAAGAGACAAAGGAAGGAAGGAGGCAACACCATGATTGGGGAGCAGAGCTTCCTTGAGTTGACCCAGGCACAGCACTGAGGTATCCATTCTTGAATCTACAACTGAACATAGCCATGGCAATTCTGAGACGTCACACTGTTGCTTGCATTTCCCCCTCCTCTTCAAGGCATAGTTTTCTTCATTTTCCCACAGAACACAGAAGGAAAGACAGGTAATGTGCATTCGTTTGCTCATTGATCAGGGGCTGCTCAGACAGTGCATGGAGTTGGAGATCTTACATTCCATACAGTTGACAATTCAGAGGGCCACTCTCAGACAGGAAAACAGAGATCAAGAAGTGGCCTCAGAGTAGCCTCAGCCATGCTCAGAAATGGCTAGGGTACAGCACCTACCTGTCGAGAACATAGCCAAGAGCCTTGTGCCTGACACCCGAGTACACTGAGGGGCTTGTCTCCCAGGCCACCAAGTTGGATGCATCATGAAAAAGATGGATGTTCACCAAGTCAAAGGCACTGTAATGAACAAAGAAAGGGAGCTGATGACCAAGAGCTAGAACCCAGTCTGCCCTGACAGAGCTATGCCTCTCTATATCCCACCCTCTTCCTCCATTCAGGGTCAAAGCCCTGGGCACCCATCTTTAGTCACCACAGTATTGCTTCCCCAAGGCCGGAAGGCATGAGACCTTAAGTTATATCTCCAATAAAACATCACTCTGGCCAAGTAAACCACAACTGTTTTCCTTTAAAGAACATGATAGTATTATAAAACTTCCTATAAGCTGTAGGCCCAGCTTCAAGGAGAAGTATGCTTCTCTCTGAATCTCTGTTTCCAAGAGCCCACACTGCAGGGATGAACCACTGTTGGGGACCCTGTAAGACAGGGGCATGGAAACAGGCAGAAAAACTGCCCTTCCACTGCCTCTGAGCATGCAGCCTGAGGGGCTGCATGCATATGAACTTGAGGAGGCCAGAGTGAGGTCTATGTCAGCCTTTCCGATGACCTGTGAAGTCCCTAGGCATCTCCAGCTAGCATGGACCATCTGCCTTACCAGATAATGGCTTCATACCATCCCAAAGGCGCATACTACCATGTTGCATCTTCTACAGGGCACTGGAACTGGACTTCACCATTTCTCTGCAGCAGCAATGTGAAGGGAAGCCCAATAACTCAGCCACTAGCTCCATGCCTAAGTGACCCACCCACACCACATAGGAAGAAGCTGGCCCATGAGAACAAGGACAAAGAGTAACACAGGTGGCCAGCCACCTCCTGGTTTGGGTCATTAACGCTACCTTAGGAACCTTCTGCTCCTCTCCCCCAGGTCTATTCTGGACATTGTCTTGACCAGCTCTAGGGGCCTAGGCCAGTACCTTAGCTGAACTATAGAGACCAAGACTTAGTCAACTCTGTTTCAGGAGCTGGAAACAGCCAGATTTCTGTGGTTCTCAGGTGGACAAGGTGGGTATTACGATGGAGAATACTCATCTAAAGGAAGACTAGGCTGGGACAAGTGAGTGGAGCTAGGGCCTCATTTGTCTGTGCCCAATAATCTCAGGCTGTCTCTGCAGAGCTTAACTTTGAGGCCTTCCCACCAGTTCAATTGTGCAGTAGACTCTGATATACACAGGTTACATTTGAGGATGGGTGAGAGGTCTTCTGGCCTTTGTTTGTACTGAAAAATACCTGAACTGCCAACTTATTAAGGAATAGGAAACAACACTGTGCCATGTGTCATCAACCAAAAGAGGAGTTCTGGGGCAGGTTGAGCAGCAGGGTCCCATTCTATGAGAGTAGTCTTTGACAACATGTTTGCAACACATATGAAAGAAGGGTAAAAACCACTCTCAAAATTATGAAGTGGAGACAGTCAATCAGATGCCATGGAACATACCAGTCAGCAATACACCACCGCGTCCTGATGAAGCCTTTTCTTGACCATTTGCACTGAAAAATAAAGGTTATACTGTCAACAACACCGAGAAGTGGGAAGCCACAGGGCTCATCTGTGCTCATGGCATAGCTAAGAGGAGTTCCTTCCTTTGCTTGTTTGTTTTGGGAACAATGTCTTGCTACACAATCCAGGCTGGCCTCAAACTCATGATCCTACAAGATCTAAGTGTCACTTCCAGCAGTTACATAGTGTGCAGTATTCATCCATATGTAGAGCAGCTACCAGGCAGAGGAGGCGCTGTGGTCTGAATGTGCCTTAAATCTGATGTTGACAGCTGACCTCCAATATGATGGGGCTGAGAGTCAGGGGCCTCTGAAAGGTGATTCTGTCTCCAGGACTGGGCCTTTTAGCAAAGAGGTTTGATGAAGAGAATCTGGGCCTTTCCACCGCTTGCCTGTTTTCTGCCCCATGGGAACATATATTTGGACTGGTAGAGGGCAGGTATCCAGGTCCTACCTTGGATGAGGATGCAGCCCTCACCAGATGCTCTGCTAGCTCCTGAATCCTGCACTTACTGGGGATCAAAAACTGTGGGAAAGAACTTTCTGTGGTTGACAAACTACCTAGTTCTCAGGCTAGAGCTGCTAAATGAAGGCTGGGCTAAAGAAAGGGAGTGGTCACTTCCACCCTGTGTTCTCTCCCTCCCTCCACACAACCACTATTCAGAGTCTGGGGAGCCCCAGACTCTCGGTTCTGAAATGATGAAAAAAGTAGAAAAAGCAGAGACAATCATGGGAAGAGGAGGGGAAAAGAGTGTGGAGAAACCTGGACTTACTGTTGACTACAGCTTCCCATATACTGCACATACTGCCAAGCCCCCCCAAGCTTCCGGTCCCAATGTTGCTGCAGCACTGCTAACCAAGACCCAAGACTGTTCACATGCACATAAGGAAGCTGGGCACATGGGGCTGTCTGCTGACATTATACCTGCCTGTGGGACAATGGCCTTTCCAGCACTCAATGTATATGAATGAAAGAACTGAACTTTAAATTCTACTTTACTTTTAATTTACACACCTCTAATTTACACACCTCTACAGAAGAAAGCTGTCTCATGGGCTCTCAGTGTCGGGAGCAGAAGTCCTATGGGCAAAGAGGAGCTCCTCCTGCATCCCCAGGTCACAAAAGGCAGGAACAAGTGTCTTATCTCCCTATGGAGAGTGGCCCACAGAGGGGGATCCTCTATAGTGCCTGGCATTCTGTCTTGAGGGCAGCTGAGCTTTGAGAGGCTTGGATACTTTGTGGTTGGCAAAGGACCAGGGAAGAAGGCATCTTCTCCGTAGTACCCAGGCAGGCAGGGGTAGAAGTGACCACAGGGAATTTGATTAATTTCTATCAAAATATTCTCTGTCTTAAGAGGGAAGCAAAGGGGGCTACAGAGATGGCTCAGTGGTTACGAGTACTTGTTACTCTTATAGAGGACCCACCCAAGTTTGGTTCCCAGCACATACATGGTGGCTCATAACCATTTTTAACTCCAGATCCCAAAGGTTCAGCATTCTTTTTTGACTTCCCTGGGCACCAGGCACATTCATGGTGCACATACATACATGCTGGCAAACATTCACACACATGAATATAAAACAATAAACAGAGGATCCAGAGATGTAAGGTAGGACAGTTTTGTGTTCAGCATCTTATTTCTCCACATAACAGAAATAGCTCAGTTTAACTCAATGACACTCTAGACCACACCCTATAACCCTGTAAATCATTCTAATAAATCTCCTTTCTAGATAGATAGTTATTTTACAAGTTATGTTCCTCTAAAGAACCCTAACTAATACAGTTAGCATCATAACTAATATAGAAACTACACTGAATGTATTTATGGTACAGAGGTACCTGGCCACCTCTCCCAAGCTCAGGCATCTCGCTGTCTGGTCCTGCACTCAGCACACAACCAGCACTTTGATACTTCACATATGCAGCACAGCACGGATCCCTCTTCATCCAAGAATGGCTCTATAAGACCAGGCCTACACTTGCTTTAAGGACCAGTATGCATAGCTCATAGCACACAGAGCTATACACAGCACAGAGCAGTGTGCTCCACAGGATCAGCTATCTTAAGGTCATTCCCTCTCCCCCCACCAAAAAAAAAAACAAAACAAAACAAAAAAAAGTTCCTCCAGAGAAGCAGTAATCCCCAGTCCACCTGCAGCCACACTTACAAGCTCTGACCCCAAATTGAACACCTTCACTTTGTTTACAGTTATATAGTGGGCAACAGCTTCACTGTCATTGCAAGTAGAAAACATTTGTGAATTATGGGACCAGAAAGTATTTTCCCCTTAGTTCTCCAATTTGCATAAATTAAGGTACATACATACATTTGTGTATCTTGAATACACACACATATATTGTTGTACAAATTAAATTTCCATAATAGAGCACTGACTTTAATTACTAATTGAATGCACAACCAAAAGTACACTTTTTTTCCTAAAATAGGTGTTGGTAATAATTGCAATTAGGATTCTAGGTAGATGTAAGACTTTCCCATAAGTTACAGGAGAATCTCAAAAAAATATACAGTTACTATTTGCATAATTCAACAGTTTGGTAAAATATTTACAGAACATCTTGCCTCTGAGGCATACTCATCACTAGTATGGTCAAATATGACCACAGAATGGAAAGATGTAACTACCACCCAGGGCACTCTGACATTCCCACAGTGTACGGTCTTGGGTTTGTCCATGTCCTGGGTCTGAGCTGAGATGCATTTCTGTCCTTCCAAGGGCCAGTGGGCTGTACTCAACTACTTCAAAAGATAGTCCTCCTTCAGCATCCCACGCTCCCTTCAGTGACCTGAAAGGAGGTCTGCAGAGCAAAGCGCTCCCTTCAACCAGGAAGAAATGAGACCCAAACTTTCTCAGACTGCCAGCGACCAGAAGGAAGCAGAACTAGGATCCACTTCCTTGCTCCTGGACCAAAGTTCCATCTTTCTGACAACTCATTTCCCTAGTATGGTCAATTATGAGCACTTAGGTAGTTGCTACATGGACTAGTCCACAGGAGCACACCCCAGCCCCACATCAGCAGACCATTGGATGCCTTTTTGGCAAGGTAACTCCTTAAAGGGGCCTCCCTGAGACTCTCTATGTACAGCACAAACAAATACATGCAAAGGAACTGACACAAGCACACGTACACACACACACACACACACACACACACACACACACACACACACTTACAACTGTGTTTGGTATGGAGGGTGGGGAAGGTCCACACAAACAGGCATGGCGGCAAGGACCCAGGCCACAGTAAAAGTCTTGAAAGGCCTAGAAGCTCCCAGCTACAGAGCTGTCCCCAGGCCATAGCAGATGGGAGCAATGTGCAGAAGGTAGGTGGCACTTGACTTTGATGGGTCACTTTCAGGAGGCCATGTTCTGGGACTTTCCTCTCACTGACAACCTTCTGAAACCTTCACTTATGAACTTTTCTGAGCTGATAGGGATGGCAAGGTTCTCATATCTCTGGGGTGGGTGGCACTCAGGCAGGCTCTCACATGGCTTCTCCTCTCTTAGAGGGACCATGGCCACAGAAATGGAACCCACACAGGCCCAGGAGGGTGACACAGTGCTCACCTCATGCGGCCTCTGCTCAGTCCCCTGTTAATAGGGTTCCTTGAGCCGGCAGATGGATTGCGAATCCAGGCAGCTTCATCTACTGAGAGAGCATAAATCGCAGCAGAGAAAAGAGGGGCTGCGGGAGGTTATCACTAAGCAGCCCCACTGAGGAAGGCCTGCTTGGAGCATTAGTGGAATTAATTCATCTTTCATGGGCACATGCAGCAGGGCCTGTGATCTATGGTAACAACCAATTTCTCACCACGGCCAAGAGGAAAAAAATGACTCGGTCCGATCGACTACACAAATCTGCTTTTTAAAAATGGCCTTGCGTTATCTGGAGTGTTGCTCCCAGAGGCGTCATTTGAAATTCATACTGAGCCAGAAGCACCCATAAATCAACAGAGAAAGTTTTGTTAGTTTTAGAAGCAGAGGGCCGTCATTATTTGGAATTGCATTATGCCTCCATCACAGTAATTACATTTAGATTATCCTTAAGTGATGGCAATAAAAGAAAGAGAGATCAGTCTTCAACTAATTCTCTCCCCTAAATGTGCTGGGTGCGATGTCGGCGTGGCAGAAGGTATGAAGGGGCAAGCCTGGGAGGGGATACACAGGGTCTAAACAGAGCTGTTTCTGGTGATTTCAGCACTGGCACCCCAGGTCCTAACCTGTGGGACACAGCGTGCTCTGTGAGGTTTTATGCATTAAGAAGCTCCACAGAACTAACAGTGTATTGGAGTTTGTGATTTTAAAATGACATTTTGTTTCTGTTGATTACCGTGGTGAAAGGAAATGTTATTTTGCACTGGCATAGTCCATGACATAAGGTTGATACACAGAACCCCAGGACACTCCCCAGTTGAGCAGTTATGGTCCCTGTAAGCCCCGGAGCCAGCCAACACAGGGGTCTGTGAACCAGCTGATAATCATGGATAGCAACTTGTTCTAAATGAAGATAATGGTCTACATAAAGATATCCTGTGGCCTTCCCATGATGAGAGTTCATTCTTTAAAGATACATGCTAGGGATGGTGTTGCAAGCCTTTAATCACAGAGCTCAGGAGGCAGAGGCGGTCAGATCTCTGTGAAGCCAAAAAGGACTACAAGATAATACCCTGTCTCAACGAAACAACAGGGCCATGCCCTTTCCTCTCCCTGCAGACAACAGGAATGAGGCCCTGACCAGGTCTGCTAAATACAGAACGGGATGGACCCTGAATGTGGGAGGAAGTCAATCTCTCATACTCTGTTCTGATGCATGTCACACTTAGCCAGTGCTGTGAGGGGGCAGAGAACTGGCCTCAAGAGCAAAGAGTATCCTCCCTATATGGGTGGTAGGGTATAGCCAAGACCCCCAGATTTCACAGATCCTGATCCTGAGACCACCAGATTCAGTGAAGCAAGAGAAGCATTAGCCAGAGAAGCCCTGAGGCCCTTGGAAGAATTCTACAGACAAGGGCTGAGGGCTGCTGGGCACCAGGGGCACATCTCTGCAAGAGCCTTTCCCCTACTCCTGCCCATTCAGGGTACACTTTGCTGTGACATACATCTTGAGCTTTTAGTGTAGCAGATGAAGCTGTGATGGGATTCCAGTTCTAGAATTTGAGGAGTGATGTGAGAATAAGGCAACAGGGAAACTACACATGGTTGGGGGGGGGGATGAAGGCTACACACTGGGTTCTTGTGGGGGACACCACATGTCTGCTGATACGTGTAGAGGTATGGGATATGCACAGTACCTCCAAGAATTAAAACAGAACACAGAATAGGGCTCATCAGAGATCAGGTGCATTTGGGGCTTTTAGAGAGAGAGAGAGAGCAAACACTGACCTTAGGAAAGTCTACTAGGGAATACCAGGTGAGGGCCTCAGTATATTCACATACAAGAAATAGGCAGTGTATACAGTCATAGCTTCACTCTAGTTGGATGGGGCCCACATGGCTGCCTATCTGCCAGACTTCTCAGTATGTGAGATAATTTAAAGAAGTGATTAATTGGGGAAAAGAGATGCTTGGTGGGGGGGCTATCTCAAATACTGCCTCCCCAGGGATCTGGGACATACACTTGTGCCTATGCTCAGCACTACCTTGCAGTGCACTCCACCTGCCCGCAAGGGAACATCTCGAAGCCAGAGCATAGGACATGTGTTGTACTACCTCGCCCGCCCTGGCTTCCAGACCTACCCAGAACTGCACCTGCACCTGGGCCCCTCAAGCCCTGGCCATCTTTAATGAGAGATGACACGGTGAGTTCCCAAAGAGACCTTTGGAATAACTTGGATGAGTCCTAGGCAGGCAGAAGCCAAACTCAGCAGTAACTAGCTAGACTCTAAAGCTGGCATGTCAGCTGATGGCTCTGTTGTGGGAACATCCATGGGGTCCTCCTGTGGAAACCAGCAACATTTAGATTCAGGTGTCATTACATATGGACCACAAAAGGCTGCAACCTTCCCCGCCCCCCTCCTCTACCCTCAGGATGCCTGAAGAGGAAGGGTCAAGAAACTAAGCCAGGGTAGATCTAGCCAGCAGAGTACAAAAGATTGGGAACATCCTTGACCTGGGGACAGTGGATGGGTAAGCCAAACCACACGCTGACAAGAGGCGGCCATGGTCGTTTCATGCAAGGCACAACTTCAATGCAAGTTAATAAAGTTGTAGCCTTGCTGAAAACCAGCACTGAGAAAGTGAACTACTACACAGTGCAGCATCTCATGAAAGAGAACCACAGAGCAGTCCTTGGGACTGGTTAGAGTGTCCCCAACACCATGGCAAAGATGGGACAGGCATGAACAGCCAGCAGTCATCAGGGACGCCAATTCTCTGTTCTTCCCACCTCAGTACCTAAAAACCTTCCATCCAGGGCACCCAACATCTACTGTACCTTAACAGATGATTCAGGGAAAGATGTCAAAATGAAGCCTGAAGGAAGCTACTCACATCTCAGTAGAGAGGCAGATCAGCTTTTGGGTTTTTAATTTCTAAACTCTACTAAGCAGGTGCAACTGCTATCATGTATCATTAACCCACCAGTTCTGTGTTAGCTGCTGTGTCTTCACTGGCTAAGGAAACCCAGAGATCTCTCCAGGACTTAGCTCTCACTCCAGCATCCCCCAAGGAAGGTGAAGGTGTACCATGTATATAGTTCCTGCACAGCATGGCATATAAGCCACAGAGCACAATGATTCCCAGCCACAGTGTCAGCCCAAGACAGAAGGAAGACATTTTCCTTGTCTTTGGGGAATGGTTCTCCTGCCTGCGAGTGACGCTTTAAGTTTAGTAACAATACAAACCTGAGCTCTTAGGTTCTCTGTGCCCTTATCCAGGGCAGTTCAGATCACACCCAAACTCCAGGAAAAGCAGTCCTGCAGTGTGGCAGTGTTGTGACTGCTGACAGTGGGGGACAGTCCAAACCTGCATCACCTCTGACTCACTCATTCTGAAAATCAGTGTGCTGATGAGGAGACACCAGTCCTCACACACCTCAGGAAAGTAGTCCTGTGGGAACTTCTCCTTCTCCAGCATGGGCGTGCTCTCCAAAGTGTCCGAATAAATTTCCTTGCCAGTGACTTTCTTATACTTCTTAGCTAGAAAAGATAGGACGATACAGACATTAATACCATCAAGACATTCTACTGACTAGCCACATGCTACTAGGGATGCCAGGCCTCACTATAGCAGCCCCTGGGTCAGAGGGATGTCTCCAAGCAGGCACGGGGCCAACTGCTGCTCCAGAGGCGCCTGTGGCTCATAAATTCTTGTTCCATGACCTGGAACCTGACACTCTACTTCATTATCCCCTAAGAGCTCCCAGCCTGCAGATTTACAGGGGCTAATTGGCACCCTCTTTGAAAGCCGTGAATATATTTAAGAGGGCTGTGGAATTACCATTCACTCAGACCTTCACATGAATTTATTTAATAACATTGATTTCCTCTTCACACACGAACGACATTACTCATATTCCAGGGAACAATTTTTACATGAGAGGTAGACAGGGACACAGGGCAGGCACTCTTCAGACCTGCCTTGCTAGCTGCCACCCTACCCCTCCTGGACTGACAGCACTGTGACAGGCCCTAGTCTGAGTCCTTCCACAGGCAGGCCTGAGAGAGGTCTTTCCTATGGACAAATGTCCCACATTCAATGATACACGATAAACATAAGAATGTATTTCTCACAGCCCTTGCAGACAGGACAAGTGAACTGCTGGGCTCAGCAAGGTGCCAGAAAGTTCAGGCAACATTTGGTCCCCAAGGCCAGAACATAACGCAAACTGGCTACCAGTCCCAGCACCCCAAGATCCCCAAGGTGATAACAGAAGCTCTTGGATTGTCAAGCAGGTTCTTGGACATTAGCCTTGGACCAGCAGCTGTCAGGATTTTAGAGATGCCTTCACATGCTAGGAGCAGCAGGACTTTCACAGTCTAGAGTGCTTTCCATACCAGAAATAAGAGCAGGACAGCAGGAGCTGGCGGAGGGATGTAGCTCCAGGGACTTAATGGGATAGAGAGTGAACCCTGACAAAAAACAAAGTTTTGATTCTAAGGAAACTGCTAAGTTAGGGGGCCCCATTTGGGTCTATGATCTGGTTTGGGATGTACTGATGGCTCATAATGAATGCAACAGGGACCTGAAAGCCCATGGGAACCTGTCCAGGGACTGGGTCAGCATTGAGCTAAATGCACCATGGGTCTCTGATTATATTCCTCACATTCAAGCAGATACTAGAGAACACAGGTATGCTGAGCTTTGACGCCACCACCACCCATTCACTGCAGAAGGGAAAATGCATTCCTAGCGCAGAGAGAACGAGGCCTCAGCAGAGCATGGAGCCAGCCCCTGGGTGGGTAGACAGGGTCAGACAGGTTCCAGTGAGCCCTATGCTGGGATAGAGATGCACTTGACCCCAGGAACATTTGCCGCAGCAGCCCATCAATCCCACAGGAGGGTGTTTGGCACAGATAGTAGTTAGTACCCAGTCATGCTGGCGTGGCTGAGTGTCTTGTGGAAGGGTACTGGGAAGCATGAGGAGTGGAAGCTTCCAACAGAGGCTAAAGGTCCAAACAGACACTCCCGGGGTACCCAGGCAGGTAACTTTCCCAACAGGCTTGTAGTGGGCTACCTAATGCCCCTGTACCACATCATGAAGCTAAAGAGTCCAAACCTTATCTCTTGTCATCACGTCCATCTCCTTGGTGAGCCCTGTGCTCTTGAGATGAAAAAAACAATGGCAGGGACCCACTCAAATATGAAAGAGGCTAGGCAAGGGGCAAGAAGACACACACACATGCTTTCAAACACCCAGTAACATATCTATTCCAGTGGGCCAGTTGGACAATCAGAACAGTCAGCTATATAGTCAGAGAAAGCCACACACCAGCGAGAGCAGACACACTTTGAAGCTTGGCTCATAATGGGCTCCTCAGCAATTCTGGCTACACTGAAACACCTCTCCCAGGAGCCTGTGTCTCTCCGCTGAAGTCATACACCAAGGAAGAACACTTCATGGGTACAGATAGGGCTATGATACATGGCTGAGGGGACCCAGTCTACAAATGAACATAGGTGGAAGAATGGCAGGGGTTGTGGAGAGCCATTGGGCTTAGAAGGAATCCAGAGACCATCTTGTTCCCTGAGGATGAGGAAGAAACTGGGATGGAAGAGCACACCTTAAAAACGTCATTTTCAGAGGCAGTAGACACCACATATATACCTATCCTACCCTGTCTGCATAGACCATGCTACCCACCGAAGTCCAGTGTACTTCAGGCTTTGCCTTTCATGCTGCAGTGCTACCAGTTTTGACAAATTTACACAAATGTCATGTACCACATGCACCAGTTTTTCTGTCCAAATTATCTTCTGTGCCCAGACAAATCACTTCCCTCCACATAGCCACATTCTTTATGTCTCTAGAGTTTTTCCATTTCCAGACAGTCACAGCTGGGGTCCTGCAGTGTACAGCCACCAGGCCAGCATCTTTCACCTGCTCACTTCTCTTGGTGGCTAACCAGCATCCCTCTGGAATGACACACTGCTCATTTTTCTGGTTTCTCATTAACTTTGATGCATGCTAGAGGGGGGCGGGAGGGAGGCAGAGGTAGGGCAGTAGCTGATTTTCTTGTCCAGTGGAAAACGGTCATCTCTATTCCTAGTTTGCTGACTAGGAATAGTATTTGCTGGATTCCGCCATATGCTTTTTCTGCATCTATAGACCCAGTCATGAGGTTTTCTTTCTTTAACAGATGGTGTGAACAATTTTATTGGCTGATTCTGGAATGTGAAGTCAATTGCATGTTTAGAGTAAACCCCAACTGTTCTGGGTGTATAATCCTTCTTACACATTGCTAGCATCTTCCTGAGAATTCTTGCATTTTATTTTCATGAAGCAGCCGGTGGACCTCCCTCTTTCTGGTTTGGGGAGTCAGTCAGTACTGGTCTTGCAGCACAAATCATGAGGTGCTCCTTGGCTTGTACCTGGGAACTTTGTAGAGAATGCTGTCGCTTTCTTAGTAGATTTACCAGTAAATCCACTGGGCCTGGCCCTTTTCCTCATGTTCACCTCTGACTTAGCTTCACCAATAAGCTTTAGGCATTTTCAACTGCAAAGTCCTTGCACAAGCACTCAGACTGTGATGTTCCTGCAATTGTTCCATCCTATTATTAAACTCACAGGCCAGACTTGTTATAACATTCTGTTACTACCCTGGTACCAGTGGAAGTCCCTTACTCATTTCTGTTATCAATACTTTGTGTCTTCCCTCGTTTTTGTTCTTGGTTCATAGGGCTAACAGTTTATCAATTTAATAGATCTTTTTTAAGAATCACTTTTTTTTCTGATTTCTTGCATTCAATTCCATTAATTTTGCCTCCAATCTTTCTGCTTATTTTTTCTGTTTATTGTGAATTTCATTTTCTACTTCCTTATACATTAGTCCTGAGCATACTAACCACACTTATTTTAAATTCCCAGTCCAATCACTCCAGATCTCTGTCATATTTGAGTCTGTGTCAGAGACTTGGTTCATCTCCTTAACCTGACTTTTAATTCTTTAGCATGTTGCTGAGGACAGAACAAGAGCCGCTAGGTTAAAGAAGCAGACAGATGTGCTGGGCTGGGGCCACATCTCTGGCTGCTGTAGTGTCAGACACTCAATCTCCTTTCTCCCCTATCCTCGTGCTTGTCTCTTCTGCCTGAGGATTTCCAGTGAGACATTTTCTCACAGACTCAAAGCAGCACATATCTTCTACTCCGTTTGCCCCAGGCTGTGATCCTCCCACTGATTGGCAGTCCTGCATCCCACAAGACAAAAAGGCTAGAAGCTGGGTTGGGTATCTCAATTTCTTGGCCAGATGGGTTCTGATGAGTCTAGTTAGCTGGGGACTTGGTTTCCTTGACAGCAGGCCCTGTGAAGCAGAAGGGAATACCTGCCTTTGACTGTGAGAGCTCTGTGGGACACCTAGAAGAAAAACTCAAACACATGGATCCTGGGAGCCTTCCTCCACACCTCTCCTGAACCCAGTGGAATCCTGTTGTATGTACCCACCAGCTGCAGACCCAGAGGAGTGCCTGTACCTAACTGTCTGTGGTGGTTGTGGATATGTGTGTGGGGGGGGTGGGGGGTGATAAGTTTGTCCTATGACCTTATTTCCTGTTGGATACAAACAGAACTGTTCTGCTTGCATCTGTCAGAATGGGAACCACGTCTTTCAAACATTGTATATTGGCCCAGAAAGTAAAAGTCCCTCTATCTTTCTCTGCTGTTCTTTTACAGACTCCTTAACTTTCTAACTGGATTCTTGCTTTTTCAAATTGGGTTACTAATTCTTAGGTCAACTCAAAATTTTTCAAATTCTAGATTTCTTGCTATAACTGACATCAAGCCGGGAGAGTGAGTACTGTGTGCCCAGCCCAGCCTGAGATGATCTGCAGGCTCTATCAATGTCCGTAGGCATCACCATGTCAGGTCAGGCCACTGTATTTGCAGAATCAGCTCTCATCCCAGAAAGAAGCATGCTAAGCACATACCTGATTCAGACCCTACCCACAGTGGGAGAGTTTGCAGAGCCAACTGTGTAGTATTAGCAAGGCACAATATGACTGCTTTCATTTAGTAGTAAAATATGTATGCAAATGGTTTCTTATGAAAACTGTTCTGTGAATTCAGAACCTCTTGAGTTTGATGTTCTTTTTTGAGGTGGGGGTGGGGTTGGTGTTTCAAGGCAGGCTTTCTCTGTGTAGCTCTGGCTACACAGGAACTCACTCTGTTGACCAGGCTGGCCTCACAGAGATCCACCTGCCTCTGCCTCTGCCTCCTAAGTACTGGTGTTGAAGGCATGTGCTGCCACCACTCAGAGATGTTCATGTTTAAGAGGCTATTATTCTGTGTCTTACCCTAGCATCACAGACAATAAATAGTCCATATCTGAATGTCACTGCTGGGGACATGCACTGGTTGGTACCGGATGTCTACGGAGTCCTGAAAAAGCAGCTCTGACACTTCATCATGACCAAATTCTTGGTGAAAAGAGACAAGTGCTGTACTTGGAAGAAGCTGCAGAAGCACAATGATGACCACTCTGCTGGCCAGCATCCTGCTCATCACAAGGCTGGGCAGGCCACTAGAGCAATGCAGAAAAGACAGTCCCTCCATCTCCTAGGGGGACTCTTTCTCTGGGTGAGCACCAACAATGAACCTGAACCAGCTTATCAAAGTGGTTATGTCACTGGTTACAAATACCTGACAACAAGTAACCTAAAAGAGGATTACTTTGGCTCAGGGTTTGAGAGTACAATCTATCATGGCAGAAAGTATTAACAGGGGTGGTGGCAGAGGTGTCTCGAGGCTCTGAAGGCAAGGACTTGTTCACATCTGGAGATCAGGAAGCAGAATTGGGCTGTATCTCAATGCCAGATCCCAGTGACCCAGTACCCTCTATAGAGGCTCACAGTCCAAGGCTCCACAACTACCAACCCGAAACAGAGGCATCAACTGGGAAGTAAATGTGTAAATGTGTGAAAACATTTTATATAACAGGTACTTTCACAACTGTCATAAACTTAGGGCTTTTCCAAGTGAGGTGACCTGGCCCCACATCGGCAAGAAGTTCAAGAAATATACAACTCTCCTATTCAATTTCATTTTCTCACATTTCAAAGGAGCACTGGTAGGAAACTATGATCCCCCCTGAGGTCCCATAAGAAAGATAGAGCTAGTAGGGCATGGTGGCACATGTCTTTAATCAATCTCAGTACTCCAATTTCTGTGAGTTGGAGGCCATCCTGGTCTACAAAATAAGTTCCAGGACTGTCAAGAATGTCAAATAGAGAAATCCTGTCTTAAAAAACCAGAGGGGGGGAGGGAGGAAGAAGGAGGAGAAGAAGAAGGAGGAGAAGGAGAAGGAGGAGGAGGAGGAGAAGAAGGAGAAGGAGAAGGAGAAGGAGAAGGAGAAGGAGAAGAAAGAAGAAGAAGAAGAAGAAGAAGAAGAAGAAGAAGAAGAAGAAGAAGAAGAAGAAGAAGAAGAAGAACGAAGAAGAAGAAGAAGAAGAAGAGAGATGGAGGGAAGAAGAGAGAGAGAAGGGAGGGGAGGAGAAGAAAGGGGAGAGGAGGGGAGGGGAGGGGAGGAGAGGAGAGGGGAGGAGAAGAAAGGGGAGAGGAGGGGAGGGAAGGGGAGGAGAGGAGAGGGGAGGAGAAGAGAGGAGAGGAGCTAAAGTTCACTGAGATGGGTATAGGCTTTGGCTGCTCAGGACAGGCAGAGTAGATCAGTGGCATCTTCCTTCAAGGAAGCCACAGTGCTAGGTTTTCAAGATGTGCAGATGACATCAAACCCAGACCATGCAGGCCTGACTTCTTATGACAACATAGCCAGAGAGACCTGGAGAGGACAGACTAAGGGTCAGCTGCAGAAACATCATGGAAGCCAGCACGGATTCTTACCTTTAAAGTCAAACTGGTAGATGTTTTTTAAGGATTCGTGAAGAAAATAAAAGCTTCCTAGTGCCTGTAGGAGCAAAGAGAAAGACAGGGTCAGGACAGTACTGATTCTCTACTATGTGAGGTTCCAGGCCACAAAAGAAACTTCTGCAAAGAAAGCAGAGGAAACAAACTGTCATTCAGTGGCAGCAGCTGAGGCAGAGGTGGCCATGGGCTGGCCAGCACCCACCACCTCCTACTTCCCAGAACAGTGCAGAGGTAAACTAGTCAGCTCCAAGTAGTACTGTTCAGCCAACGAGCAAACAGCTGCTGTGTTGCTGCCCCAAGCTGCACATTCCAGGTTGCACAAATTTTCAGGAATGAACTGAATCCTCAGGAGACCCAGGCTTGGTTTCACTCATCTGATCCCAGAGCTTCACACCCACCACCATCTACTCCATGACAACAACACAGGCACAGATGGGATTTACAAAACTATACAGAGAAACCCTGTCTCGAAAAACCAAACCAAACAAAAAACTAAATGACTTTCATAATTAAATACCAAAGTATAGAAGTTAGTTGGTCCCATCTCAAATGTCCACACAGGAAGTGTGGGATCCCCCACTAGAGTATTCACACAGTAAAGTTTGATCCCCAGCTCAGTGTCCACATGGGAACAGATGCGGTCCTCTAACTCAGCGTTTACGTAAGGGTATGGTTCCCAGTCCAATGTCCACACGAAGCTGGCCTGAACCCCAACTCAGTGTCCCCACAGAATAGTCTACCTCCCCTGGTCAGAATGTCCATAAAGTCTAAGGTTTTGTCCCCCCAGCTGATGGTCTACAAAGGAAGATAGATCTGGTCACTCAGCTTAATGTCCACACAAGGATAGGTTTGATACTGATTCCTCAGCATCCACATAGGAATGCCGTGGTCTATACTTGCCATCAGACCCCAAGGACAGCAAAGCAGGAGGCTGAGGTTATATCTGCTGGCAGAAGAGATGGATTATTTGGCCTTCCAAAGGTAAAACTCAAATTCTTTTATATTACTGCTGGGTTTTAATTTTACCCCTGGCTATCATGCGCTACAAAACTCTGATTGTCAAGGCAGGGAACTCCACTCAAGCCTTGCATTCGAGGTGCTTCTTGATCTATAGGTTTGCACATATGACATCCTCGTGAAGCTGGGCCCCATCTGGTATATGCTTATGTGGAATTCTACCTGCTTCCCTAGGTCACATTGGCTACTCCACAGTGGGATGGGATAGGGCTTTATCCAACCCATTTCTTCTTTATGCCATGTTATATCCTTATCAATCCCCAGATACCTCTTGATCATCCCCCAGCCCTCTAGCTTTCCGCCTGACTCATCTTTACATTTCATCCCCAATCCAGTGTCCCCTGGAACCCTGAAGTTTTTCCTTCACTCCTCCTCCTGTCCACCCACATCCTGCCACACACATTCACAAGGGACTCTGTGCATCACATCGATCCTTGCCAGGGCTCTGCTGGCTCCCGTCCCCTGTCCCCATTTGTACTGTGGCAGGAAGGCTCCCCTGCTCTGTGAATAGTTCAGCAGACCCACAGTCACATGTTCCTCTGGTCACACATGTGTCAGTGAGGCACCTTCACAGCAGAACTTAGAAGCAGCCAGCTTTCAGTTTGCCATCTTGAGGCTCCATCCACAGGAGAGACTAAGGTTCATATAGGAACTGAGCCTCCTCTATGGGACAGAAGAGAAAACTGCAGGGCTGGACCCAGCACGAGCCCAACACTTCCTCTGGGGCCATGTGACACACACCTTGTGTAGGATGCCTCTCTCCCTGCTTCAGGTAAAGAGAAACTAGAGAGTGTGACTAAGAACACTGTGGATACTAAGCATTGCCTCTTACATGAGAAGGCTACCATGATTGTGTGAGATTTCTGATAAGCAAATGGAAATAAGCTGTAATGCATACATTAAAATGGTAGTTCTTAGAGTCAGAAGCTCTATGATTAGCTCTAATGAATACCCAAAGTCAAAGTTCAACCCAACTCCCCACCATTCTCACCACTGTATCAATACAGCCAGGACTCTGCTCATCACAGGGCACAGGGTCTGGGTGGTGGTATACTATGGACCACCACCAGAAGGCCCTCAAGCATAGAGCTTGTTGACAGTACACCTTTCACATCTTGGAGTGGCCTGGGAGTTTCCTGGTCTAGAGCAGGCGCCCCTTGGGTGCCAGTGCTGTGACCACTGCTGGGACAGATGAGTACAGGGCAGAGCAGCTGTAGCAGGAGGACCAGGGGTTTTACATAGGGCCAACTGTGTTTAGTAAACATAATACAGAATTGGGCAAGTAATGCCACACTATATTGTTTCTATGGATAAAGCATCTCCAATTCCAGGTGCTTGTTTTTTGGTGTTTTGTTTTTTTTTCTTTTTAAAATGAACTCAATCTATGAGTAGGAAAATCAACCATGAGTGTTAAACCACTCACACTTCTTCCCCTCCTCCTCACACACAGCTCCTCTATACCTGAATGATGCCCCCACCCAAGGAAAGAAGGCGGCCTTACCCCACTGTGCTACTTTCTAGGGCATATACTCTCTCAGGATCAATCTCTGACAGTTCTATTCTCTCGAGAACTAACTTCAGGACATCAGAGGCTGAGACAAGACCACTTCTGCATGGAGATGTAACAGCTCCTGTGTGAATATGTTTGTCTTGCATTCTAGGCATAAACCCAACTTGGCCTTATCATGTTTTCATATCCTGTGGAATTGTGCTTGCTAACACTGTGATCAGTATTTTTGCTAAAAAACATTTGCTTCCAATCTTGTTTCTGTTCTCATCACCACCATATTACTCTACTCCAACTCTCAACGGTGTTCGTGTTGCAAATCAGACAGGCATTTCCCTCAGCAACACAAGACACCCACCCTGCCCTCCTTCCCTCCCTCTTTTCTTTTTAAAAACAGGGTCTTTTTGGATAGTCCAGGCTTGCCTCCTCGTCAGCTTCCTGAGTGATGGGATGATAGGCTTGCACTTTTCACACTCTCTTCTCTGGAGTCTCCTCCCCACCCCACCCCCACCCCCAGTGACAACACAATGGATCCAGATAGAGCGCCCAACAAAGCCTTTCTGTCTTTCTCCTCCTCCTTGAGAGTGACCTCCACCCCATCCTTGGTGGAAAAGGTCACATGTATTGCACTCGTCCTCTGGTGGTTTCACAATCCCCCTTAGATCTCTCAGAAGTTGAATCTCCCAATTCAGGATGTATGTTATCTCTCCTCTCCTCTTGCTCTGTTGATTTCCCCAGCATCTTCCCATCACCACACGTTTCCTCTGCAAACCCATCTCCACTTCATGCTCAAATCTGATGGACCACAGATCCACTGTCAATCTCTAAATTCCATTCTCTCCTCTGCCAATGCTAAGCCATCAGCTCTAAATGGATACTGCTTCTGCCACTGCTACTGCCCCTCAGTTTCCTCTCTCCTTCTAAAAGTACACCCCTTCTGCCCTATGCTCTCCCACAAATCAGCACACCTGTCACTCACAGGCCTCTAGCCCCAATGGCCATGAAGCATGGGCTCCCTCTGAGTTCACTGCATGCCTTCTTTCTCCTCTTCCAGGTGATTATCACAGAAACCCCCTGCTACTCCAGGTCACCATGGAAACACTATCTCCTCCAAGCAGCATAGGCCCAACCCAGCACCCCATTATTCCTTTAAAATGCTGTATACCCCAGCTACCTGAGACTTGCCTTCTTCCAGGGGGAAGCTCATTGAGGGCAGGAATGTAAATAGAGTCCCCAGAATGAATTAGTTTCTGGAGGAATTCCATCAGCATGGTGCCCTTAGGGTCCAGCTGGCTGAGCAGCTCTGACCTCATATACTCAACTGTCTGCCCAAATCTCAAAAGCGACCCAAAGCACAGCTTTCTGAGAAACTGTGTTCACAGAAAATACTGATCATACTCCAAAGGTAAGCCCTGAGAGGACTGGCTTTAAAACAATTTAACAGATTGAGTAATAAATCAAAGCAAAGTTATTTTAACATTCATTAGATTATAAACAATAATAAATGAAACAAAGCTTTTGTTTCAATCAATGCAAAGCTTTATTGATCCTTCCCTGCATAATAAACTCACAGGCAGCCAATCTAATTGGATGAGGCAGCATTACCGCCTGTCTCCCTAACATTATTTGGAGGGGGGGGGGAGGTACGTGGGAAAGGCTGCATTTAGCATGTTGCTGTCACAGGGTGTCCTCCTTTGTACCCAGTACAAACTGAGAGATGACGCATTTCAGCTCCTAGGGCTGGACAAGAGAGATGGAACAAAGCTGTTCCCTCCCCACCTCCTGACCCTCGGCACCAAGCCCCATCCAGGCTGGCTGTTGGCCCGAGAGATGCACACATAATTTCATTCCATCTCCCATCCAACAGCCGACATTAGAAGTTAATTAAATTGGTTGTCCACTGTATTCATCCACTTACAAAGTTAATGATATTCTGTCCCTGAATTAAGGAGCATTTTATAAAGCGTGCACCATGGGAGCTGGCATGTCGTACATGGGGTGCTGAACCCTGTCACAGCTCCTGGTTGTTGTATCTCCAATTAGGCAGCCTGGGAAGGGCAGGGCCCTGTCTGCCAGGGCAAAGCACAAGTCATCCTGACAGTGAGGGTAAACACTACACACAACAGGCACTTAATATCTTGTATTGGACTACAATAAATTCCACCAGATTAGTAGGCCTGTTAACATTTCACATTACCATAGTGTGAAGCAGCCAAATCAGAACAATGCAGTCTTGAAGACTGGCTGTGGGAGAAGTACATACCTTAAAGGTGTGGACAGCAAAAGGTAAGGCTAGGTTCCTACTAGGATGAGGCACATGGGCTGTACATATGTGGGGTCTGGTTTGTTTCTATTGCCAACTTGATGAAACTAGAGTCAACTAGGAAGAAGGAACCTTAAATGAAGAACTGTCTCAATCAGCTTGGCCTGTATGCATGTCTGTGGGGACCTTTTTATTGACTGATAATTGATGCAGGAGGGCCAAGCCCATGGGGGGGTGGGGAAGCAGTTCCACCCTTAGGCAGGTGGGTCGAGGCTATTTAAGAAAGGTAGATGAATAGGAGCCTGAGAACAAGCTAGAAAGCCTGGTAGCCACAACTACTAGGCCTGAAACTGGGAGAAATGGTCAAGGTGGCTGTCTTAGTTACGGTTATAATTGCTGTTATGAAACATCATGACCCAAACAAATGAGGGGGGGAAGGGGTGTTATTTGGCTTTCGCTTCCACATCATTGTTTATCATTTAAGGAAGTAAGGACAGGAACTCAAGCAGAGCAGGAACCTGCAGGCAGGAGCTGTTGCAGAAGCCATGGAGGGGTGGTGCTCACTGGCTTGCTCCCCATGGCTTGCTCAGTCTGTTTTCTTATTGAACTCAGGACCATTATCCCTGGAATGACACCACCCACTATGGGCTGGTCCCTCCCCCATCAGTCACTAATTAAGAAAATGTCTCACAACCAGATCTTATGGAGGCATTTTCACAACTGAGATTCCCTCCTTTCAGGTAACTCTAACTTGTGTCAAGTTGAAATAAAACTATCCAGCGCAGTGGCCAAATCACTGGCCTGGGTAGCCATTGAGTGTGAGCACATGGATAGTTCTGTCATGAAATGATGAACTCATCAACAGGAACTAGGGATAGAGAAGAGAGCAGGGATGAGGGTCTAGACCCAGGGAGTGTCAGACAAGACAAAAAACGACTAGAGGAACCAGCGGTGGGTAAGGGATAAGAAGTGAGGGCACAAATCAGTCAGTAGGGACAAGAAGTAATCAGTGGGGACAAGGAGTGGCCACAGAAGCAGAGCCAAGAATCAGAAGCAACCTAGAGGTGAGCCAAGAAGATGACCACAGGTGTACAATGTGACTGCCAAGCCCAGAGCAATGGAGACAAAGCATAGGCCCAGACTGCACACCATGGAAACCAGTAGTGATGTGAGCACCCAAATCCACACAGTTAATCTGAGTCACTTTGACTATGCGTGGCTTAACTGCCTTCACACTCTCTTTGAGATGTCAGAGGGGCTGGACAACTTCTGGCCAGAAGTCAGAAAAATTAATCATAAAAGGAAGAGGTGCAGGGAGAGGTCCTCCACAATGTCCTGCAGCTTTGCATGGACAGTGGTCCCCTAGATTGGGCCATTTCTAACTTGACTAAAGACATTAAAAAAGCACTAAAGATGAGCAAGGTACCACAGCAGAGCTGAGACATCATCTGCGCAGGCCAGAAGATGCCTCCTTGGAGGCATGCAGTCACCTGAGACACCTGCTTTGCCCGATTCCATCTATTTTCTGGGTGGTTGATGACCACAGATGGGAAAGGCAAGTCCTGCTATCTGTTTCACTGTGGCAGAAGGTGTGTGGATGGGAGAACACAACCTTACAAAATTCACACAGCATGCTGTATCTATTACATGCCTCTGCTATGATGAGAAAGGATGCCAACTCTGAGGATTTCTGCATAGTTAATAGAGACAAAACTATGTAAGGAGGGGGTTTCCCATACAGGCATCTAGATCTCCATTGGCACCCCTGAGGTACCTTCCTCTCAGACTTAGAGCCTATGCAACCTAGATGCTTTTTGATAACATAGATTTTGCAAACTGCATTTTGATAATAATATAAAAATCAACTTAAAATAACAGCTAGTTTTAATTATTAAATTTGTTAAGTTATAATTTTTCCATATCTGAATGGTTTCAGAAGTCAATCAATGACTTTCATGGCAATTAAATTATGTGATGAGTTTACATCACTGCAACAGCACTCGTTTGGCTTCTAAAAATCATTAGCCTTTCAATTACAATCCCAGTTATGTGCATTATGGATATAGGATAATTAAAGCACAATGTACTTTAAGAGAGGCCAGCACTGAGCAAGGTTGTTTACAAAATACCTCCTGCCATTAGGGAAGTGCAGGACACAGAAAACACTGCAGGAAGGCTTTAATTGATTTTTGAATTTCAATTATATTGGAAAACTGCCGTCTACTTCTTTTCCAAATCATTTAACTTAGTTCCAAGCTCAAAGAAACAGCATCGTGGTAAGATTCTTTCAAGGGTGTTATGTGAGTGAGCTCTCAGTCCTGATGGCCACACTACAGGTCTGACATTCCTTAACTGTCACTCCTTTCAGGCTGTAAGGCCTCGAAGTGAGAATGTCACTTGCTCCTGTCCTTTGTGATGGACCTTCTCTCTCATAGATGAACTATCTTACATTGCTGACACCCACTTATGGAGCCCCATATTTCCCATCTCTTTCCCCTCCCTCCCTCCCTCCCTCCCTCCCTCCCTCCCTCCCTCCCTCCCTCCCTCCTTCTCTTCCTCCCTTTCTTCAACATTTATTATCCTTTCTGTGGGTCTGCTGGCCATGAGTCTTTTCTGATTTCACATGGATAAGAATGTCTTTCTCACCTTTATTGCCCCCTCCCTTTAATTCTTTTGGAGGGCAGAATCTTGCTATGCAGCCCAGGCTGACTTGGTTAGAGGCCCGCACCATAGTCTTAGGGTTTCTACTGCTATGATAAAATACCATGACCATAAATACACAACTTGGGAAGGAAAGGGTCTATTTCAGTTATGCTTCCACAGCACAGTCCACCATCACTGAAGAAAGTCAGGACAGGAACTAAAGCAGGGCAGGAGCATGATGCAGAGGCCATGAAGGAACACTGCTTACTCTACTTGGTCCTCATGGCTTGCTCAGTCTGCTGTCTCACAGCTCTCAAGACCACTAGCCCAGGGAGACACAAGGATGCCCTTCCCATATCGATCACTAATTAAGAAAATGCACCACAAGCTTGTCCACAGGCTATTCTTGTAAGAGCATTTTCTCAATTGAGATGCACTCTTCCCAATGACTCAAACTAGTGTCAAGTTGACATAAACTAGCCAGGACAACCACCATCTCAACATCTTCTTCATTCTTAGATGATCTTACTAGATAGAACTCCATGTGGAAGTCTCCCTCTGCCACACCAAGGGCCATGCTCCTCTATTCCCTGCTTCTATTGAGTTCTGCTAGAACATGAGCTGTCAGTTGATGGTTATTTTTTCTCTTCCTTCCTTTCTTTCTTTCTTTCTTTCTTCCTTCCTTTCTTTCTTTCTCCTACTCTGCTTTCAACTGTATTAAAATCTATCTGGTATGGCTTTTTTTTTTTTTCAATTCTGACAGGAACTAACTGGGATTCCTAGTTCTGTACAGAGACTTTCCATAACTCTGGAAGTTTGTGACTTATCATTCCTTCCAAAATGATTCTGAGGCTAAAGAGAGGTCTTAAAGGTTAAGAGCACCCACTATTCTTGCAGACGACTGAGGCCTGTTTCCCAGAATCCAGATGGTAGCTCACAACTGTCTCCAGTTCCAGAATATACAACCAGATTATCTTCTGGTTTTTCAGGACCATGCACACATGTGGTACATATACTACATGCAGGCAAAACACATACATATAAAACAAAAATAAATAAATCTTTTAAAAAGTATTATCTCTATTCTTATATTCTCTCTCTGCTTGTTCCCCAGGCTCCCTTTACACCAGCCAACTCTGAGCCATATGTACTCTAAATGTGTGCACTCAGAATGTGCCACGCTCCAGACGGTATTTCCTTCTGTCCTATTTGTACTTCACTGAGTATATTTTCATCCCTGCAGTTTCCAGTAAGTGCAAAGCATGAGTAAAAAGTGTTCAACTTTTAAATTCTGGAGTTGCTACTACCCAATGAGCCCAGCTCTCCCCACCCAGGGAAGTGATGGTGGTCATGGAAGCAGAGAAGGCCAGGAGCCTGTTGGGTGAACACAATCAGGACACAAGGCTCTCTTCCTGATTCCTGTGCCCTGAGAAGGCTGCTGGCAGGTCTTGGTGTGCAGGAACCTGTCCTTAAGCTCTGATGCAGTCCCCTGCATACGAGACAACATGTCACCTCCTAACCTACAGTTTCACTGGCTGGAATCATCCCACCATGTCCTGCTTCTGATCACACAACACAGGTCCAGAGCGAGGATTCCCTGTGTAATCCCATGGCTGCCTCTTTTGGGCCTCATCAGGCTATAAAAAGCTTCCCTTCTACAACACAGGGATGCTGAGAATAGTAGCAGATTCCTCAGATCCCCGTGGTTACTGAGCTCTATGGGCTGCTGTCAGGAGCCAGCAGGGCTCAATGCTCCTGTCAGGGGTGTCACCTCTTCTGAACCTATTCCCTCAACACTCAAGAGTGATCCTCGGATGATGCCAGAATACAAAGGCCCAGCACGAAAGGCTGCTAGCCTAGACGGCTCTCCAGCTGCACAGCAGAGAAGCAATCCCAGTGCTTCCAAAAGTCCCCTGAACATGCCTCCCCCAGCCCAAAACACGACCACTGCCTCAAACAGAAAGAAAGGGCTACCCCCCCCAGAAGAAATGGGCTTCAGCACACTCTGCCCCTGACCTGGTATTGCAAGCAGCAGGGCTTGGGGCTTTAACCACCCGCAAGGAGACCTTCACTTCTTTTCTGAGGCAAATCACGAAGAACTCTTACGGGAAAGATGTTCAAAACAAGCTATCTCCCACTAATGGCCTTGTTATAAATTAGACCTTACTGACAAAAACCAGGGAAAAGTGACACCCATCAGGCGGACCTGATGTTTGCACTTTCCAGACTCAGCACCACTGTCCTGACCTCATACGCGTCTGTCATTCTCATTTAAAGAGAGAAATGGTGGCAGAGTATTGGGACAGGAGTAGGCAAGTACAGGTCAAGGAAGAAGGGCACACCAGCAACCCCAGGGACACACCACTGTGGGGGCTCCTGGAAGGCCACTAAGGATGGCACTGGCTGCAGCTGAGTTGGGGCAGATACCTCCTTGACTAGCATTTTACCTCAGGACTGGAGGCCAGCTATGTCCCTTCTTACTTGTCAGTCTTACAGGTGAGTGATGACAAGTCTGGGGGAGGGGGAAGGATGGCGGGTGGCATGTGGGATTCTGATGACACAGAGTACCCAGGCTGCAGTGGAATGTTTATTTCAAAAGGTTGGGCATCTAGGTTTTGGTGGAGCGAGAGACAAAGTGATTTTCTGCAAGAGAGCTGTAACCAGTGGAAGAAGTAGAGGTTGAAGAGGGAAAAGGGCTAAGGAGTGGCATACAGGGCCACAGAACCAGAAGAGACTGCAGGTTGCAGATGGGACTCCCTGCAGTAGCCAGTATAGATGGAGCCAGAGGAAAAGGTACCATAGGTGAGGAGAAGTAAGCTAGAGGTTTCAAGATGGAATGCCAGGTAAACAGCAGACGTGGGTGAGCCTTGAATAGAATGGAAGCTGCCCAGCTGGAGTGGCCTGAGTTTCTGCCAGGCCAGGAACTGAAGCACACACTTGCCTCTGATGACTAACAAGGTCTCCACAATCTTACACAAAGTTAGTGTGCAAACACAAAGAAGACAAAGGAGTGGGGAGAGAACATGGTAGAACCAGCTCTTCTAGAAATTAAGCCTGTAATCCTAACCACATCCACATCATCAGAACCGCACATGCCTCCTACATGGAGGCAGGCATGTAGCAGGAGTAGAGGGGCTCTACATGCCTGTGAAGCCTTACTGGTATGCTCTCATTAATGGCATACAGTAGCCTACAATATGGGACACTGGTCATAGCCCATCAATTGAATGACAAGAGAAATTAAGAAAAGGTTAACCCATTCACATGTAGCTGCCAGGGCCCCAGGCCTCTGGGTCTTGTTACTTCTGGCTTATAAAATGGGACTTGGAGCTTCCTCTCCCTCCCTGTTACTGCAATAATCCTAAGGCTATACATATACATGTTCGAGGTCAAGGGAGCCACAGTTGGGCCTAGTGCACTGGCACCATCAGTGGACCACTTGCCTGAAACCTGCTAGTCAGTGCCACGCATTACTCCTTGCTCAGCATTCCAGTTTTGCCCCAGTGACAATGGCTAAGGGCTGAAAACAACACCCAGCAAGCAGGTGGGCTGTGCTCAGTGCACAGTGGCTGCCAGGAGTCATATGGGGTCACTGAGGTGGTCATAAAAGGCTCTTAAGAAACCAACATACAACAAGAGCCATCAAAAAGGCTGCAACCACTAAGCTTTGCAACAAGCCCTTAACTTCTGAAGAGGAGGTCTCCAGGGATGAGGAGCCCTTCTAGCACCCCCTGTACTGTGCAACAATAAGATCCAGCACCTGTTCACATCATAGCGATGAGCTTTGCTAGCATCCAGTAAGTACTTGCAATAAATAATGAGTCCTTTGGATGGTGTTGGTGAACACCTTTAATCCCAGCACTCCAAAGGCAGAGGCAGGCAGCTCTCTTTGAGGCTGAGACCAGCCTGGTATACAGAGCAAGCTCTAGAACAGCCAAGACTACACAGAGAAACCATGACTTGAAATCAAAACAAACAAAACAAGAAACCCTACAAAACAAAAAAAGCTCTTCTAACTAACATGCCAAGCACACGCATGTCCACCTTGAGAAGCATCAGCAGTCTGTTAGTTCCCTGATTATACTTTAATTAAATCTCCAGCCCACAGTCTAAAATAGAGCCATTATGGATAGTGACCAAGAATTTCATCACTCCCTGGTGAGCATAAAAATCAATCACTTAAGTTTTTATGATGTAACCTGAGAAAAGCAAACCTTCTTGAGGTTAAAAGATTTGATGGGTTCTCATTTTAGCCAAAAGGAATTTGTCAGATATATCTGCTTCTGAGACAGAAATGCCTTTTTCCTTCTTATACTCTACCTAGCAACTAAACAGTTTCAGTAACAAGTCTGAGCCAGAAAACTTTCAAACCGGGTAGTGAGTCAAAAGGGCCACCATGAGACAGCAAAAGTGTGACATCTTATGACATCCATCCATACACTGGGATGTGAGATTAAGGTCTGGGCAACCCTTGAAATGTCAACAGTAGTGCATGAGACACCTTTCTCCCACCTTCCCTCAAATACCCTGTTCTCACTACTGGACCATCTGCCAGGGTTTGCAGACCAGAGAACATCTAAAAACTGGAGTCACACTGTTGGATGCCAATTGGAAATAAGAAAAAATAACAAACACTGATAAAAAAAAAAAAAAAAAAAAAGTTGTACCTGAAAAATCTCCACTCTAACTTATGCTCAGTGTACTTAGCAAAAGGTCAGAGCTCCGGAATCGGCTGGATAAATAAACGCCGGCGAGGTGGATGAATCACTGGAGAACTGGCGCATGGCAGCGAATGAATAACCTGCAAATGCGTCCCAAACCCCATTATTTCCCCTTTTCCAGGAGCCCAAGATTCATGTCCTCGCATGCCGCCAGTTCATTACTAAGAACTATCATCCCTCTTCCGGCGCATGCCAGGCAGTGTGCACAGCCCCTCGAGGACCCTTTAATGTTTAATTCCCCATCATCCGCTCCGCTGAACAGCTTAATCTCTGCTTGTATGATCAATACTATATCAGTGTAAATTAAAATGACAATTTTAAAGTAATTAAGCCTGTTAATGCTCGATTCAAATGTCATTATTTGCACTGGGGATCGAGGAGAAATCACACAGTGTCTGAGGTGACAGGAAGACGCTTGAGCCTCCTCACCCTGCTGCATGGTGCCACTGGGGGCTTTAGCAAAGCGGATTAACTTCTGCCTCGCCCTGCCAGGGTGCCTATCCAATTTCTAAAGAGGATAACACAATTTGATGAATTTAATTCTGGCTACAAACTCAATTATTGTGATAATAGATGAAAACTGGGAGGAGACTCTAACAAGACCCACGTTTTACAAATACACTTACCTCCACAATGGGATGCGGCAGCAATGGCCTGATTTGATTTGTCCCCTCTCTTTTGAAAACCCTTTAAATAATTATGACGGTTGGAAGGACAGCCAACATTTATTAAAGAGACTTGCTCCAACCCAAAGGGACTGCGGCTTAGATAATCTGGGTTGCATGAAAGCACTTGCTGTCCCAGGCTGTACAGCAGCATTTATGAGACAAGCTCAGTGTGATCATTGCATTGCTGGACTCATAAAGAGATACATAAACCTTGCCAGCTGTGGACCAGAACTGCCTGTCCAATACTGTTGCCCAGCTCCAGCTTAGGAACCAGCAGCCAGGCATCTTCTTTCTGGGTAGACAGCAGGGACAGCAATACAAAGAAAATAAAGGGGGTAGGGTGGGGTGGAATCACCACTCTGCTCTGATTCCCAGGAGCCAAGTGCATGGTGGGAGTGGGATGCCCATAGTGCTCCACACCAGCACTTCTCTGCCCAAGGGCTGGGGCTGCCTCAGGGACAGTGGCCGTCACTGGGCTTTATTCATTACATCAGTAATAAAAATTGACAACCAAGCATTCATTTCAAGATGAAGAGCAAAGTGTAACAATTTCCGTTTGAGAGAAGTTTGCACACTGAATGGCCAATCTTTTAGACCTACTCAGATGATTGCAGGCCCTAATCTGCTACAGGGGTTGGATGGGAAGGGCGCCCCTGCCAGGGGATACTGAAGCTATCTAAACTTTAAACATTCTTCAAGAAAGGCTGTGTACAGTTAGCTTCCACATGCCGCTGCACAGCTGAAGGGCTACATCATTCTCTTGTCCCCACATACAAAATCTCTGGTTCCACATGTCCATGTCCCCTCCAGCAATCACTGGTAGAAATCAATTTTAACATGAGTGAAAAATGCAAAGTATGCTTGGGTTAAGTCACCTTGTCTGCTGAGTGCAAGTACTGGCCAGTGTTTACAGACAAGGAAGCAGAGAGAAATTACCATCAGAGGGAAGTTCTCATGCTGTGGACACAGCTGAGTCGAAGCCAGACCTCAAGATATCTGGTTTGAGGAAAATGTTATACAGGAATGACACAGTCAGGGCATCCTTAACTCTTAACCAAGGGAAAAAGTACACAAGAAATTCCTTCAAGTTTTACCACAACTTTGTTTTGTACAAAATGAGAGGTGGACTAATAAGATGGCTGAGTGGGGAAGACATATGTGTGCCAGGACTGATGACCCAAGTTCAATCCCTGAATCCCACACAGTGACAGGACAGAAAAAACTCCTGAGAGCCGTCCTAATTCCCACATGCACACAATCACCTGCACATGATGGATAGATGGACAGACACATGAACAAATACTTGTTTTATTTATATATATATATATATATATATATATATATATATATATATATATAAAAAAAAAGCTAAGACCTTCTTACAAGCTGCAACAGACAAGAATCTGGGGAGCTGGTTTTGCTTCAGGAAGGACACTTTCATGACTCTCAGGAGTAGCTACCCAGGCCCCAGTGGCTTTGGGGTACATGCAGTGACCCTGAGACATTTGGAACAGTGCTTTCTGATAATGGCAGCCTGGCACTTGTCCTCAGCCTTTGTAAGAACAAGGGCCATCTGCAGAGGTGGGGCCTAGTCATGAGGTTTAAAACCGGGGGCTTGTGCCGATAGGCTATAGCTAACTCTTGGCTGGAAGTCTAGGTACCAGCCCAGCCACCCATTTACCACAGTTCTGAAAAAGGAGGGACAACCTCTGACAACACAGTTCCTCCTACAAGTAAACGGTGAAGCTCCTTCACAGCCAAGATGAGGAAGTCCTTCAGCAGTGTCAGCTGGAGAATCAGAATGCAGGCGCAGAAGCCATGAACTACATACCCCTGGGGCGTCCTCTTCATGTAAACACAATCTATTTAAAACTGTAAGGCAGCAAGCAGCCAGTCCAAAGGACATGAATCCAAAACATATGAGGACTAAGAAAAGACCAAAGACCACAACCCTAACCACCAGCAGAGGCTCAGGGAGAGCCCACTCTTGACCACCACACCCTACAGATATCACACAGACCCACACCCAGATGTAAACATACCTTGTCACTGCAGATAAACCAGAAACTAGAAGCTGCTCAGCAAAACTGGCCCTGGCCATCATCTCATGGCTAAAGTGTCAGCAGGGTACAACTCTACAAACACGGTTATAATACACACTGACCAATCAGCTGTCTCCACTGCTACATCTTCTAAGTGGCCACCTGGCTCACAGACAAGAACCTCTCCCTCTCCAGCTGGGGCTGGTTTTAGAGAGGCATACTATGCAGACTGGTGCCAGGCCAGATGCTGACGTTCCCACAGTCCTTTTCTGCAGACCATTCAAACCTTTGTTCTGGGCACTGAGCTACAAACAAGGAAGTGGTTGAGGTCTTGGTGAGAGTGCAGAGACCTAGCCACTGAAGCCACATATACCCAGCATACGGCAGAGACCTTGATCTAGACCCTCTGCAGGAGCCCCAGTTATCATCTACATGAAAACCTTAGAGGTCAGAAGAAAAAAGTCCCTAGAGCAGCCCCCACTGGAGTGCTATAGGCCCTGAAAACTGGGTTCTAGAGGACAAGGACCTAGGATGCTCCTGCATCTGAGGTCTAGCTTGCCAGGGCTCAGGGGACACAGTGCCACATGAGATGGCTTGGTCTCCATCTGCAGCACAAAGACATCTCAAGGAGACCAGGCATGCATCAGGCAGAGGCCAGGGCTTACTGGAACTCCCAGGAAAAACAGTCTATACAAGCAGAGCAAGGCTCACAGGGGACTCCGAAGAGAAACGTCACTTGAGGCCAAATAAATAGAATGAGCAGCTACACTGTGAGCCCCAGCACTATTTTTTTTTTATGTCCACTGCTTCAGTGATTTTCTGTCAAAAAATGCTAACAAGCATCAAAGTCCTTAAGAGCTTTACAATCTTTCAGTTTGTTCACCAATACATTTCCTGCAGTGTATTTGTTTCCTAGGCTCATGTGACATGGCCCTCGATCATGCCTGCCTGCAGCCTGATGGATCTGCTGCCCAGGCACCTGCCTCAGCTTCACCAAAGACCTGTTAGGGATTTCTCACCAGAGAGCGCAAGACAAAGGTAGACATATAGTAACCGAGGCCCTAGATGGGAAGTAGTCAGGCCGGCCTGGATCAGCAGGCTAGGAGTGTCAAGCCTCCATCACCCCTCCCCATACATGCAGCCAGCAGCCACAGGCTCCCCACTCCACACTGCTCTCCTGCCCACAGAAACCAGGGCCTCAGGCTCATAGCTGACTAATACAGTGACCTATGGAAGTAGGAGGGAAGGCCAGGACAGATTGGAAGCCATAATTGCACACACAGCCACCCCCCCCCCACAAAGGCTTTGAGCACAATGACCACCGAAACTGCCTTTAGTGAAGACACAATATGCACAGTTTTGAAAATAGAGGACACATGGAGAGATAGGCAAGGTCATGGGGCCAGGTGTCACAATTAGCCAGGGCAGATGGGTGGGACTACATGTCTGTGGTTGAAGGGTCAGCGAAGCCCATGTTCCTTGATGCTCTTTGATAGCTTCTCCCTGGCCCTTACCCCACGTGTGCCCACACAGCAGACCGTCTAGCACCAGGCATAGCTGCACATGTGAAGCTCTATGCTTTACACCTTCTGCGGCAGCTGGGGCCATGTGCAGAGTCCAGATGTGAGTGTGATTCCTCACCTGTAAACTGGACTCTTGTCAGCACACAGCAGGGCAGTGCTTGGGACTGAGAGCTGGGATGCTGGTCTGAAGGGACTCTCAGAGACAAGGACACTGCCCTTGTGGCCAGCAGGTGAGCACCCTCTACTTTCACCTGCCATTTCCGCATCTTACTGGTCTATTCAGATCTCTCCGCAGGTTAAAAATCAGGTCCTCTGTCCTACTTTTATTGACTGGTAATAATTATTTACATGAAGACCAAGTAAAAAAAAAAAAATCTTGGTTTGATAAGTTTTGCAAATTTTGTCTCACAGGCTGTGAACTGCCTCTACTTTTGCAAAAACAAAAACCAAACCTTTCATTTGATGATGACTGGGTTCTTAACACTCCATGCTGGCCAAGTACTGCTATCACTTCTCCCTCAAGTTTACAACCACATGGAAGTTAATATCCATAGTTTCTGTGAAATCTGGTGCTTACTCATGGCAAGCGGTCATCTATGGGCCACTCTTCCTTATGCAGATCATACCTTCATAGCTGAATAGCCTGGACACTTTGTCAAAACTCTCCCAGCATTGAGAGGTTAAGGCAAGAGGACCAGAAGCTTGAGTCTAGCCTAACACAGATGATTTCCAGGACCTCCTTTCTGGTTTTATGCGAACACTCCATTGTCTTACCCACTGCAGATTTGTAGCCAGTCTTGATCAGATGAGATGAGCCCTCGACTTTGTCCAGTTTCAGTGTCACTGTGTCCACTGTAGGTCCTTTAAACTTCCATATAAAATGTAAATCCAGATTTTTCATTCCTACAAAAACCTCTTCTCTAACTTGATTAGAATGGCACTGAAGCATCATGTCCCTAAGAAGAATACAATACTACTGAGCCCCGGGCAGCTCTTGCTGATTTGTGCAAGCAGCATGCTAAGGCTACCAAGATATGGGTCTTACATAGCACTGGCCTAACACAGTCCTGAATAGTTCATATTTTGGTGCTATTACAAGAGGGTAATGTTATTTAAATTTCAGCTTCCTGCAGAATCATTTACAAATTGATAGCTTGCAAGCCACACTGGACATGGGACAAGATGTCAAAGATCTAAATAAAGTACTCCCATGTTAACAAAGCCAGTTCTGGCCGCTCGTGCGAGTACTGCACCCTGGTGGTTCGCTGGAAGAACCTTGCTCTCATTATTCCAATGCAGTCAATTCATGAAGTTGAGCCTACATCTCAAGCGATTCTTGTTTGTCTCTGAGTTGAATCCTCAAACCACAGCACAAAAGGTGAAAGCGGCTCCTGGGGGCACAGTATTGAGTTTGATGGAGGAGCAGAGGGCATGTGGGAAAAGGGACTAAAACATGGCTTTATTTATAGGATTGGCCACACTCCATCGGTTTCCATATCACACTAGGATATAGGAGCTCCCCACTGGTCTCCGCCCACCAAGGTCTGACCTTAGATCTCTTTTTTGAAAGGCAGAAGATCAAAGTCAAGAAAAATGAAAATGAATCGGGTTGGATCACTATTCCTAGCCTACTTGGTGAATTTAATTCAATATGAATTTAAGGCTAGATCTATTAGAACTTTAGAAGTAACCAACCTGTCCACAGATGACTGCCTCCTCTCTTCCCCCAAGTCCTGCAGCAGTCCCCAGTGACCACCTCATCCCACCCTAATTCTTTCCTTCATGTTCTAAGCATGGCGTAGCTCTGGCTTCTTCTCTCCCTGCCAATCATGTTTAGAAATTCTATGTGCTAGTGATGGCAGTCCCTCCCTGTGTTGCTCAATACAACATCTGCTCCCTGGACACCAGGCCCCTCGTGTCCTCCTGGTGTTTCCTATATGTCCTCAAGTGTGTTGGTTTAAGTGTTTGTCTATTCCTTCAAGTCAGAGCATTAGATGATACATGTTATATGTCTCAGCCAATGTCTCAATCACATCCTCTAGTCAGGGCACAGGTCCTGAGGGCAGGGGTCAGGGTTGCCTCCTTGTGTCTGTCTCAGGCCAGCAGCAGGCCCAACACACAGGAGCACACCCTGGTTTTCCAGAACCAACCAATAGGCTGCATGTCACCCTCAGGATAGGGAAATGGGTCCAAGCTCTTGGCTAAGCCTGAGAAGAAAATCAATGCCCCTGTCCTCTCTGTCCTACAACAAGATGGTAGGCCATATTTCAGAATTTCTCTGTGTGGCTACTTGGTGTGCCTCCCATGGCATAGCACATGTGTACTTCCTTCCAAGACTCTTGTCTGACCATTGCCAGAGGGGAGAGGGGCACCACTATCCAGCAAAGGCAATCCCATAAGAAGATGCAACATTCCTATCTAGTCATGGTTATCTGGAACTCAGGAGGTGAATGCTGCCTAGCAATCACCACTTCATCTCAGGGGAGCCAACCATATGTGTAAAGATGACTTGGGCTTTGGATTGGTGGCATCTCCACAGTGAGGAGAGGAAGGGTAGGAGGCACATACCAACATCCTGCACACCAGCCAGTCATTGCTACCCCCTCTTTTCTTTTCTGGCAAGCAGGCAACATGGGTAGCCAGGGCTACTCCACCCTTGTCAGAAGCCATAGACTCAATCAAGGACACCCAGTCCCAAGCTGGTGGCCCCATCCCTTCTTCCAGCACTGAGCCTTCTCAGAATGTGACTGTGGCAGTCCCTCCCTCTCCAAATTCCATCAGTAGATATCCCAGCCTCTTGGCCTGACTACCTTAGGTCCAAATATGAGTGACAATGGGGAGGTGGGCTAGCCATGGGCCATATGCACCCTCTCTGACACTTGTGGATAAGCAGATGAGAGCTCTGGCATGAGTACCATGTTACTATACTTCTCTGCCCCAAATTCCTCCATCAGAAAGTAGACAGAATATGGGGAACATAGGCAACTGCTTCTCATGACTGACAAAGAGCCCTATGGACAGTCCCATAGCTGAGTCTTCCAGTGCTCACAGGAAGCATGTACACTTTGCCATGTCCAACACTGAGAAGGCACATCTGGATCTCCTGACATGCATAGAAACATACCTAAGTCTGTTCAATACCTACAGGGGCACATTTGGGGTCCTCAGCACCTGCAGAGGAATATCTGAGGGTCCTCAACACATGCAGAGGTACCTTGGAGTCTCCTTGGTGCCCACGGGGACATGTCTGGATCTAGTAGATACCCACAGGGCACATCTGCTTCTACCTGATGCCTGCAGGGGCACATCTGGGTCTGCCCCATACTTACCAGGGCACATCTGGGTCTACCAAATCTGGTAGAACCTCACATAGGCACATCTAGGTCTATTTAATGCCCAATTAGCACACAAGGGTCCTCCCAATGTTCAAGGAGCATATCTTAGTCTGCCTAAAGCCTGCAGGGCACACCAGGACCTGCCCAATGCCCACAGGCACACAGCTGATCACCAAGAACAGGAAGCATGAGAGGTCGCTGGCAGAGCAGAAGATACTGGGCCTTTACTGAAGCTGCTAAAGACCAAGGTTACCTCTTCTTCTCTGCAGGCAGCTATCCAGCATCAAATCTGCACAACTTTGACAGATGCTTGAATGTTAGTGGATAGAATCCCTCACCCCTGAAAACAGTAGGATGATTGACATGGTCATGTTTTCCACCCAGGAAAACCCAGTGAGGACGGGCCAACACAAAGTCCCCATTGTTCCCCTGTGTGATACCTAGCACCTGCCCCTCTGGTCTTCTTGCCAGGCCAGGTGGAGACATGGCTAGTGGTGGATCTCAGCTGCCCTCTGAAAAGGAAACTTCCTAAGAGACATGTCTCAGCTTGCCCTCAAGCTCACCAGACCTAGTGTAAGTCACTTGCAAATCCTGGGATCCCTACAGGCACCACCCTCCTGGAGACACGAGGCTTAGCCTGTTCTAAACATATGTCCTGGGCTAGGTAGACTCCCTCCAGAGCCTGGGTGATAGCCAGGAAAAGCCTCACATCTCCTCAGGATGCATGGAGCCCGCAACAAAATTAACCTCGTGGCAATTGTTTCCCCCAGTTTGATAGTCCAATGTCAGCTCATCCGTTACAGGGAAATAAAAAAGTCAAGCCTAAATGTATAAAAAATTATGATGGAAGTCCTAAATAAAGCGTAGACTGCAAGCTCATTGAGTCAAAAATCAATCAATCAATGAGGGAGTGGGTCAGGAGCACCTCATAAGCCCCAAAGAAATCATTTGCCCAAACACTGGGATTTAACGGTGGAGGACCAAATTCCAACACTTTTAGGAAGTAAATAATGAAAAATCAATTCAGAGGAAAAACAGATCAAGAACCCTGACTCTGACGTGCCGACACATTTATTGCTGAATACCATTCCTCGGCTGACCCGAAAACTTCGGAAGGTGTTTATTTACTTTCAACACCTTCCAGGGATCAATATTTTTAATTTGGATCCGAGTTATTATTTTTCACATCACAGCAGCGGGGCGCGGCGTAAAGTGGCTCATATTTTAGTGCTAAAAAGATCGATACGACAGTTTCACCTTCACTGCAGCCCGGCTGCTGCGGCCGCACATCATCGCATCCCGCAGGGCCGCAGTGCCGAGGCAGGAGGGCAGGTCATCACCCGCCAGGGGTGCAGACAGCCATGATTTAACTGAGCACAGGGCTCCTGGTGCCCTCAAAAAACCAATCTTGCTCCTCTCACTTCATCAGGACTCAGGTGAGGAGGAGGAGGAGGGCAGGGCCTAGTGCAGAGGGGCCCACTGCTGGCAAAGATTAGTCCCTCATCATAAATGCATTTGCCTTTCCTTCCTCTTCCTCAGATCAAAGGACATCAGTAAACTCCATTAATTTTCCACAAATTTCCCCTAATGTCTTAAAGGAGGGAGAGACCCTCATACAGCGGTGGGAAGGGGTCTTCCAGGAAGAGGCAGCCTCCATTCAGTCACGCCCTGAACCCCAGCACCAGGGCCTCTGCAGGGGCAGTAAGGCCACACAGGGCAGAAGCCTTCTGAGCTCACTCAGGGAGTGAAGGTAAATGTGTATATCATACTGTGACAGCACCTTGTCAGCCTTCAGCATCTCTCTCGCCCCCCCCCAACCCTAATTTAATTATCACCATCCCACTCCATATTCTGCAAATAAATCCCAGAGCCCAGGAAACCCCAGGACACCCAGGCAAAAGTAGAGTCACATGTCTTATGCCCAAGTGCTCTAGCTTGTTTCTTGGACCTCAAAGAAACACCTATCCCCAACAGTGCTGGAAGCTATACAAGGAGAAAACAAAGAACAAGACTCTGACTTTGTATGAGAACAGAAAAGCAACTACCACCATCTAGATACTGATTTTGCACTGACAGAGCTGTCCCTGAACCTGAGGTAGGCTTTGCCTACTGGAGCCACCCATGGCCTGGGACTGCCCCTGAATCAAGATAGGTCATCGGGGTTTTCAGTCTCTGGCCTGCCCAGGACCCTGTCCAACCACCATCATTCCATAGCCTACACAGGATGCTCATGAGTAAGAGTCCAAGGGGAAGAAATGAGGCCAGAATCTTCTTAAACACCCCAAACACTACTGGTGCTTCCCATCCTGACTACCATACCTGTGCCCGCCACCAGCAGCACAGCACGGAAGGTTTTCTCCAGGCACCAGCATATGCAATGTCCAGGAATGTTCTATGTCCAGTTATACAGCCTCCTCCCTGGCCAGAGGCAGGGTGTGGGCCATCCCAGGTCCAGGCAGGATATGGAACTGAGATACCTACAGATGCTCTCTATTTATCAACTGCCCCCACAAGCATCACTGGGGACCTATGACAGCTAGCTGAGCCTTCTCAGACCTCTCAGGAGCTGAGTCGTCCATACAAACAAAGCCTTTCTGCTCTAACATTAAAGGCATTAGTAAGGTATGGCTCCTCCAAACTTCCCCTAGCTGGTCAAGAAAGCCCACGTAGAAAGGGAGTATTCCCTCCTGCACCCTGTGGCATCTTTACTCCAGAAACAAGAGCTTTGGACAGGATATACCAGCACTCAAGGTTCCAGCCAGTGCACTCTCCTGAGCACAGAATGAAGCAAAACCTAGAGAATCATACCCTTTCCAGTTCCCAGCAGGGATGCCACTGAATCAGCTGCAGCTTCAAGAGGCCACATGGGACTGGCTCTGAAGCCAGGCAAGGACCATAGCTCTGGACCTGGGCTCTTGATCCCCTAACAGAATTTTAGCTATCAGGTCACTTGGGATGGAAGATGATAGACATGACTGTTCCCAGGCCATGTCTGAAGTCCACCCCAGTGAGCATAGCCTCTGGCTTCCCAGGCCAGATGGGCATCAGCCAAGCATGATGAACACCCATGCTGCAATGCTTTCCTTCAGCAGCAAAACAAGACAGCAGTGGAATTATACGAAAATAAATTTTCAATCTCTTCCTCACTTTGCCGTTTTGAAGCTAGAGTACAAGGAAGCCGTTTACCTCACGTACTCTTATTGATGTGCCAGCTTGTCTGGAGGTAAGCGATGTGTTTTCTATGCTCCTCTGAGTGGCTGGCTAAATCAGACACATGATTTCCATGCTGCTAGAGTGCCTGATCAATAGACACTAGCACAGGCTTGGAAAACTTCACCCAGGTACTTCCTCAGTGTCCAATCTGCATGGCTGCATTACTGGGAAATTCCACTGTGCCACACTGTGGTGCTGAGCGCCCTGGGGAGTGGCCTTCAAGGTCCATCTCCAACACTGGAGGTGACAGGCATAAACTCAAGAGGCAGCTCTCTCTCTCTCTCTCTCTCTCTCTCTCTCTCTCTCTCTCTCTCTCTCTCTCTCTCTCTCTCTCTCTCTCTCTCTCTCTCTGGTCCTATCCTCCATTCACATAGCACAGACCTCAGTTTCCAGCTGGGGGCCCTTGCTCAAGGACCCTCCTTCTTGGGCCCATGAGGGCCAACCCTGTGAATAAGCAACCCAGGGCTCCTACATGGCACATCTAAGAAAAACCCCAACTCTACTGTGGAGCCCAACTTTGTAAAGGTCAAGTTTATTCTTCATTTTGTTCAAATGACTTTATGTATGAAGTCAAAGTTTCATGCTACATGTCAAACGGTTAACACAGGTTTATGTTCCCACCAACATAAATGGTGCATGGGGCTATTAATACCAACACATGTTGCACCTCTACACCAAGTGGTAGAGCCCCTCCTCTAAAGGCAAAGCCACTGTCCTCTCTGAGCCAGTCTCTGGCAGTGAGGAGTAGCCCTAGCTAAGGTGTGCCCACCAATAGAACAACACCCACTCTAGAAGCCAGAGGTCCCTCAAAAAGAGGATAGGGCACAAGTGTCTGAGAAGAAGTGGACAGGCAATCCAGTGCAAAAGCCACCTGACAATAATAGTCACAGGTAGCTAAGGTGACAGAAGGGCCAGGAGAGTGGCAATGATAGCCCCAGCCCACAGAAGGACGGCTGCCTGACAAGATTCTTCTTTCAGGGCTTCTCTCTTTGTAGATGTCCTTCAGGAACATGCCATGGCATCTGACATTCTATAGCCCAACAGCAATGATTCTGTCTGCAGGAATATGAGTTCCATGTAGCCGTACCTCCCACTCCTGCCACAGGTGGTGTCTAGGAGAAATGCAAAAGAGAGTTGATCCAGAAATAGCTACCGGGGACTGCCGGGCCCCAGAGCAGGAAAGATAGAACAGTGTGGTGGACTGGATGCCCAGCAGGATTCTCCCACTTGGGGAGAACATCTTTTGCTCCTTTAGCGCCTGCTACAGGTAACTACAGGTAACTACAGATCCACAGACAGCCAGCTTCAACAGAAGAGCTGCATGCTTGCTTCACTTATCTCACTGACCTTTAAACTGGTGGCACCTTGTTTTGGGGGGTTAATACAAAAAGCATGACCAGGACACTAACACATGACCACACACAAAATGTACCTACCATTCTCTACATGGAACAGGCCTCAGAGTTACCTCTGCTGCAGTCTCAGTGACGCCAGCTTTCACACACTACACAGACCCCAGGGCGCTCCCACCTGGATGTTAAACCTCATTCTTCTTTTGTCTGTCCTGGAAGGGCAGTGTGGAGCGAGGCGCAGCCTCCACCTCCCTGAAAACCCACCTTGGGGGACTCTTTCTCAGCCTCACTTTGGCTTCTGACCCTCCATTTCCTGTTTCCCTCATGCCTCCCTGAGTTCAATTCGTTGCATCCATGCTCCTTGCAACTGGGCCAGGGACCCTTGCCTAGTCCCTGATATTAAACACCCCCCCTCCAACAGCCTCCAATTCTCTCTTCTGCTCATGACTGTCACCCTTTCTACAAGGTAGCACTTCCTTTTCCCATGCCACCCAGAGGGGTTGTGGATATTCACATTTATTCCACCTCCCAGCCCTCCAGTGCTCGGCCAGGAGACCAGTTCATTCAGTGACTCTAAACATGTGACTGGGCACCTTTATGCAAACAAAACCAAGCTAAGCCAATCAAGGTAGGCTTTCCCAGAAAGTAAAGTCAGCTACTTTTAGTGCATGTTCATTTCTGCCTCTGTCATGTGATTCACAAGTAACCATTGTATTAGCCCAAGGGCAATCCCTCTGTTCAAGTAGAAAATTCAAACACAAGAAACAGCATGGGGACCCAGACCTTCCAGTGGTAGCAACCCAACATGCCACTCTGGCAGAGACTCTGAAGACCAAGACTAATGACAAAACTTTTAATGTAAAACTAGCAGGGAGCTAGACAGTGACAAAGCCAGGGACAAGGGGCCGTTTTCATGGTCTCTATACAGTATAGACAGCAGGCATCCGTCTCACATCTATAGACACACATACTAGCCACAGTAAGCACACAAAATTTAGTGTCCTCATTTAAGTATAAAAACCCTCTTAGGAACAATCCCTGCAGGGAGCTCTGCAGTTGCAAGTGCTGCGCTGGCGCCACCTCCTGGCAGCAAGGGCCATTTGCAAATCTCCTATTCTAAGCCCCTGGAGCATCCCCAGCAATAGAAGCAGCAGATCATACCCCCATCAGGCCAACCCATCACCAGGAGCTCCACCCCCACCCCCACTCCAACACCACCCCCACAGACAGCTCATATAGCCAGTGCAGTTCATTCCATTCAGCAGCTTGCTGGAAACAGGCCACTATTTTCTGATCCCTATTAATGCCCATGACAGCATTTATGTATAAGATAAATTCGTCTCAATTTCCTTTTTCAATTAATGGCCTATTATTTGAACCAGACTCAGCTAAAAACACTCAGCTGATACCATCAATCTAACAAAGATTAAATTTCTCTGTCTGAAGCTACATGGTACCAGGCTGGGCAGGAGGATGGCTACCTAGCAGCCAGATGCTGCCAACTATGTGCAGGACCTCAGGGGTGTAGGTCCTTCCTACCAGAATATCCTAAGTCTCCCACTAAAGACCACAACACACCAAAGGATTGCATGGGAGGCATGTGAAGTGGGTGGTGCTCAAAGACCCAGGGCCACTATAGTTACAGTCTGGGCTAAGTGAGTAAGTGACCTCTACTCTGTACTACCAACAATGACTCCAGACGGACGTGCAGAGCCCTGGATCATCTCCACTCAATCAGACATGGAGGCACTTTGAGATCACACTGTGGCTGACAGAGAGAATGGGTACCAGGATAGGAATGGCAAGGCATAGTCACCACTTGACAAGCAATAGAGAGCAAAGCAGATCTATCATAAACCATGCCTAAACTCAAGCAGTAGCCTTCTTCCTTTGTCAGTCCAGCTGTGAAGGCTCTTGCGGTGCCAAACCAGCCCTGCTTGTGCATGTGGGGTTTACCCTCCCTTTCCCTGTGCTTTCAGATAATTGTGTCTATATATTTAAAGGGAGCTGTGGAGAAAAGGACCTTCCTACAGATGATGCCTGCAGTGGAGTAAGGCCTTGAGGTAGGAAAGCTGGAGAAGAGATGATGATGAGCATTTGGCAGCACTGGTGCCCCCAGGGACCAATGGTAATGTACCTTACCAAGAGTCTGTCTGGAGGTTTGGCTGGAAATCCCATTGCTACAATCAAGTCTTGAGCTTGTAAGTTTTGTGGAATAGTGAAAACCCTCAGCTATTATTTCTCCAAGCATCTCTGCTCCCTCTGCCCTCTGGAAGGCTCCATGGACATGATGTCAGGCCATGTGACATCTTCTCAGACTCTTTGGGCTTTTTCTCATTTCATTTCTAGCAATTCCCATTGCTTTCTTCAGTGTAGCCCTCTCCTCCTCTTGTGTCTATTCTCTTGTCCATCCTCACCAACAGGTCTTACCTTATTCATCTATATAGGCCTGACTTGAAAAGCCAAGAAACTGAGTCCTGGCAGAGAACTCCCAGAGTCTAAAGGGAGGGATCATTTACAAGATGAGAGGGAGTGCAGATCTGGGAGAGACATCTAGTACAGAGGAAGAGGGAGGGGGCGCTGTATTGTGAGCAGGAGAGAGCTAGAGGCAAGGGCACCCCTGAGTGTGGGGAAAGTGGATGTGGAAAAAACGTGTTTGAGAGGCTAGAACAAACCTGGCACTGGATGCCTCAAACCTAGAGCCTGAAACCTTGATAGGGGTTCTCTAGCACAAAGATACCCCAAAGTCACACACCGTGCGGGGGAGGAGTCATTTCACTGTTCTGCTCACCATGACACACATGCGTGTTACATCTCTCCACATAGCTCCAAAAGAAGGCGAGCAGATGCTCAGGCCAGCCCAAGGCAGAAGGTGGGCTGACAGAAAGGATCAATGCAGCTCCCCTCATGGAGGAGAGAAGCAGTGCCTATGCATGTGACGGTGTGATAGAGGATGAAACAAAAGGCACTGGAGCAGAAAGAACTGAAAGTTAACTCTACTCAGAGTTTAAGACACTGTCCTTCAAACCAAGCTCTCAAACGTCTCGGAAGATTTCCTGGCCCCACTGCCTCGTACCACCTAAAGCAGCTGTCTCAGGACCCTTGAAGAAGAGAGGCCATTCTTATTAAATCGGTGCTAAGGTACACCTGTTCTGAAGCAGGCCTAACTCTAGAGGCCTGCTCGTGGCCAAAGTGATAGCGAAGCCCAGGACCAGGGCCACTGGTATAGAGGGGTCACCAGGACAGCCTAGGTTCCAGTTCAATCTTTCATCTAAGCCAGCTTTGAGACCCTAGACTTCCCCTCTTATGTCATACATCCCAAGGCCAGCATCCCTTCACTGGCCATCCACATCCCAGCTCCTGCCCATGCTTTGTCTGCACCAGCAATTGAGGATGCAATCTTAGGCCTCCACCAGCAACTTTGCCAGGCTTCGGTGGACTCAGACAGTGAACAGAATGTGAGAAGCTTTTCATTAGGACAGTCACACTGTGCTGTCACAGGGCATGCAAACCAATTCAGCACTCTTCAGAATCAGCCAAGACTCAGGTTCCCTTGTCCTGGGCCTCATGTCACAGCTTAAAGATGACTCACCGTGAAGTGCTCCTGTGACTTGTAGTTTTCATCCAGGTAGACACGAGCCCTGTTGTATTCTTTCATTGCGTCACTTGATAGTAGTTCCCTGGGAGTGAAAGAGTGAGCACAGTAAACAAGGGCCCAAATGCCATGCCTTCCCATGGGTGAGCTCCTTGTCACATAGCAGGGCTGAGGACTGTTTTTCATATACCCAGAGACGCACACGGCCCCTAATGTGGCAAAGTGGGAGGGAGGGAAGGAGAAGAGCGAGGAGAATCAGTGATAGCCAAGGTGAAACCAAAGTTCAATGTGTCCTCAGGCACACAGAGGGGAGGCTCAGCCTGTCTCCACGTGGGCCCATGAGAGGCCTACACCGCAAGGCCTCCCTGGGATGAAGACACTGATGGGGGATATTGGGGACTTACTCAGGCCACACACCATGTATGGGTGACCTCCAGTGTCTGCGGCTCACACCTGAACCTGACAAAAATAGGATCTACAGAGGTGAGGAGTCCTCACCTACAGCTACCCAAGAGCCCAGGCAGCCCCATGGTGAGGACAGTGACTGTGACTAGCATTTCTTTAGTAAACAGCAGTCTGTGCCCATCAGTCAATGCAGCAGAACCCCACTGCTCCTCCCCAAACAGCCGATTTCATGGCTGATTCTAGGTTGGCTAGAGAGGAAGTACCACACATCTAGCCCAGAATGTGCGACAAAGGGCCATTACCCCTCTGCTGCAGGTGAGAAACAAGCATGGCATATGACCCAAAGGTACACGTTAGGGAAGGACCCCAGAGAAAGCTGTAAGCCTAGGAAAGGGAGGGCAGCAGATGACCTTTGAAAGACTCCAGTGAAGCCTCAGGGTACTGCTGCTGGCAGCCACAGACCTCAAAGTGCTCAGGGGTGTGAAAAGTGGGAGCTAGAAATGACTGGGCACCAACCCTGAGCACCAGGTCTATCTGGTATTACGTCAAAGCCACCTGGCAGGGGGATGATGACTTGAGTTCAATCCTCAAGACATACAAGGCGGGAGAACCAGCACCTGCAAGCTCTTGACTGAGCTCCACACACATGCCACCGGTACACCTGTGCCCCACCCCATACACACACATAGAAATGTGCTTAAAAATTTACCTGACATGGGAAGGAGCAACAAACTGGTGCCATTTTTTTTTTTTTTCCAAAATAAACTATCAACAGATCCAGACCCAGAAAGGCAAAAGTAATAGGATTAGCTGAAAGAATCTCAAAACGGTAGCTATAAATATGATCAGAGCCCTTAAGGAAAATAGGGATGTACAGAAGAAAGGAGCTTCTGGTGCTGACAAATGAGAATTGGGGTTTCACAGGATAGACTGAGAGCAGGCACCCATAAAGCAGTGCAGTAGGGGCTCCCACTCCATGTGGGATGATGGAGCCTCTCAGGGCAACACCAAGTCTAAGGGAAGGAGCAGCACCTGCAGACACAGGGGACTAATGTTCTCCAAACGTGGTCAAACCTATAGATACACCTTCAAAATAAACAATATTAAACCAGAGCACAGCAAACTGAGCTGCTACAAAGCAGCTACATGTAGACTAAAGCGGGCCGTTGGGAAAGCACATTATACACAAGAAGATGAAGATGAACACAAGGGCTGGGCTCTGGTCAGAAACAATGAAACACAGAAGACAATGACACGGCATCCTTGAAGTAGTGAGGGAACTGACAAGCTCCCATTCATCCCCAATAAACACAGCTTTCAAAACTGCAAACAACGACCTTTTTCAGACAAACAAAGGCTGAGAGAATCAGCAGCAGCTGACTTGTACTGAAATAAACAGTACAGAAAGCTCTGTGGCTAAGGAGGATGGTCCAGGTAAATGCTGCATCCAACCAAGAGCCAAGGGCACCCGACAGCCCAGCCTTCTCAAAGGACAGCTATCCTTCAAAGCCAGAGCAGCAAGGCACGCACTGCTGCCACACACACAGCAGGGGACAGTAGTGGTAGATCCTCCTTCTTGAAGGCCATGGGCCTGCAGGTGCCCAAGGCTCAGTGCTCACTGCACCTCTCCCTTCAGATGCTCAGCTGTTCTAGCCCACAAGCTTTTCTTTCCCTGAACAGCCTGCGGTTCTTGGCACAAACACTGGTTTCTGTCAGTGACGTGTTGCTGCAGATGATTTTCATAAGGTAACCCAGCTCTTTTGTGCAGAATATCTGTAACAATATGGCTCTCTTTAACATGACAAATATGTGAATCTCATCTTCTAAACTGCACATTCTGAAAGAAATCCTCCCTACCTCAAAGCTACAAAGTGACACTGCTGTATCTCCATCTCCAAAAGTCACTTTACTACAACTGGAATTCATTCTGAGGCAGAGTAACCGCATGGGACTGGGACGTTGTGAAGCAGGATCTTCCAGACACAGGACATGGCACTTTTCAGCCTGCAACACCAAGGCCATGAACCCAGAAGCAGGGGCGGTGCAGTCCGGCCAAACATTCCACCCAGCATGTCTCTGCCTATGGCTGCTGTTGCACTGGCCAACAGAGCACTGATTTTCCTCAGGATCGCTTCAGCTGTGCTCCTCACTATGCTGCTCCATGTGGCCAGTACTTGCTAGAGTGTTGGGGAAAATTCTTTGAATACTTTTATTAAAACTGCCTTGAAGTTATAGACTATTTGGGAGAAACGTGCAGGGGTTTTGACACCTGATCAAGCTCCAAGACCTTCAGTGGTGGGAATGCAGCTCATGCTGCTTGAAAGAAACTCTGCTGTGAACAGGTTGGTTGCAGGATCTTTCTGCACACAGGGACATTGAGGTTCCTGGCTGTCACCAGCATTTGAGAACTTCCTCTTTTCTCCTCAAGCTTAGGCCAGATGCAAACTAGAGTAAAGGGGCAATAACTAACTAAATAAATAATTAATTTAAAAAGTGCAACAAGGACCATTGAGATGGCTCAGTAGGTAATGGCACCTATTTTACAATCTGGAAACCTGAATTTGATCCCTGGAACTCACATAAAAGTGGGGAAACTGACTCTAAAAGTTTTCCCCTGACCTCTGTGGTATGTGTACCCCCTCTTGTACTCTCTCTCTCTCTCTCTCTCTCTCTCTCTCTCTCTCTCTCTCTCTCTCTCTCTCTCTCTCTCTCTCTCTCTAAGGTAGCAGCAGGGTCAGGGATGGAGGGAACACCAGAGACCCACAGGGTTGCTAGCAATTTCAGTGCCTGCCAGGAATGGGGGCAAAGTCACAAACTCAAGACCCAGCTGTGTCCATCCATGCAAGCTGTTCCAATGGAGAGCAGATCTAAGAAACAACACATAAACACTTCTTCTGCAACATTCCCCACAGTCAAAGCTGTGGTCTAGATGACCTCACTCAAAGCCATACACCAGGAACAACACATGACCCAGTGCAACCCTGACATGCTTCTGCAGTCCTTTCAGAACTCACTCCATTTCTCCACTGAAAACTACATCCAGGATTCCTTAAATTTTGAATGTTCCTCTTCATCCCTAGTAACTTTTATGGTCATCATTAGGATGCTTCTAGAAGACCAAAAAAAGATAGAATGTGTCTAAGGCAAACAGGGACTTCTGAGCTGGATCCAACATTCACAGAAGAGGAAGGGCCCTGATTCCAGACCTAGAGCTCAGGGTTGGGTGCCTGCTTGTACCTGTCCCCTCTGTGTCCACTCACAGAGCTACCTCAAGAGACCCAGTGCCCTTCTTCCTGGGCTGAGCCCAGATGTTCTGTCCTCTAAGGAGCCACAGAGCTCAGTTTGCACCAGCTCCACATATATAGTGCTGCCTTTCTGGAAGACACAATGTTGCCTCCCAGGCACTCAAAGTACAGAAGTTACTGCAGTACCCAGTCCTGCCCATCATCTGTCATCTGTTGCAGCAGGCTAGTTAGCCCCATCCACCCAAGGTGCTCTAATAGGTCACCATGACCTGGACCCCTAGCCTAGCAGTACAGATGCTTACTTTCTGGAGGCAAGCAGCTGCCACACCTCTGAACCACACCTCTCTGGGGAAAACTACAACTGCCTCCACATGACCCACAGATGAGTTTCAGAGGGTGGCATTCAAGACCACATCCCATCCAAAGACCTACCCACAGTCCATAGGCTCCAGCTGAGACTTACTTGACAAACTTGTCCACATGAGACATGGAGGCCTCATAGTTTTTCCCTCCGAATTCTTGGCAGTGCAAGGCCATGAAGTGAGGCTTGTGTGTGTGCATGACCTGGGGAGAAAACACAGAGTTAGGGCACAAAATCACTGTGGGGCAACATGGCACATCTCACATGCTACCTCCATAGCCAGTGCATCCCCAGACAGCAGGCCAAAGGCCACACATTTGTGCCTACAAGTTCTTAACAAATTGTATGATTTGTCACCTTTATGCTTCCAACTGTTTATTTCTAGCCTCTTCTGTGTTTCCTTAGCAAAGATTCAGAATTTGAAAACTATTTTTCAATAACTAGAGTCATCTTTCTTTAATTAAAACAAAGTAATGCTTGTGGTCAAGAGAACAACTGGAAAGCTTTCAACACAAGTCACAATCTCATCACGTCAACACTGCTATGTATACCTGTTGAGAAACAGAGTTCAGACAACCATGTGTGTGTGACAGAATGTGCTCCTATAAATGTTTGCGTGTGACAACATGCTCTCATATGCATGCACCATGCATGCATGAGGATATGAGTGTCAACTTAAGTTAGTGTGAGAGCATTGTTGCCTGTGTGCCGGCATGTGTGCAAGCATGTGTGGGCTTATGCATAGTCTCATTCTTATTCAGGAATCATCAAGGCTGGCTTCCAAGCTTTCTCTGGTACCCACGCTGTCTGAATCACCAGATATGCACACTTTGTGTTCTCTTTAGCCCTACAAGGTGTTGCTCTATTGTCTAATTTGTAGCAGTGGAGGAGTCTGGTGTATGACAGAAAAACAACCATGGTCTTGTGGCCACTAAGTGGCATGGCCTGAACTTGTCTATAGTTCACAACCCTACCTCTGACCAACCATTAAGGTGCCTAGGTTTCTAAATGATTGTTGAAGTTATCAGCAAGGATTCTGATTCAACTGACTTCCCCCACCACACATACCCTGAGTCCTAACTTTTTTAGCCAAAGAGCAGTACAGTAAATGACTCAGTGAGTCCAGACAGCAGTACAGGCCTACATCCACCAGTAATAAACCCCTGGGCATGGGCAACACAACACAGGAAGCCCAAGCATCTCCTGGGTAGGAAGGTGGTACTGCCCTCCTGGAGCATAGAAAGAGCATCATCTGGGGAGGGGGCGGGGCAGATCACTGGTGGGAGAATGAGCTCCAGCAGCCATTGAGGAATTGGTACAGTGGAAAGGGAAGGGCTGAAAGGCAGGATTCATTGAAGAATCACTAAGTTGGGGTTACTGTCACCACAGGGCCAAGGTGGTAGCGGGAAACCCACAGGCAGGGCTGGAAGCCAGTATACCTAGAGCCAAAGGTTTAGAAGCCCATCTGAACATCAACCAAAGCTACAGCCAGCATCAGGGCCACTGAGGGCATAAAGGAACCTGTGTGTATCTAAAAGCACAGGCAAAGCAAAGAGCCCAGCAGATTCACACAGAAAGGGCATTATATCCATCCACTATGATTGCTTCAGAGAGGGGATTAAGAGCTCATCAAAGCAAACCCCAAACAACCCTGAAAGTCTCAGGGTCCTGGCTTAGGGACACAGGGCATAGAACCTGAAACTTCACACAAATCACAAGAACAACCCCAGAAAGATGGCTGGCTGGCTGGCTGGCAGGGGTCAAAGGGTGCTCTAGCTTTTTCTATTACATTAAAAATTTAAAAGATGAAGTATGTTTGCTGTTTCTTGTATAATATCAGTGAACACTTTTAAAGGAACAGAGGAAGTGATGAGGAGATCTACATAGGAACTGTCAGATGAGGGCCAGCACTGACAAATTCTGACCCAACCCAGGCTGGGCAGGGAGCATCTCCTAATCTCATTGTAAGTTTCCAAGCCACACCTCCACCAGCTGTGGTGTGTGTGGCACAGGCTTTGGCTTTCCCTGAAATCCAGGGTGCTTTGCAACTCCAAGAACATGAACCTGATGAGTGATGAAGCGTGCCCAAGGGCAGCACCCAAGAGCTTTGCCTAAAGCCCTGCATACCAAAGACTTCATCTTGCCCTGGGTTCACTCCCCACACTGGACTGGTGGTCTGGAGATTACCCCACAGCTATCACTGTGTGCCTTGGGGCCAGTTCCTGCCCTGCGTAATAATTAAAGATGAGGCCTGCCCCACAGGTGGTGGGAAAAAGCCATGAGCTGGCATGGGAAAAAGCTATGGGTCACTGCCACCTGGCAGGGCTTCTTTGTTTCATTCATGCTTGGACACACTTGACTCAGGTCCCATCTACATTGTACTTGGGGATATGGAATCCACAATGACAATTACAACACATTTACCATGGCCAGGGAAGCAATGGACATTGTTGTTTCCTGAGATCCCAACAGCCTGTGTGCCTGGGGTATAGATGAGGAGTAGTCACCTCAGAGGGCAAGGCCAGGATTGCCCCTCCTGGCCACAGAGCAGCACCAGGGTTCCACCCACTGGCCCCAGCTTGGGCCACTCTGCTAACAATGCATGTTTCTCTCATGAGAACCCACACCTAGAATCTGTCTCACTAGCACTCAGACAGGACTATCATTCAGAACTATACCCAAGTGTTCTTCTGGTGTGCCCATTCTCACAGACTTACACACCCAGGAGTTTTGCCTGTGTGCCCATTCTCCTCACAGACTTACATCCAGGTGTTCTTCTGGTGTGCATGTTCTCCTCATGGACCATATTTCCAGAAATTTGGCAGTATGCTTACTAACATAATAGATTCACTGCGGGCCAGTATCACACCCAGAACATTCCATATTAAGAAATACCTTCCAAACTGGGTAGTAGTGGCACACACCTTTAATCCAGCACTCAGAAGGCAGAGGCAGGCAGATCTCTGGGAGTCTGAAGCCAGCCAGGGCTGTTACATGGAGAAACCCTGTCTCAGAGAAAACAATGACAGGTAGGTAGGTAGGTAGATAGATAGATAGATAGATAGATAGATAGATAGATAGATAGATAGATAATACAAACATATAGATAGGTGACTCTCCAGAGCACTGGTAGTTTCAAGCTCTATGAAGTAAACTGAAATCCACTCCTGCTCCCTCTTCTGTAGGTTCTCTTTGTTGCTTTTTCTCAGGTTGGAGGCATTTGTTTTTAGGTGCATGACAACCTAGACACCATGAGGCCAATGAGTCTGTCTTGGGTGAAAACATGGATGAGCGAAACATTATGAGGCACAGAACTGTATGGAATACAAAGGAAGGGGTGGGAATCCGAGTAGAGAAAGTCACTTTAAGCAACCACAGCTCAAAGTTTTCCTAGTTTTCTGAGATTCACAGACTCTAGAAAGTTGATGGATTCCTGGCAAGCTAAGCCAGACAAAACCAAACATTACCAAACCTATGAAATCCAAAGAATGGAAAATTCCTATATCCATTTAGAGACAAGCAAGGGAACACGGACTCAGTGGGGATACTCCAGTTCCCCTGATGTGATGCAGGAAATAGATTCATATACTGACAAGAACACAGGCCCCATCCATCAGAAATAAAGGCAGAATAAATACAGTTTCATAGAAAATGAAAATTCAGATAAATCCTAACTATAGACCGGCTCTGCCCTGAGCAGCACTGGAGACAGATGTTTCCAAGAGGCCTTTGGGTTCCTTGGAGTGGAGGAAAGCCTGGGCAACCAGAAAGATGGCTTAGATACTGCTTTAGATACATAGCTTCCAGGATGGCTGAATCTAATCCCTAAAATTTGTCCCTCCAAACTTCATATATACATACATATTTACATATATTGAACACCAATTACACATGCACATGCACAACACAACATACAATGATGCATGTATTTATATATAGACAGAATAACCTACACCTCAGCCTCAGTGTCACTGAAGACAATATAGCACCCATCATCCCACCCTAGATCAGGGTTTCCAAATCAGCAAAAAGTTAGGTCAGGATATGGAAGATGTCCCAAGCACTCTGGGACATTAGTGTGTGGATGCAAGGGAAATCTCAGGGATGTGAAATTTAAGTGGTAAGCACAAAGAAAAGAAGTCACCCCCAGGTAACTGGGTAGTAAAGCATGAAGGAAGAAAAAGCCCAAAAAGTAGCATTTGACAAGACAACAACCATGGTGTTTAAGAAATAAGTGACAACCAGCCAGGGTACCTGGACTCAACAACCGACAGGAGAGGGCGCCAGCACACCAGAAATCTCACAAACCACCACCATTGACAGCAGCAACAGCAGCAGGAAGTTCCAGGAGTCCTTGGTGTCCTGCCAGAAACTCTACCACCTAAAGGTTAAAGGTCCTGCCTACAGAGAAGCCTCAGCAGAACAACCACACAGCAGAGTAATCCACATCCACTGTGCCCTCAGAGCCAAACACAGACTGGGAGTTGAGGACCAGAATAACCTCAAAGAAGGAACAAAGTAACAGCATAAAGAGCAAATCACAAAGGGCAAAAGAAAAGAACAAGTAAAAGATAAATTCCACAACCAGCAACATCAGCAACATGTCCACAGAATTGCCCAGTGGGAAGAAAGGAGAAAGATGGATGGGGGCAAGGGAGGGATGACACAGAGCTGAAGCAGAAAAGCCAGAGTGGGGCAGGGCAGCACTGGCCACCACCATCAAGAAAACAAGATCTGAACTTGCCCAGGAACAGGCTCCTGGAGCATCTGAAACAGAAACTCTGAAGCATCAACTCCAAGATTCACAGGCCTCAGGCACAGAAGACCTACAAGTGATAATGGCAAAGACCCAGGCTAGGGCTGGACTCTGTAAAAGCAATGTCCTAGGAAGGCGACCACAAAAATATGTCAAAAAACATCTCGACAGGATAAAGTGTGGGCTGGGAGTACTATGGAGGTAGGTTCTCATGAGAAAATGTAGCATCTCTGGGCCATTGGTGTCTGTTTGTGCTCAGCTGGCCATTCATGTCTTTATAAAATCTGAACCTTTCAGGGAAAACACAAGACCAGTCACAGGCTGGGCCTCATTTCCAAAATCCAATTTGGCTGGTAGAGGTGCAGACCTCAGTTCTGAAGCAATGGTAGTGCCTGTTAGGGTCTTTAACACACACAGATGCAATTCTATGCCATATCTAACTCCACACAACCTCAAGATTTCCACACAGCATACAGGTGCAATAATAGATTAGCTCTCACAGACAGTGGAACTTTTTACCTCTGCCTCATGCACTCAAAATGACGTTTCTATCAGTGACAAGCTGTGTGTATGACAGTGGTCTACAAGACTGAAATGGAGCTGGAAACCCTACCACCTCATGATGTCATGGTGTTTGTATCTATAGTGATGCCAGCACATGGCCAATCCTACACAGCCAGTATTGCACAAGCACTATACAAGAGCTAGCCATAAGTGACTGTTCCTGGTGTAAGCATTCAGTGTGCTGTATCTTCAGAGATGGAGTGTTCTGCCCCTCCTTACTAAAAAAGGCAGCAACAGCCTCCTCCATCTCTAATCACTATATCTGCTTACTACATCCAGGGGCAACACTGAATGGCTGGGGTGCACTCTGGATGCTTCTCAGAATGAGTCCTTGCTGTAACTGACACATGACTAGGTATCACAACATAGAGCAACCACTCAAAATGCTGGTAAAAAGGCAAACATCTAAAACAGAAATGAGAACAGAATGCAAATCCCAAAACAAAGTAGGAATAGGAAACAAAGAACAAAAAGCAAAGTGTACACACAGCAAGCAAAGATGAAGGGACGCTGAACCCAGTCATATCAGTGCTTATAATGGCAAATCTCTGTGATATGCTCTGCGTGGTGTGGCTGTGTAAAAGGAAATATAGTTCAAGATCCTGCCCAGAAGCGAACCCACTGAGACAGTCACCAGCCTCACAGGACCTGTGGCAAGGTACCAGCTGGCCTGGAGGCAGACATGTCCTGCTGCAGTGCCCATCCTAGACAGCAAGTGAAAGGTGGCAAATGCAGAGAGGGCAGTGAGGCCTCAGTTGTGCTACCAGCCAGGGCCTCACATTGGGAAGGTACAGGCTTGCAGCAGAGAAAGACCCACTTCACAGTGAGCACACTGGGGTGTGAGAGGAGGGGAATGTGGCAGTACTGATGACAGAAAAGGCCTCAGAAGATGACCTTTTAAAGCCATCAGAGAAAGACAGGAAAACAACCTGGGGAAGGGGCAATGATACAAAGCATACTGAACAAAAATGGCAGTGACAACACAGATCACATGTGCAGACTCATGTCACGGTATGCATGTGTACATATGCACACAATCACCATACAAACACAGTCAGGACCTATGACAACACAGAACCACACACTCAGTGCCTGCAGGATGTGGCTCTTATCAGGGTGTGTTCTTCAAAAGAAGCCTCTGCTGCCCATAAACTTGCTGCCCAAGTCTCATTGGATCTTAAAGGATGGAAGTCACAGAAGCTGTCCTCTGACCACAGGAACAAGGCTCATAAGAAAAAGAACATATGTTATTAGGGTCTGTTTATACCAATGAGCAAACAAATGAAACTAGAGATGCTGGCTCGTCATAAAGCAAGCTAGCTGCCTGGTGGCAGCAGAGTAAGAAAAGGGATGACAAAAGTCCCAGACCTTCCACATGCAATGCGCAAGCACATCTTGGTCATGCTGAGGGTTTCATGGTATAGACCTAGATCAGAACCCTCACTAAATATTCCAATTATAAGAAGTGAGCCAAATGTTAAGAATATCCCAATAACATCACAAAAGTTTAATTTTTAATCAGGAGATAAATCAAGTCTAACAATGACCCATGAGGAACTGTGAGACCCTGAGCATCTGAGTCATGACTGATGTTCACTAGACCTCGCTGCTATCCTTCAAGTACAATGACAAAAAGGCAGGAGTCTTCCTTCTTGTTCCTTTGCAGATAATCCTAAGGACATTTGTGGATAACTTGTTCCATAGTCTAGTTTTGCTTGAAGATAAAGGAAATAGAGGAGCTGGTGAGAAAATCACAAATCTGCTGGGCTGGAGAGATGGCTCGGTGGTTAGGGGTTAAGAGCACTGGCTGCTCTACCAAAACATCTGAGTTTGGTTCCTAGTGCCTGCATGGTGGCTCACAACCATCCATATCTCCAGTTCCTGGGGATCCAACACATTCTTATGACCTCTTGGGGTATCAGGCATGTATGAGGTACACATGCATGCATATAGGCAACACATTTCTGCACATAAAATAAACAAATCTGCCAAGCTCAGATGGGAGTATGGGACTGCCCTGGAGTTCATGCTACTATCCTCTACTTCCAGAGGCTTAAAAATAGACCAAGCAAATGTGCTGAAAACACTCACAGTTTAACTGGGTAGGAACAAAACCAGAGAGACCCAAAGCATAAATCCCCTTGGGCTAGAGACCATAGTCCCTGCTGAAGCACCAGAATGGAATTAAAAACTACCATCAAGTGTCATAGTGTGCATGCCTGGGCGGTGGAAAATTCTGACCTCCTTCGGGATCTCTTTGCTCTTGTAGCTTACTTATGAGAAGGAAGGGCCTCACAAATGGCCTGTTGTGGAGCTCAGCACAGAACTTGCATCCAGCTCGCACTGCAGTGAGGAGCTATGCTCAGACTGTATAATTCCATACTATACCCAGCTGTCTAAAGGGATGGCATAAGGGCCAGACTGCATGCTCCAATAAGAGCACATTTGAAACTGACCCAGACATTGTACATGAGGAATTTAAAGGAGCTTATCAGATGATAATTTTTAGTGACATGCTGTTACACATTTTTGGATAATATAAAAATAGAACTATTTTTTTTTACAAGGGAGTAAAACCATCCAGTAATCTGTAAGGCACATGTAAACACTATGCTGAGGAAGCAGAAAGTCTCAGGAGCACATGAATAGGATATTGCCACTCTCTGTGCAAAGACAGGGAGCAGGCCAGCAGCAGGAGATCTGAGGCAGCTGAGCAAGTAACACTTTAGTGCAATGTCGTGTGACAAAACAAGCTCACAATCTTCTGTTGGTTTCTAAAGTATCCCAGGAATCATGACCCTAGGGGACATAAGTCGGTGGTCAAATGAGAGTGCTTGCTCAATTCACTGTGTAGGCAATGGCAGGGTTAGGGTTGAGCACAGCACCTTCCCATTTTCCTGTGGCCATCGCCTCTAGCTCACTAATACACATCAACACCCTGGGGATGGAAACACCAGTGGCTCACTGCCACACAGCAATCCCAGACTCACAGTACACCAGACTCACAGTACAGGCAGGTCAACCAGGGTCACAGCACAACAAAGTCATTAAGAGGTTAGCCCAGGGCAATCACTACCTGCAGTGTTACTGTCACTTACTTCATTATGGGTTCAGATAATTTGATTACCTGAATATTGACTGTCTAGCTCACAAGCTCCTGAGCACTTCTGTAGACTCCAGTGAGCAAGCCAGCCAGCTGTCGCTGACCATTTAGCAAGAGGTACAGTCAGCAGTGGAAGAGTAAACCCTGCCCAGCAACCACACAGAACTGTAACTCTTGCTTTGCCACCTGCTCCAGAGGCCCTGGCATCAGCTGAGGGTCTGTAGTGTAATTGTCCTCCTTAGACAATTGTTGTCAGGGACCGACAAGGATGGAGACACCAAGATGCAACCTGGCAGTCCTGACAAAAAGTACAACTATAATTGGTGTCCAACGTGGGCTCAAATATCCACACAGGGCCTGAGAAAGCTGGCTCTTGGGCTCTTGAGCAGCTGGCCCTGGGCACAAACTTCTTCAGGCAGACACAGCAAATTCCCAAAGCGAGGGAGGGTAAATGCGGCTTCAGGGCCAGTACCCACCTGCGAGAGGTGCGGGGCCAATGGAGGCAGCTGCCAGCACCACTCCATGGCAGTAGCCTAGCAATTTAAGATTTGTCTCCTGTGGTCAGAAAATGCTGCAAGTGCATGGCTGCAGATGCGGAAAAAAAATCTAGACACACACACACACACACACACACACACACAAGCTCTAAAAATATATGCTTTAAAGGGTACTTCAGTGCTGAAGAAAAAAATAAAATGGATATACACAGTCATAAAAAATAGTTTATAGTCTTTACTTTCTTGACTCCCCATGGGAAGGCTTACTCTCTCTGAGGAGTAAGAGGGGGGTGGTTAGGGGAAAGTGGAGGGAGTGGGAGGAGGGGAGGATAAACTGGGCTTAGTATATAAAAAAGAAAATAAAAACTTTACTACCACCAAAAAAAAAAAGTCTTTAAAGAAAAAGTAAACTAATATAAACAACAACAACAAAAAAGCCATGTAAGAATGAAAAAACAGGGAGTTTGGACCTTTTATGGGTGCCTTGTTAATTTTGAATTTTTAAAAATGCCAATGAACAGAGAATGGCAGCTGCTGAGAAACAATGGATTATGAAAGGGACTGCTGAATTAAACCAACCTATATACTTTAGAGATGTCTTAGATTCAGAATGGAAGTCAGGAAATGTGTTGCATTAGCAGAGAGGTTATGCCTTTGTTTCCACAGAAAACTAAAAGCTATGTATTGCTTCAAAATGAATAAAAAACAGATTTGACCAGGGAAGATCTCATGGAGATCTTGGCTATTAGTTGTGAGAGAAAAAGCCAAGACTATAGGACAGATGACATATATGCTGATCCCTCAACATGGAAACAGCTCTGAGACTAGATGAGACGATAAATCTTGTTGGTTTCAGAGTCTTCATAACTTATTATATGCAATCCAAACTGATTTATAAAGTTGACAGATGCCTTTTACCTATTCAAACAAAGACTCGCAGTCCATACTTGTGTTATAATGTAGATATATGTTATATTTGAAGGTTTTTGTGCTTTCAGAAAAAAGGACCAGACACCAACATAGACAAGTAACCCAAGTGATCCAGCCTCTTAGAATGCCTCTGTTAGTTTCCTCAAAATTCTATATCCAAAAAAAACATTCAAAGCTGCTAGCTGAGATGGTCCAGCCTCACACACTGCTCCATCCAGGACTTTAAATAAGCTCTACACTTTCCCATCACACAGAGACTAAACAAAAAATAACACAGCTAGCTCTCCCAGGACTTGACCATTATCCCAATTTTCTCAGGGTCCCCTAAAGATACTGTACCCCCCAACACACAACAGGAAGCAGTCTAGAGAACATGACACATACATTCCCAGGAGGTAGGTAGGGTGGATCATCTTTGGTCATTCAATAGATTAGGAATGGTATAATTGTTATGAGGGGTGTCTGTAAGTTGTTGTTAATCATAATCGGGGGGGGGGGTGAAACCAAGCAAGGGAGGTTAGATTCAGGGATCTCATTCCAAAAAGAAAAGAAATATAGGAATGATAGAATAAAAGGGCAAATTACTAAATGTACTTTTAAACTAAAAAGCAGTTATTCATCTTAAATATTTTACATTGATATGGATTTTTGTCTACTGATACAAATTTAAGGTTATTTTTGTTATACTGTATATGTGCCTCTATTCTTGCTTAAGGTATTATGCCTATGCAGCTCATTTAACAATGTAATGTAAATTTCTAATCCTTAAAAGTTATTCAAGTCCTTGAAAGTACTATTTAGGATTATTAAGAAACACACGTTAGTTTGTTTGTGACTAGGTATGTTTTCAAGGTCAAACAGATACTATTTTAGATAGATGGTCTTCAAATACTTCAGAGACCTACAGAATATGGCATTTGAGATATTTTAATCACATAGAGCTTTCACGATAGTGAAACACATCTGCTCCTGGCAGCATCAATTTACTTCAAAAAAGAATGATGGGCATCAAATAACCTCCATATGGAGTTTGCTTTCATTATGGCAAAATTAGCCACTGGGCAAGAAACTGCTCTTGCCTGGAATGTTGCTGTCTGCTGTACAAACTGGACAAGCAGGACTCAAAAGAAGGCAACTGCTGAAATTTGCCAAGACAGGGTAGGACAGTCCTTTGAAATTCTTGCTCCACAAAAATGCTTGCCAGATAGTTGAGGCCTACAGACTGAGATGAACACAGAAGAACCTTAAGTGACAGTTCAGGCGGCCATTTGTTTCTGTCATTTCTAAGTTTTAGAAGTTGCATGCTCTGCACTTCCTGTTTACTCTGATAATATTAATCCTTCTCAGGTCTTTGCTGAGGTTGAAGATGAGATAGTTATAGTTACAGTTTTCCTTGTTACCAAATTCAAAAAAGAAACTCGCAAAAGAGGTGTAAAGTTTATACAGGTTGAAAGACATAAAAGCTTAAGTTGCTAATCTAAGAAGATCTTTTAAGGTTTAAACTGATATTTTTATAGGGTAATACAAGTTATGATAGAAAGTGGTTTAGGTTTAAAACTTTGGACTCACTAAGATAGGGTAGATAATACAGTACTTTCTCTGAATTTGCCAAATACATGTGTACTGGACATTGTAAATGTAATTCTTACCTTATAATTATCCTTATTGTATATAGTTTTATTATGTTACAGTTAAAGCCTTTCCTTCTTATTTAAACAATATTTGATAATTGTTCTTATTGTATATAGTTTTACTGTGTTAGAGTTAAACCTTTCCTTTTTATTTAGACAAAAAGGGGAAATGTTGTGGGATATCTATATACTCTGTGAAGATGTATTTGCTGTGATGTAATAAAAAAAATTGAATGGCCAATAGCTAGACAGAAAGTATAAGCAGGACTTAGAGGCAGGGAGGGAGAGAGGGAGGGAGGAAGAGAGAAAGAGAGAGGGGGAAGAGGGAGACAGGGAGACAGGGAGGGAGGGAAGAAGGGAGGGAGAGAGGGACGGAGGGAGGGAGGGAGGGAAGGAAGGAGGGAGGGAGGGGGAGACAGAGAATGAATGCAGGGAAGAAGAAAGATGGAGTCATCAGCCAGATGCCAGTGATAGTCAGTACAGACCAAAGGTAACCAAGCCATGTGCCAGAACATAGATTAATAGATGCAGGTTAATTCGTTACAAAAGCTAGTTGGGGACAAGTCTAAGCCAAAGGCCAAACTTTCATAATTAACAATAAGTCTCTGTGTTGTTATTTACAGGCTGGCAATCCCAACAAAAAATTACTACTACACCAAGTACCCAGCACAGGAGTGAAGGCGAAGATGTAATTAGACCACTAGACCTAAGATAAAAGATAAATGGGTGTTTATTGGGGGAGAATTACACAGAAAAATACAAAGAACTGCTGGAGCATTTTCCTGCTTTCCCTACCAGATCGCTGACCCACCAGAAAGAAGGAATGCCATGCCTCAAGCTCCTCTCTTTCCACTTCCATCTGCCTGAAACCACACTCAACGGGGTGTGGCCACCATTATAGATCCACAGACCAGACGCCTACACAGGAGGACATGTGGTATTGCTTTGGCATTAGCATTCATGCCAAAGGCTGCATCAGGGGCTAGGGAGATGTCACCATGATGGACACAGAGTTGCCCCACTCAGGAACAGGGAGGATGGAGACCTCATGCAAAATCCTCATAGCAGATATAAGATGACAACTGGCTCCGTGGCTGCCCTTAATTGGCTGCTGGAAGGATCTTTGTGCCCTTGGAGCACCTGGGCAGGCAACATAGCTGGCTTGAGAGCAGCATGGGCAGTTTCCTTGGTGAAGCCAGTGAACCTCATGGGTTGCCTGACAGCAGGATGTCTGTAGGATAGAGTGTAAAGTCAACTGGTGCAATACTCAGGATAGCAGACCCTTACCTTGACAGGGCAGCACAATAGAGCCAGTCTTACTAGTGTAAGTGTGAGTAAGCCAGGCCTGAAGATGTGTCCATGGGACAGCTGCCCTACTTCTCATCTGTCTTATAGCGACATGGGCAGAGGAAAGAAGCCCTCCCCCACTGCCCACCAATGCCTAGAGCAGATGGAAGACTGGCCTTATGGCCTTAAGAGTGGGAGAGCTATCCCGAACCCCACCAGCTGCAACACCACCAGCTCCAACACTCAAGCAAGCAGGCCCTGCACCCCTCTAGAGCAGCATACATATCCAGCTCTGTCAGCGGAAGTGTAGGTGAGCCACTCCCAAAATCATGAGCATGGGACAGCTGTCCTCAGTTCTCATCTGGTAGACCAACCCTACAGCTGCCCAGGCCCAGATCCAGGGTTCTGACTTGTCCTGCCCCAACATCCATCTCATCTGTGATCTGCTGACCCACAGATCCAAGCTAAGCTGTAGGATCTCTACAACAGGATGTCTAGGAAGAGTCCTAGCGGGAGCCCAGCACTGAACATGTAGAAAAGACCAGGGGCCTTGAACCAGACAGTGTCTCTTTGCAATGGACTCTTGCAATGGACATTCATTGGATGTATGGACCAATGAATAAATGGCATGACTTATTGGGTCATGCTGCAGCTCCCATGATGAGATTTTTAAGCCCACCCCCCTTTTAGATTTTTCTCATTTTATTTTCTTCATTTTTTTCTCTTGAATTTTGTTTTTGCTGGGGTAGGGGATGCAGGGGCAGAAAACAGATGTGAAGGGACGGGGAACAAATGGGATCAAGATACATATTGTGGAAACACATCAACTTTATTAATAAAAAATGTAAAGTCAGCTGGTATAGGGTGTCACATCATGACATTAGTGGTGGGAAGCACACTGCAAGACAAACTCTAGCCCTCCACAGGGTGTGGCTCTGTACTACTTGGAGTTCCAGTCAACGTTGCCCTTGCTTGACAATGGGATTGACAGGTCTTCTCCAGGACACAAGGAGCTGTTTCTGACTTAAAGATAACATAGTTAATGCAGAGGTGCTAATGCCATATCCTTGAACTATATTCTTCAAGTAAATCTCAAAATTATTAAATAATATTTAATATTAAATACACTAAAATATTTTGGCCAGAAAGATCACATGAAATTAAATACAGCCATGCAGGTTAATGCAAAGCCTTAATAAGTCCCTTCTCTGCTTGTGACGTTGTGCAGATGCCCAAATACAGGGCCATACTCAGCTCTCAGGAAGCTTGCACTGTGAGCCTGTGGTCACCAATCCTGTATACTGCCAAGAGCAGAGTTAAAAATAGCAACAACCAGGCCTTGTTAGGTAGGTTTCCTCCAAAGAGGAGTGTTGGTGACCTAAAAAGGAATTACATCCTGCAGGCCATACCACAGGAGCCTCGCCACCAGGATAAGCATAAAGGGACAGAAGAGCTCACTGGCCCTGCTACCAAAGCCAGGTTCTAAACACCCCACTGCCCTTGGGTTCATGTGTGGGCTCTCCTATACCCCTGTGGGCTGGGCAACAGAGGTACCCCACACTTAGGTCTATGGCTTTTTATTTTGGGATCCACTAGATGCAGCTTCTAGCTGGGTCCATCAAATGGCCTCTCTCAAGTCTATGCCTAGCACAGAGGGTCAGCTGGGATAGAGATACCCCGCTGCTCTAAACAGATACAGTGAATTTCCCTGACTTCATGGGCAGGCAGCATGGTTGGCCTTAGAACACAGCCCAGGCCTTCTTGATAAGGCCAGGGACTCTTGCTGTGGGCAGAACTACTAGCAGTTCCTCTGGGGACCTGAGAAAAGCCTATACCTATGAAGAGTGACAGACCAGTCAGCTGTGGAACTAGGTCTTGTCCTTGGACCCTATGCTTAAGGAATTCTAAGCTATATGGACTGATCCATTTCCATATAAGAAGTATGTGCCTCCAACTAAGGTCAGGACAGAATCAAACCAAAGACAGCATAACAGGGCCAGCAGGAATCATAGCCTTTTGAGATCAGCCAGGGAAGCTGTGGCACTGCACTGATGAGCATCTCTCTCAGGAAGCTGCCCACCACATAGAATCTCACCAAGTCCCTCTTCACTCTGGCCACTTCTAGCTCGCTGGTGTTAAAGTGTTGTCACCTTCATATGCTGGTGGTGTGGTGACAGGTCTCATAGTCTCTTATGTCTCTCTCCTTCCCTCCTTTTGTTTCCCGTTTCCTAAGGCAGTAGTGGTGTCCCTGGGCTGCAGAGTTCTGGGTGTCGGAGGGTTGAAACTGCTGGGTCCCCCTGAGCTGTCGCACTCTGGGTGCTCCTGGCTACATCGTGCCAGGTGTCCTTGGATTTCGATGTTGTGTTCAACCCTTCCTCCCAACTTCCTCAGAAGTTTGCTGACTGAGTCACTCTTCACACCCATCTTTTTTTTTTCCTTCGGGGAGTGAAAGCTGAAGTATCAGAGAAGCAGAGCGTCCAGCCCCTACAGTTCTTATCTCTACCAATGCTCAGCCCAAAGGGGCGATCCTGTCCTCAGACTGCATCCTCAGACTGTCCCATCTCTATGCATCCCCAGACTGCACTGTGCTGCTGTCTCTTCCCACCTTATATTCCTCTCTCCACTCAGCCAGTTTTACAGATAAGAAAATTAAGGCTTAAAGAGGCTATGAGATGCTTCTGCAGCAAGTGGCTGATCAGTTGTCAGGATGAGAGCCCTGTCACTGCTGTCCCAAAGCCATGCTTGCCAGCAGCAAGAACCAGAAGAAAAGGCAAGCAGGATTGAGTGTGGAGAGGAGGTGCAGGACTGAGGATCCTGAGGCTGTGGAAGGGCTGGTGGACATTCTCAGAGTTGGGTCAGAGGTGTGGGAAGCAGAGCCTGGGGAGGAGTGAGTGGAGTGAGACAAAAGGAGGTGGGAGAGTCTTAACACTGTCAGCCTTCCTCTACAGCATAGGCTCTGTGTCACTTGTGCCACAGGAAAATGGGTAAGTGGGACATTTAAAGAAAAAGAAAGAAGACTGATCCATGAAGATTCTGCTGGATGGTTTTATGTCGACTTGACACAGGTTAGAAGTCATCTGAGAGAAGGGAGCCTCAACTAAGAAAATGGACTGTAGACAAGCCTGTAGGATATATATATATTTTTAACTTGTGATTGATGAGGGAGTGCCTGGCCCATTATATGCAGTGCCATCTCTGGATTATTGGTCCTGGGTTCTATAAGAAAGCAGGCCAAACAAACCACAAGGAGCAAGTCAATAAGCAGCACTCCTCCATGGCCTCTGTGTCAGCCCCTGCCTCCAGGTTCCTGTGCTCCTGTCCTGTTTGAGTTCCTACCCTGACTTCCTTAGGTGGCAGACTACAATGTGGAAGTGTAAGCCAAATACACTCTTTCCTTCCCAACTTGTTTGGGTCATAGCATAGAAACCCTATCTAGGACAGACACTGACCACAACCAGCCCCAATATGCCTCATGCTACTGTGGCAGAAGCCTCATCAATACAACCAAATTTGTCTTGTATCTATTGAGCCATGTCTCATGTCTCTTACCAAGGCACTTCTCAAACCTCAGCCAAAGAGGCAATCTGAGAGCAAAGGGGCCTGGCTTTATCTGAAACATTATACACTTAGACTCGTGCTACTCCACATGGACTCTAGGTCAGCTGCTGCCAGACCAGACCCCAGTGACAAGACTATTCCCAGGGCCCCCCTATTATCACCCTGCCCAATAAGCTCACTTATACCTGACAGAAGAGCACAGCACACTGGCTTCCTTGCCTCTGGTGGCACTACACTGTGAAAATTTATCACCTCCTAATCTAGGCCAGGCTATCATCTACAATTTGAAGGTGATTCTTACTTCTGTGGAATGAGTGTAGGTTATAGTGAAGCTGTGCCTGGAGATACAAGCCTACAATCCCAGCTACTGGGGAGGCTAAAGCCTGCCCAGCAATACAGTCTTGGTAACTTAGTAAGGCACATCTCAAACATGATGATGATAGTAATAATGATGATGACAATGATTTTTTTTTTAAAGAAAGGGGGAGTGGGATGGGCTATAGCTCAGTGGTAGAGTGGAAACCTTGCATGTATGAACTTTGAGATTTAATCTCAGTACCACACACAATGAGGGGAGGGACAGAGAGGGAGCAGAAAGGTAGGCACAGGGAAAGGATCTCCTGTAGGACCTTGAAGGCAGAAGTACCCTGAGGGTGGCAGGGGATGGGAGAGACACAGACTCCACAACTGAAAACTAAAGTGAGGGCTTTATCAGGCACCAAGGCTGCAGAGCTAGACATCAAAGGTATGTGAGGTGTGACAGGAACACCTGGCCAAGAGGCCCAAGGGACACCGGGTCATTCCAGCTGCTGGAAATGGTGTCAGGAAGAAAAGGAGAGATGCAAACAGGGTACAATTCAGGAAGCCCCAGCATCTGCAGAGAATTTCAGAAGTAAAGACGGCAAAATATAAACAGGCAGCCTGCATCCTGGGCACTGTGACATGATGACAAGGGGAAGGACACCTGAGGGACGGATGAGATGCCAAAGGAAGCACAGAATACACAAATATGAAGCTGATATCATTCTAGACATCTATTTGAAACTCAGATACCCCCATCAATTCCTCACAGAACCCAGGCAGCCCAGCAAGGTGGCATTTCTGCCCCATAGTCCTGTCACTCCTCCAAGTCACATGATGGAGTCTTGTGGCATGTTCTAAGCCCGGTTTCTCTCAAAGGCAGGGATTACAAATAAAGCAACTGTACATATTTGCATCAAATCTCAACATAAACATGCCCTCATGACAGATAGGTAAACAGACAGCAGCAGGCCCTACTTGCTAATAATGAAACTGTACAATGAATCAGAGAACTAATCCCAAGAGATCCATATATTAGCCCTCAGAATTCAGTGGCTTCCCAAACGCTGGCAACCACATCTCAACACATGAGCTTGAGACTATTTCATCCTAAACTACCCCTTTCTACCTGTGATTTCTTTTAATTCTTTTAATACTGTTTTTATAAAGAACTGTTCCTAATTATGATGAAATCTAAGGTACCAGATTTTCTTTCTTGAGTTATGCTTTTAGTGTTGGACATAAGAAATCTTTGCCTAACCCAGGATGACAAAGATCCTCTTTAAAAAATAAACAAACAAAAAAAAAAAAAAAAACCTTCCTTCTAGAAGTTTCATGGGCTTAAGTTTTACATTTGCTCTAGGACCTGTTCTGTGAGTAGTAGAAAATGTGGACTGACATTTAGCTCGATGACTCACTCTGAGTCATAGCACAAAGTGTAGACTTTACAGGTGCACTTGTATCTGGCTGAGCAGCTGTCCCAGTACATACTGGCCAGGCCACCCCTCTCTCAGATCCTGAACTGCTGTTGGTCACTTGACCATATCCATGGGTCACTTCTCCATCTCTGCTGTCACACCCACGTGTGTGTGACAACTGCCAATGTGTGACCTGACTACCGCAACTTTATAATACTTCCTGCAACCAGAACCCGAGTCCTCAAATCATGTTTTGCTTCAATCTGTTTGGCTCCTCTAGTTCCTTTCCTTGCCCATATATTTTTAGAATTATATTTTATACTTGCAGCAAAAACTTCTGTTGAAAACTTTTTGAGATGGGGTCTCATTATGCAGCCCAGGCTGTTTTCAAATTCATGCTTCTCCTGACTCAGTTGCCTAAGTACAGGATTATAGGCATCTACCACACACCCATCTTCTGCTGAGATCTTTTTATCACAAGTACAGTCGATTAGTCGTGTATCAGATGATGAAAATTAACACTCTGATATAATTCACATCTTCTAATCCATGAATATGGCAACTCTCAAGCTCTTGCATTGGTGCAAGCTTTTCCATGTATATATATTGATTGACATTACATTAGATTTTATCTAGGTATTTCATTTTTACTGCCAATACTTTTCTTAATGCTAAGTTGGGTTTTTGGTTTGGTTTGGATTGGTTTGGTTTTGGTTTTTTGAGACAGGGTTTCTCTGTATTGCTTTGGAGGATGTCCTGGAACTAGCTCTTGTAGACCAAGCTGGTCTCAAACTCACAGAAATCTGCCTGCCTCTGCCTCCTGAGTGCAGCTATTAAAGATGTGTGTCACCACCACCTGGCTTAATGCTAAGTCTATAATTGTCTATAGCTAATAAAAACATGTTTTCACACTGGCCTTATGTGTTGAAAGTGAAACATACCCAGTTAGCAGTGCAGCAATCAATCTTTGTGGATCATCATGATTTTCTAGACCCTCAGCAATGTCTTCTGCCAATAGAAGGTTTTGTTTCTTCCCTTTGTTTTATTTCTTGCTGCACTGCAGTGACATGGCCTTTCAACATCACAATGAGAAGAGAGATAGCACCACCCTGCTCCATTCTGCAGATAGGAATTCATTATGCGAGTTGGGCAATGGTGACCCTTGTCTTTAATTCCAGTACTCAGGAGGCAGAGGCAAGTGAATGTCTATGAAGTCAAAGCCAGCCTAATCTACAGAGTGAGTTCTGGGACAGCTAGGGCTATACAGAGAAATTTGTCTCCAAAAAGAAAGAAACAAAGGAAGGAAGGAAGGAAGGAAGGAAGGAAGGAAGGAAGGAAGGAAGGAAGGAAGGAAGGAAGGAAGGAAGGAAGGAAGGAAGGAAGGAAGGAAGGAAGGAAAAAGGAAGGAAGGAAGGAAGGAAGGAAGGAAGGAAGGAAGGAAGGAAGGAAGGAAGGAAGGAAGGAAGGAAGGAAAAGGGAGGAAAGAAAGGAAAAAAAAGAAAAAAAGCCACTATGCTTGTCACCATTAGATACAAGGGAACTGAGGAGGCTACACATGCTCCCCACCTCTGAAGAAGTTGTTTTCTATACCATTCGATTTGTTTGTTCATTTATTTTGAGACAAGGTCTCACTATGTAGCCTTTGGATGACCTGAATTCACTATGTAGATCGGATAGGCCTCAAACTCATAGAGATCCACTGGCCTCTGCCTCCTGAGTGCCAGGATTAAAGGTGTACACCACTACACCTGGCTGTTTGTTCAGTTGCTTTTAATTTTTAATCAAACATATTACAGGATTTTTTTCAAATGATTTTCTATATCTGTTGAGACAAATAGGTTTTTTTTCAATCAACATAGTAAATTATAGTCATTGATATCTGAATGTTAAGTTAGCCTTGAGTTCCTAAGTCATTACACATTAACTGCATCCATGGTTCTACACACATGGAGTTCAACTAACCACAGACTGAAAATACCTGGAGGAAAACTGCCTCTGTGCTGAACACATACAGACATTGTCTTGTCATTATTCTCTAAACAATGTAAGTGATAACTATTTACACAGTATCTGCATTGTGTCAGATATGAAACCATGTGGGAAGATGTACACAAGTTCTGTGAAATACTGAGCCATTTCATAGAGGGGAACACATCTGTGGGATGCACCAGATCCCATCCCCCATAAAAACTGAGGAAAAACTATCATCATTATGTGATCATTTTCATGTTTAAAGCTTTGAACTGCTCTATCTTTTTAAAAATAACACCTTCTACTTAATATATGCCAACTTCATACATATAAGCAATGCATCTTGATCATATGCTCCCCCAAGTCTCCCCTCCACTCTCTCCAGGCATCCCCAAAACGCCCCCTTCCTATTTCATGACCTCCCCTTGGTCAGGTTATTAGCTGGACTCCCAGAATGTCAACGGATCTTGTGCAATTTATCACAGCTGCAGTGGTTCACAGGCACCACGGGCACTACGACCATACCATGTCCTTAAGACAGTTTTCATAGCATTCCCCCATTTTCCAGCTCTTACATTCTTCCTTCCCCTCTTCTGGGATGCCCCTTGATCATGGGGGATGAGAATTGATGTGATGTGTCAGTTGGGGCTGAGCATTCACTAGACACTATTCCCAGCACTCTAACCAGTTACAGCTCTCTGCATTAGCTGCTGACCACTGCAGAGAGAAGCTTCTCTGGCTAATGCAGAGATCAGCAGTTTGGAAGACATTTTGACAATACAACATTTTGATCTACTGAACCTTTAAGGATAGTTGTACTTGATTCATGGTGCATAATGACATGTGTTTTTCTTATCATGTAATGTCTGTCTCCTTTGGGTGCCAGGATAATTAGTGTTCATGTCACAGGCTGAGTTAGGAAAGCATCAACTGTGACTCAGTTTTCTTGGAAAGTTCCTGTAAAACTGTTATTGCTTCTTGCTGAAATGTTGGACAGAACTCACCAGTGAAGCCATCTGGACCCAGAGGGTTTGGGGGAAATATATGAGGAAAATTTTAATCTAATGAGTACAGGACCAAGCTCATTTACTATAGGGCCACATTCATTAACTGCCTCTAGAATAAACACTGACACTATGTTTTTCCAAGAATTTGCTCACTTCATAGAAAATTTCAAATCTGCTGGCATAAAGGCATCAGTGCTGTTCCCCACATTATCTTTTACTTCCTATAGGATCTTGAGTGTAATGATGCATGCTGCATCATGATTTTTTTTTCATTCTGTTTTCCATCTTCAGAAGCTAGATATAAAAGAACAAAGTGAACCCAGAGTAAGGGAAAGAAAAGGCAAAAATTAGTGAAACAAGGAAGTGGGCAACAGACAGTGAGGAAAGCTACAAGGCAGGATCTCTAGAGTTGACAAAAACGGTAGCTCCAAACCACACTAACAGTTGGTTTTCCTCATTCAGGCCATGTCCTCCTGCATCTTCACCTGCTGAGGAATTTATGGCTGGCTGTCAAAGTGTCTTTGAGAAGATGTTGGATGCTGCTATGGAAATTCTCTCTACTACAAGCTGAATGAGTTGAGTGCTTCCCTCAGCCTCTCCCTCCCATGGGGACACTGTCCAAGGCTGTGTACTGCCTAGTGCTTGAAACAAAGGTACATAAGTTTCGCCTGGTCTGGTCTTCTTAATGCAAGATGATAAACTGAAAAATGCTATTTCACGTTCACTGGACACAGATATGACCCATCACAAAGTTTTTAAAACTCCTATAAGGAAAGACCATGGAAGGCTTTTAAAATGGTGTTTATCAGCTGTTTAGCTCACCTTTGGTATCTGTGAACTGTTTTCCAAGTCTGTACATTTAAAGACACAGCAATACGCATGCCCCATCATCATGGAAAGGCCTGCTGGGAAGGACACTCACAATGACTGCCCTGCTGTCACATATATTAAGATAGTTCACCTCAGAGTTGCTGAGAGGAGTACCTCTGTGCACTGGCTTCTTCTTTGAATCATTTCATATACTTCTGGTTCTTCTTAATAAATACAAAATAGCTCTCATATGAATGAGAATGCTCCCCACCACCCTTACAGGCTCCTATCTTTGAATACTTGGGCCCAAGTTGGTGGAACTATTTGGGAAGAATGGTGCTCTTGCTGGAAGAAGTGTGTCTTTGAGGGTTTGAAAGACTTGCACCACTCCTCGCGTGTGTGCGTGCGTGCACGTGCGTGTGCGTGTGTATCACAGTGTGAGCTCTCAGATATTCCTATCCCAGTGCTTTTGCTTTACCATCATGGACTCTAAACTCTGAATGTAAGTTCCAAATTAAATGTTTCTTTTACAAGTTGCCTTGGCTGTGGTATTTTATCACAGCAACAGAAAAGTAACTAAGACAATCCTCTTGATCTATATTTGTGTAAACAACATTACATCCTGTTTTGTTTTAAAATTATCCTTATATTGCTACCAAATTCAAACAACCTAAGAGCTAAGTACCATATAAGGAAATACCACTAGGCTACTGAAACAGTTCTGAACATTGATTTACAAAAAAGGGTGTATGTCTGTGAACCACTTATGGAAGATATAACGTAGCCTGCAGCACCTCACAGACAGACACATACATATTAAGTGTTTAAGTATATCAAATTGGATATAGAATGTAGTAGAGGAAATATTTTTTAACCTTTTTTTTTTTCAACTAACAACCACCTCTGCTCTACACACACACACACACACACACACACACACACACACACACAACTACATGCCAGGCAGGAAAATGCTTGGGCACACCAATACACAAGGCAAGAAGTCCCTGTTCTTGAGAACTCAACACTAAAGTGCATTACCTTTGCTGATATCAACAAAAGTGAAGCTAATTTTCTAGCTACAACACCTGTAAGGCTGGAAGAATCAAAACCAGCACAAGGCCAGCAAGGGCCCCTCCTAATTCCTCACCTCAGGTTTTAGTCTTCCTTGGAGGCTGTCTATGACTACACCAAAAAGAAAAAAAAAAAAAAAAAGCTCCTCATCCCCACCATCCCCACCATGATGAACAGATACTCCAGAGAAATGTGTGTCCTGTTCATGATGGTGCCTCCCAGATCAATGGAATTCATATGAATAAATGATGAATGAACTAAACAAACTCATGAATGAATGGGCTGAGGCAATGGCTCTGAAATTTACTGTGGTATGTGCATTTGGCATTATAATTGCAATGACATGCTAAAATACATAGGGGAGGCTTTATTTCTCATTCTCCCAAATTTTCACAACATGAACCCTTTGTCCTCACCATACATTCAGAGCACAAGCTGTAAGCTCATTCATTCTTCCTTCCAATGTGGATAAGGAACCAGGGCCTAGGCTGAACAGCCAGTGGAGAGTGAGGGCAAGTATGCAACACCAGTAAGAACCCTGAGATCAGCACTTACAACCTGCCTGAGGAGGGAAGAAATTAATCAGATAGACACAGTGCAAGGCAAACCTAGCTCTGGTCACACATCTCCTCCACTGGCTTTCTGTGGTGAGTACTCCAGTACCAAACCCACATTCACCATCTCTCTACTCTCAGGCCTCCCTCCAGAGTCACAGTGCTGGCTTTGTGTGATGGGCATCCTGGACCATCCCTGACTGGTGTTGTCCTCAAATACCCATACCTAGCTCCCACTAGGTTTTGTCACTGCTAAGGAGGACTTTCGCTCTCACAGGAATGTCCTGGCCTCGCCTTACAGAAGTCTATCATTTCACCACCATGGCCTCCATCTGTCACCAGGGGACCAGGGACAGAGACTCAGAAGGCCAGGTGAACGAGCTGGGGCCCCAGTGTCATGCTGCTTCTCCCACCCAACTAAATGCCTGGGGGCTGGCACAGGCAGCTATTTTTTACAAGCTAACCCCCATTCCCAGATAGCAAGATCAGACCCTTCTGCAGGGGAGGCAAGCTCAGGCAGGAGCTCTGTACCACATGCAATACCAGCTACACAGGGTCCTATCAAATCTGAGACCAGAGTTCTAGGAGGGCCCTGTATCCATGCTGTTCCCTATGCCTCTCCCCCACCCCAAACCACATCCCTCTATCAACTCAGCTATGCTGACACCATGGCATGCTGGAACTCTGCTCCCCTGCACCTCAGGACAATCCTAGATATGACTCTCCCTGCATCAATCACAATTAGAAATGGTTTATAACCAAGAGAGTGATGCCATCTCCACTGTGGCCATCCACCCACACCAAGGTCCATCAGCCCCCTGGTTTAACCTAAGAACATGTACCACATCATATGGAGACTATGAGAACAGGAGGAACACGTGTCAACCACCTTGTGGGTATCCACACAATCACATGAACTCATAAAACAATCTCAAGGCCACACTACACCACCCCCACAGGATAAAGACTTAGCAGTCCAGAAACAGGGTCATGGCTCCCAGATCCTAAGCCCCCACCACCTACGACCATCCTCTGACATAGCTCTCCTCTGCTCACTCACTGAGATCTAATAACAGAGGCCTCCACATTCACTTACCACCTCGGACCCTTCCATGGCAGGTCTCTGTCCTATATTTGTTACCTCGGGCCTTCTATGCAGGACCCTACCCTGCCCCTCACTACTACAGACCCTTGCATGACAGGGTCCTGACCAGCCCCTCACTAAATTAGGCCCTCCCATGGTAAAGCCCATCTACTTACTAACTCAGATTCTTTGATGGCCAGACCTTGCCCTGCCCTGCCCCTCACTGTCTTAGGCTCTTCCCTGACTATCAACTCCTTGTCTGTTCCAACCCCAAGCATACTCAAGGTTTTCCTTCCTTGACCTTAAATATACACTGAAAATCTGTCTTACATCCCTAACCAGAAATAAGTGTAAAACCTGGATGATGGGAGCTACAGGCAGGTATACACCATGAGCCCTGGGATGTCTATTATTCCCTGCCTCTTTGCTTCCTGCAGGGTTTGGGGCTCACCCTTGTCCTCCTCCACCCAACAAATAAACAAAGCTGAGAGAACTAAACCCTGCAGTCCTGGCCTAACCCTGTGAAAATCCCGTGGGAACTTGCTGCCCTCTGGGCTGTGGTCACTTACCCAGTTACCTGCTCAGCCCTTCTCATCCTGCAGGTCTACATATCATTTGTGTAGAGATCTGTCATCCACCTAGAGCCAACTGTACAACCATGTGGCTGCTTGCCTCACTAAGTCATCCTCCTACTGGGATGCACTCAGAGACTTCTGCCTACGTACTCAAAGCGATACCCCTATTGGCTTCCCACCCAGACCTGTGGCAGGCACTGTGTGGTCATGACCCCTGTATGAATCTGTTCATGCTTCATGCTGCAGCTAGGGGACCCCTCCTGAAAAGAACTATTCATCATGGTACAGATACCGGACCCCAAAGACCCCCACCACCACCACAGTCCTCTGTATTCTGTTTCCTTCCCTCCCAGGTGGGAGCCAGAAAGCAAAGTGTCATTCATCAGGAGATGATAACAATTCCTTCCTAGGACTGATCTAGTGACAGCCGTTCCTGCACTCCACATGGACAAGATATAACTTTCGCAAAAAAAAAAAAAAAAAAAAAAAAAAAAAAAAACCCTAATGAAGAGATAGATACTCACCACTCAAGTGACTACTCAGAGGCTCTTACCTGGTAAAATTCCCGAAGCCAATTCTTCTGCAGGTTCTCTGGCTGTAAATGAAGAGGAGAAAGAGAAATCAGAGCAAGGCCACTGCCCCAAACAGGGAACAGGGGTACCAGCAAGGAAACCTGAGGGCAGGCCTCACAGTGGGAAGCTGGGGGTGTGCATGGGGACCTCTCTCCACATGGCGTCTTTACTCCTCAGAGGGAGACCATCAACACACAAGCTGGGCTTTGTGGGCTGCCCCTGTGATGCAAAATTGAGCACTCCTCACTTACCCAGAGGCAGGCACACAGCACCTATGTCCCACTGACCCACATCCTTGTTTTGTCCCCAGCTGAGGGTGTAGGGAAGGAGACAGGAATGGTACCCTCTATCTGCTGCTGGAGCCAAAGCCACCCCACAGTGCTATATGACAACACACCATCAGACACTATGGGGCTCAATCAGTCCCAATGCTCAGAACCTTCAAGAAACAGGGTACAGATGGAAAGCCCATGCCATGTATGTAAATGTGGTCCCAAACAAGAAGCAGGACCAGAAGAGCCAAGGGTCAGCCATGACAAGCCCTGCTCAGGTAAGCAGGAAGGAGCTATGGTCATAATTTTTAAGAAGCCCCCAAACCTTGACAGTGCTCCGTGAGGCTCTGTGCCAGCCATGCCCAGAGTAGTATAGTCCAATCAAGCCCAAGTACAGGACGTAGCCAGAGCCTGGTGGTATCAGCAAGCATGAGGTGCCCTGGGTAGGCCTTGGTCAAAAGTTGGCATGGGGGAAGAGAGCCAGTGTCCCATGAGCAGACTAGTGCTATCCTAGGAGTGTCAAAGCCATTCAATGATGCAAATGTGCTTTGCACTCTCAAGTACACACTTAACTGCAAAGGCTATAAACATAACATTATTTGTTTGTCTATCTGACTGTTGGTTGGCTTTTTACTGAAGTTATCAACACTCCAAGTGTCCTTCAGTATTAGAAGTAGAACTTATGTCATAAAACAAATGTAAAGCCCTCTAACCGAGTCCCCAGTCTGATCACAAAGCCCAGCTATGATCTGTCAGGCTCTGTTCTCTGATCCAAGAGCCCCTACCCAAGTAAGCTCTGCAAAGGGGCTCCGTGGGGCAAAATGTGTGCCTTTCCCTGCTAAACTTGGGCTTCCATTGTACTTTCAGCAAGTCTCTCAGCAGAGGACACAGGCAATCCAACACAGTGCTCTCTGAGCACCACAACCAACATAGCCCCATCTATCCAGCATCCCCACCCCTTACACTAAACATGTGTCATTAGGGTTCAGAAACCAGAGAATGGGATCCTTAAGTGGGAACAACAGGAAAAGCCATACTTCAGCACAGGCCAGCAGGAATGGTCTGAACGGAGTAAGGACAACAGAAGCCTAGGTTCCTCCAGATTCAGTTCTTATTTCAACAGTACTTGGGCAGGCTGTCATTTCTGCACTACCTCTACAGAAGAGGCTAAATGAGGAGCTGGCTGGAGGGCACCTTCCCCAGCCGGGCACATACAGTACTGGTCTCTCCTGTCACTTACACACATGAACTTTGCACATAACAACTGCACTATACACACAGAGCGTGATGATATCAGGTTCTTGCATAACTCTGTGCTGCCAGGGGCTTCGACATGGTGACACATGTGTACCTGTGTCTCATGACTACTCAGTAGGCATGGCTAGACATTAACACAGCATACCTTTAAGTCTGAGACCCCTCACTCCCTCCCTCTGTGTAGATGAAAACACACTTTTCAGCTTCCATGGGAACCAGCTGAGCACCTCCACAGCCTGCACCTTCCCCTGATGTCCACATCTTAGTGCCTCATTGTCCACAGAAGCCAGAGATCCCAACACATGTTCTGCTCACTCAAACATCACCTTTGTTCACCTCCTCGAATGAGCATAAAGCCACCCAGAAAGAAGAGGAGAGCAGGCAAGCAATACCCAGCACAACTTGGGTCTGCCCCCATGACACATCCCAGGCCCACACCAACCAAATGCTCCCTGGTTCTGGCTCACACAGGGAAGTCCAGGTGTACAAGGCCTGGACCCCACAGCCATCTCAGCTGCTCTGTTAGCAGCATGTGCTTCAAGACTGCAAGCCCCCCCGATCAGTTTTTGGATTATGGTCATGTTTAGAACATTAATCTGACTTTTTCCCCTACTTTTACTGTGGATCAACAAGAACTGCGAACCAGACAGCACCAAGAAAGTGCTCCAGACAAAGGAGACCTCTTTGTTTCCTGTTTGTTAGAGGTCACTCATAGCTGTGAAGAAGTAAACACATGATTGGATGAGAGGATAATGTGAAAAGGACAAGGTCAGTACCACAAGTCACAGGAAGTGCCACCAGGTTCCTCTGGACATGCTCCCTCCCCCCTGACCAGCCTCCTCTGGGTCCTTGTGAACTTTTTCTCACTGCCCTGACCTCGTAGGCCCATTCACACACTCATTTGTGCCCACACTCACCTGTATCCACACTCAAGTGCACACATGCTCACTCTCACAGGCTGCACACTCACCCATGATCACACTCACTCTCACAGACTGCACACTCACCCATGCCCACACTCACTCTCACACTTCACACTCACCCATGCCCACACTCACTCTCACACTTCACACTCACCCATGCCCACACTCACTCTCACACTTCACACTCACCCATGACCACACTCACTCTCACACTTCACACTCACCCATGACCACACTCACTCTCACACTTCACACTCACCCATACCCACACTCACTCTCACAGACTGCACACTCACCCATGCCCACACTCACTCTCACACTTCACACTCACCCATGCCCACACTCACTCTCACACTTCACACTCACCCATGACCACACTCACTCTCACACTTCACACTCACCCATACCCACACTCACTCTCACAGACTGCACACTCACCCATGACCACACTCACTCTCACACTTCACACTCACCCATGATCACACTCACTCTCACAGACTGCACACTCACCCATGCCCACACTCACTCTCACACTTCACTCACCCATGTCCACACTCACTCTCACACTTCACACTCACCCATGATCACACTCACTCTCACAGACTGCACACTCACCCATGCCCACACTCACTCTCACACTTCACACTCACCCATGACCACACTCACTCTCACAGACTGCACACTCACCCATGTCCACACTCACTCTCACACTTCACACTCACCCATGATCACACTCACTCTCACAGACTGCACACTCACCCATGTCCACACTCACTCTCACACTTCACACTCACCCATGATCACACTCACTCTCACAGACTGCACACTCACCCATGTTCACACTCACTCTCACATTCTACACTCACCCATACCCACACTCACTCTCACATTTCACACTCACCCATGCCCACACTCACTCTCACACTTCACACTCACCCATACCCACTCACTCTCACAGACTGCACATTCACCCATGTCCACACTCACTCTCACACTTCACACTCACCCATGCCCACACTCACTCTCACATTTCACACTCACCCATGCCCACGTTCACTCTCACATTCCACACTCACCCATGTCCACGCTCACTCTCACAGACTGCACACTTACCCATGCCCATGCTCACTACATAAACTATGTGCTCACCTGTGTCCACAGGCTGTCTTACCTACTCAAATATTTGTTCTATCATGTGCCACCATACACTGCCTCTCTCAGACCATCACACTCAAACAACCTTTCCCCTCAGGGTGACCATCACCAGAGTGGTGTCCCCATTCCTCAGCTCATCATGGTTCTGCCCATATGCAGACCATCCCCATGTCCTCTGCTTTTACCACCAAAGCAGGCCGAGCACCATGCTGGCTACACTGCCCAGCTCAAACTGCTACGTTTCTTCCTCTAGAGCTTCTCCTTTCTGCTCTTCCCTCTCAGTCTTGATCCCTGCTGCAACCAGAGTAGTCTCCAGAAGACACAACCTACCAGCCCTCCAGAACAGTGCCTCTCATCCCTCAGGAAAAGACAATGGGCTCCAGATCTTGAGAGCCACCAGGCCTGAGGTCCTGACCCTCAGCCCATATCATACAGTGCAGACCCTGCTTCTCTGATATTAAGGCCTCTGCATTTGTCCTCAGAGTCTTCGAAGCTCAACACTGCTACCATGCATGACCACAGGCTACCTCCTCCCCAGCATGCCATCCTTGAGTCACCAAGGCTCCTAAGCCCTTATTTTTCCATCCCAAGCAAGCAAACTACTTCATATCCCTACTCTGCCTTCCTAAGGGACTGTCACATCCTAGCCCCTACACATTTCTTCTGAACTCTACATGAGCTGTAAGACTTTGTATGACAGTAACTTCAACCATCATCAAGTTCTGAGATAGAGACACCCAATCAGAGCTAGGCCAAGGGATGGTTGTGTCTGAAACAACAGAATAGTAGTAGGGGAACTTCTCACCTCACCCGGGAAAGTGCAGTCAAGGCATAAGAAGAAGATACTACTGGGAAAGGCCCTTGACAAATACAACAGCCAAGGACAGGGGTGAAAACACCAGGACAAATGGCAGAAAACTGGAACAAATACCACATCAAAATCTCATGGAAGGAAAGGAACACCAACCATGCTGGAGAGAAAAGTGGCAAAAGCACCAGTGTGACTGTGGCTAGCCACAGATGGATGCAAGAGTGTGAACTCGTGACAAAGTTGGGGGAGGCTAGCTGACTTCAAGCAGTTGCCCCACAAGGAAGGTCAGGGGGTTCACAAACATGGCCTAACATGAAAATGCAGCTCAAAACTCCATTTCTGGCTGGCTGTTAGAAGAACTGTAGAGGTAATCCTATTGTGTCAATAATGGTTTATCTCAAAGACCCTCTGCCTTAGTTCTGTGCTCTTCCCCATGATCCCAGAAGAACAGACTCTAACCCTTTAAACTGGAGACACTGGACACAGTCAGGTAACCTGCTGCCCACCTGTGTTGTCAGCTACCACAAAGATGGAGATTTCTGAGAGGTGGAATCTGGTGATTTGTGGTTTTCTACAATGCTTTTTTTAAGAAAGAAAAGAAGAGCTTTGTAAAGTAATTTCATTTTAATGGGGGAATGTGTGAGAGTTGAGACTGGCCTCTTAGCATGTTTGTCACACATTCCTAACAGAAAATGTGCACAAATGCCAAGGCAGCCTGATAACACTATCCCCAGAAGACCTAGGAAGCAAAAGCTGGCAGAAGGACCCAGGCACTTCTCACTGGTGAGGTTAGGCAACAGAATAGGTTAGACAAGGAATACCAGGCCAGTGGGTAAGTGCTTATTTCCAAATTACACCACACACACACACACACACACACACACACACACACACACACACACACAAGTCTTTCTTTACAAATAAAATCCAGAGGAATTTGAGAGGTAAACAATAAACTTGAAACCAGAAAAGAATAAGGGTTGGGGGAAGCCAACAACTACTCTCATGCTAGAAAAATATACATAAGCCAATAGCACAAGCTCATGCTGGTACTGGGGTATGGCTCAGTAGTGTTGAAGTCTTGGGTTCAATGTCCAGTCCCACAATAACAATAATTTAACTTATTTTTTTTAATAAAGGGGCAGTTCTTTCTGGACACAAAAAGCAAGGAGACTGGAGAGATGGCTCAACAGTTAAGAGCACTGGCTGTTTTTCCAGAGGACCAAGGTTCAATTCCCAGCACCCACAATAGTTAAAAACTGTAACTCCAGTCCCAGGAGATCTGTCCTCATGTGGTGCAAAGACATGTATGTCAGGAAAAATATTCATACATATAAAAATAAATAAAATCTAAGAAAAATTAATAAAAAACAAAGAGTAGATCCTGAGAAATTGTCCATAATTTTACCATTCAACACCCAAAAGATCCACAGCAATGCACACCAGCTATAGAAAGAGTTTCCTGATGAGGCCAGGAACAATCAAAGATGGCCACACTCTTCTGTGCAGCACAACAATTCATGTCCCAGTGAGAAAAATCAAGCAACAAAAATAAAGAAAGGTGTCAAACTGAAATTATTTCTCCTCAAAGACAACATGATCATGGATGTAAAATTGTTATTTCTTCTGTGACCTCCAGGAGATCAAGTTTTCCCACACATCTGTAGGAACTTGGGAGAAATATTAGTAGTGTTATGGGCTAGCTTTCTTTATATATAAAGTTATTTGTGTATGTTTATGTGCATGTGTGTGCGTGCATGTGTATATTACACACACTCGTGCACACATACACACGCGCGCGCACACACACACACACACACACACACATGCACACACACAATAATTTTACATCCTAACATTTGCCTCTAATCTTCTCCCACCAAACATAAGAGCTATAATGGCCCAGACAAGAAAATTTAAGCACGAAACATCTCCATCACCTGTGGAGTGGGGCAGGCATCTTGAAGCTCTGCTGGTGCCTCCCTCACCACACCTGACCAGACCTCCCAAGCTAGGAGGAGCAGGAGCACAAAGGCAGGGACCAGAGGAATTGCAAACTTCTACCTCTTACACCCAGGAGAACATAAAATAATGGTTTATGATAGCACCCATCAACATGGAAGTTTCTATCTTAAAGAAGCCAATATAATCCCAGTACTTGGGAGGTGGAGGCAAGAGAGCTACAAGTTTGAAGCCAGCTTGAGCCACACAGCCAGAGGAAGGCTGGGCAAAATATACCATGCCTTCAGCAAGGCCCAGTCAGCACAGCCCCTACCCCACCCCAGCCCTTGGATCCTTTCCACCCCATCCTAAATAGGAAAGGAGAAAACACCAAATCTTGGAACAGTTGTCCTTTTGGCAGTATTACTTCTTCTTCTTCTTTCTTTTATTCTTATAATTACTATGCACTGCTTTCATATTTTTAACTCTTTTCAAGGTCTCAGAAAGAAAACAACCGAAGCATTTAGAACTCTTTAGCGGACACTGTGAAAAACTACTAGTGGCTGAAAGGAGCAATAAAAGATAAGAGACGGAGAGGGAAAATATTTGCAGCTTCTATGAAAGCTGGTGGGCCAATTTCCTGGCTGTATAAAAAGCTGCTATGAATAAGCCAGAAAAAGATCATCAGCTTAAACACACATATCACTCTCCCCCCCCTCTCTCTCTCACACACACACACACACACACACACACAGAGAGAGAGAGACAGAGACAGAGACAGAGACAGAGACAGAGAGAGAGAGACTATTCACAAACCCATACATACCATGTGCATGAGATGCATGTCTACAAGCACAGGTGTACGCATCAATTCAAAAGCCACCTGGGTCAGGTGACTGCTACAGGGCACTGCAGAGTATGCCCAGGATCAAGAGTTTCTCCCACTCCAAGTTAGCACAGGCTTCGTCTTCCTGTGAGTACAGAAATGTTCTACATTTTCAGTGACCAGATCTGTACTGGACATGTGCTAGTGTTATCCGAGTATCTTATCCAATTTTTATTGTTTAAACCTCAATGTGGGGGGGGGGGCTGGTGGCCATGTTCTTAGAAAGGAGAGCTCTGGATTACAGAAAGAGGACACTCAGAGTTCCCATCATACAATAATAATATGACCCTGACATATAAACATGACAAGCAGAGCACACACAAACAAGGACAACAAACCAACTACATTATAGCTATAACACATGCCCAACACACCCAGTAGCAGTTCCAGCTTCACATGCCACACTCAGTAGAAAACAAAGAACACATGCACAGTTTCCTACTGGGGAAACAACTGACCAAACCTATCAAAGACAATCAAGCAATAATCTCCACAGTTCACTCCAACCACAGCTCTACGCAGATGGAGCTCAAGGCCCTTGCTCCTGCATCAGAGAAAGGAGCCAACCAACTGAATATCAACGGCCCAGGAGAAGCCTCAGTGGCTGGGCAGTTAGCACAGAGACTGAAGACAAGCACACACAGGAGCCAAGGCCACGGAGCAGCTAGCTTCAACTGCCCTGGGAAGCATGGTGGCAGAAGGGTGCCAACAGAAATCTGCAGACTACTGGAGGTGAGGCTGGGTGCAGACTAGTGTGAGAAAGGGGAAGTCCACACCACCATGTTTTGGGTGTGTTGGTTACTTTTCCATTGCTGTGACCAAATATCTGACAAGCAACTTAAAGGGAGTTGTTTGTTTTGGCTCGTGGTGGCACAGCATTCAGCTTACAGTTGCTTGGCCCCATGCACGTGGGCAGAACATCATGGCAGCAGGAGCCTGAAGTTCACCTCAGAGCATAGGACAGAAAGAAAGAGACAGAAAAGGGGCCAGGGACAGAATACCCCCAAAGACCTGCCCTAGTGACCTACTTCCTCTAGCTAGATCCTATCACCAGAAGTTTCCAGAACCTCCCCCCAAATAGTACCATGAGCTAGAAATAGGGTTAGCACACAAGCCTGTGGGAGACACTTCATATTTAAAGCACAACTGGGCACACCACACGCTGTGGGCTTCACCTCTGCTAGCCTTCCTGACTGAGACGGGGACAGAAGCAATGTGGTGAAATGTACCCAGAGTAGCCCAGGGGTCAGGATTCTAACAGACACCTAGCCCATTGCAAGGGCTCCTCCCTCACAAAGCCTTCCACTTCTCCTGCAAAGAGCAGGCAAGATGTGGAGGACAGTGTAAGCACAGGGTCACCAGGGCTTGGAGTTAACCACAGACTACAGATCATCCACCACCACCACATGACAACTGCACCACCGAGGCTTCCACAAAACAAGGTGGCGGTAAGGAGTACTACCAAAACAGCCTCTCTGAGGACTCAGAAATCCAAAAGCATCTGAAGGAAAAGAGACAAAGGCATTGGAGATTGAACCATCTGCCGTGGCTCCAACAAATATCGGAGACAGCCAGCCCCAGAAGCCAATCCACCTCAACTCTCCCACCTCATACACCGTGACTACATCCCAGCAAAACTCACAAGGTGTGAGAAAGGCAAGAAGAGCCCAGACATAAAACTCACTCCGGAACCAAACTCAGCTATGACATATGTCTGAAACAATGGAGGCCTACACACTAAGGACTCTAAAGGGAGAGTGGGTGGCGAGTGAGAACAGACTGATCGTATATCAGAACGATGGAGCCAGAAACACACACTGCAGCGGGAAAAATCATGGTCTCTGCTGGGCCTACTGGGTACTCAGTCACAGAGGGGACAACCAGCAAGCACAGAGAAATGTCAGCAGGAACGTCCCAGACTGAAGCATGGAGAGAAAAAAGACTTTAAAATGAACAGAGCAGGGCTGGCAGGGACTGGGGGGATAAGCTTATTTGCTATAGTACCTCCCATGTAAACATGAGGACCTGAGTTCAAGCCCCAGAACCGATGTAACAGCTTAATGTAACGAGCTTGTAATCCTAGTGGCGGGGACATTGAGACAGCAGATCCCCAGGGCTCACACGCCAGACAGTCAAATCTAATCCTGGCGTCTAACCAAGACAGAGAGACTCTCTAGCAAAACAATAAAAAATAAGGGACTGGAGAGATGAGTCAACAGTAAAGAGCACTGACTGCTCTTCCAGAGGACTAGGTTCGGTTTCCAGCACTCACATGGCAGCTCACTGCTGCAACTCCATTCTCTAGGACTGATGTCCTCTTCTGTCTCCCTGGACACCAGGCACAAGTATGAGACACAGATATACATGCAGAAAAAACAGTAATCACACAAAATTTTAATACATTCTTTTGGGTAAAAATAAAAGATACCTGGCCCCTGATGAGCAACACCTAAGGCTGACCTCTGGTGGAGAGGAGAGAGAGAGAGAATAGCAATCTAGAAATGGGCGATTTCAAAGGTCCTGAGTACCAGGAAGAAAGGATAGCAGAAAAGTATGAAGTAGTAAAGACTTTGTGCAAATAAAAGTGAAAACCACTTTAAGTGGTGAAATATTTTTTACAAAAGATAAAAAAATATCTACAATTATATATACAGAAAAATCCCCCTTCAAATGTGAAAGAATGAAAAAGCTTTCTCAGACCAGACCCACCCAGCAAGCAAAAGAGAAGGACTAAAGGAAGGGAACTTTAAAAGCTGAGTGTCCTGTGCCCCGGGGGCTTGGCCAACACAAACTGACTCTGGGATTTTGGTTGCTTTTGTTTTTGATGTGCTTTTGTTTCATTTTGGCATTTTTTTCATATTGGTGTTTGTTTTGTTTTGTGGAGAGAGAGAGAGAACAAAGCATGAAGCTGAGTGGGTAGGGAGATGAGGAGGATCTTAGAGGAATTGAGGAACAGAAAACATGATCAAAATATATTATATGAAAAAATTAATTTTAAAAATGAATGCAAAGTTCTTCAATAATAGCCAGCAGGGCTGGAGAGATGGTTCAGTGCTTAAGAACACTAACTGATCTTCCAGGGAACTTGGATTCAATTTACAGCATCCACATGGTGGCTCAAAACCATCTGTTAACTCCAGTCCCAAGGATCTAATGCCCTCTTCTGGCCTCTGTGGGCACTGTATGCATTCAGTACCCAGATATGCATGCAGGCAAACATCCATGCACATAAAATACACTTTTAAAAATAATAATAAAGCCCAGCAACACCTGTGATAAGGCTGTGAGACCCACAGACTGCAGGCACTTCCTGTGGGGGTAGGATGCCAGCAGCTGTTCAACCTCTCATGACAGTGTTCACTCCAGGATAACTCACCTACAACCATGACAGGGCCTGTGAATGAACAAGGGAAGAAGCACCCCCATGGGCAGGGAGAAATCCTGGGAAGACTTGATCTCATCAAACAGCCATTTCTGATTCTGAAGGTGAGACTCTGGAAGCAAGCACCACAGATGGTACCTGCCAAGAATCCCACAGCCAAGGGAGAGGGTGTCAGCCACAAACTCACCAGGGAACAGAGGCACAGGGCCCACCCTGGAGAGAACAAACCCTGCCTACAAGCTGACTGCCTCAAGGGATTCATGCAGCTGGGTGAAGCCTGACTCTCTCTCACCCATAGAAACACAAGACAATAAATTAGTACTTGTCACACAGAACAGAAAACTGTCATAAATAAGTGTGTATAACAGAACACAAGGAATATTTCAAATATTTGTCCCAAATAGGTTTGTTTTGGCATAACGTCTATAGTCAGGATTCAATTTAAAACTTTACCTACTGTTGCCCTGAATAGCTATTTGAGGGCAATTACTATCAGACTGTTCATCTGCCTTCTCTTTATCTTGCCAAATACTTGCTGTCCACGTATTCAAACAAACAACAGCATTTCCTTAACTTACAGTTCTTCTGCCTTTTCACCCAGTACCACTAGGATTTGTCTCTCTTCCTGCACTCCTTCGGGTACCATGCAGTTTTATATTCTAGCTTTCAGTCTGTCTATTACATTGTGCTTTACAGCACATCATTTATGTTCACCTGTATTGTAAAGCCAGCCCCTCCTCAGCAAAACACTAGGGTCAAAATGAAACTCAGAGACCTATTGCTTGCAGATCAACAAAATGAGGTCAGGAAACAAGCCAAAGAAACAATACTAGAGTCAGAGATTAGGGTAGGAGTAAGGCACCTGCAAGCAGGCAAGGGACAACATGCATGGAAACCCAGACATTCACTGGTGAAACTAAAGTAATCTATAATAAAGATAATAAAGAAATCAGGGGAGATGCGGTTTATAAAACCATCACACAAAATCAACAGCGTCATACATAAAAAAAGGGAAAAAAGAAAAAGCACAGCAGAAAGTACCTTGGGGGGACCTTTTTTTAGGGTAACACACAAATTTTTAATTGAAATTTTACATGACAAAGAAAAAAGAAGAACTTCTAAAAGCTACTCCTGTGAGGGGCAGGAAAACACAACACAAGTCTACAGGATGACTCCTGCTATCCTGCAAAACTGAATCCTATCAACTCCCAGCTCTTCCTCAGGGCAAGCACACAATCAATGCATCTACTACTGGTGCCCTGCTCACCTAACAAACCAGGTGGTGCACCCTGGAAGGCGATGTGTGCGGCTGATGTTCTTGTCCACTGAAACAGGACACAGGACCTCCCACTCTGCTGCCTGGTGGGAACCACTGTGCACATGCAAAGATAAACTATGGCTCAGCCTGCACAACTCTTAAGAAGAGTACATTTCACTTCCATAGCTCTGTCCGGCAGACCAAGCATCAACACAGTGGAAACATTTGTGATGTAGATCCCGGGGGATCTTCCTCGTAACTGAACAGCTTTCAGATGCTGAGGAAAGAAAGGTAGAAAAATAGGCAAATGCCAATCAGGTATTAGAAAAGATCTCAGAGTGACCTCATATGGTGAAAAGGTGTTACCTCCATCTCTAAGAAACACCCCAGCCTTGCCCACTCAGTTCAGCCAGTACAAACACAATGCTCACCCCAGATGGTATTCTTGCCAAAAAATACATAGTTAGATATGAGACCAGAATGGCCCCAACAACAGTACACCCCACAAGACACATAGCTAAGACTTAAGGTATCAGAGAGATGATGAGGGCTGGGATGCAGCTCAGTTGGTAGAGTGCCTGCATAGCACGCATAAAGCCCTGGGTTCAATTCAAGCACCACATGAAATCAAGCATATGACCCATGCGTACTATCCCAGAACTCAGGTACAGAAGAAGAATCAGGAGTTCAAGATCATCCTCAGCTATACAGCCTGAACTACATAAGACCCTATTTAAGGAAGGGCAGAAAGGAATAAGGCTAATGACTGAAGAATATACATACCTCACATACCCCAAAAGACCCAGAGTATTCTCTGGAAGGAAGAACATACACTGTGGTTGAGCACACAGGCAACGGAAAGGACTACATAAACAACATGGTGATGGCTGCGTGGGAATGAGAACCACAGCATTGCTGGGCTCTGGTATCTCACTACAGGCTGCATGTCTGTCTGTAGCTTACAAACAGCTACTGGAAATAGAGCTGAGGCTCTATTGAGAGCACAGCTACCATCCAGTGATGCCTATCAGGGAGCAAGGTGAGGGATACTTGATGTCCTGTGTCAGCTGGCAAGAAGGTCACCTGCACACACCACCTCTAAGGGTACAGAGGGGACTCTGTTTGTAAGCTCAGGAATACCCATGACCCCCCCAGGGGTAAACAGGCATCAAGCATCACCTGTGCTCCATATACTTCCTAATCACTGAGAATGTGTGCATGTTCATCAACCCCACAGAGCCCTGTTCCTTAGAGGCAAACAAGGTGCTGCTTATGCACAAGGACGGAGAGCAGAGAAAAGTCATGAGAACTGCCCAGCAAACAAACTTAGATCTACATCAAAGTCCTCCCACAGGTACTAGGAAAGATGCTGGCCATCAGACCTGGATCCCATATGAGATGAAGCTGACAGTGTTGCCTTAGTAGCCTGGTGTCAGACCTTCCCATGGCACAAAACAAAAATCAACAATTGCACCCTGCCATCGTTGGCAGCTACCTTTTGAGCTCATAACTTTTAAGACCCTTTCCTTTCTTGAAAATACTAAATAACAAAAGCAGGCAAACACATTCCAGAATCTGGAACACATTTAGTCTTCCAAGCACCCATGAGGCGGTGCTGACGTCTACATCTGCCAGCTCATGCCATCACCTGAGCCCTGCTGTGGCACCACCCCACTGTGAGAGCTCCAGGTATCCACCTTTAGAGAACCCCTCAAAAGCCCCTGAGCCAGGCTGTACTGGCTACTCCCAAGGCTGTGGGTCAACATGGTGAGTGTGGAGAGAACAAGCCACCTCTCACACCCTTACTGCCCAGAGGGCAGAGATATCGTTCACACCTGGCTGACCAAGTGCATAGCTCCACCAATGCAATAACTTCTAAGGAAACAAACACACCCAAGAGTGGTATGACTTTATCCAGATTTGCAGAACTATGAGGTGGTAGGACTCTAAGAGGCCTCAGAGAGGTTCCCCAGTAAGGGTCAGGGTTGGCAAACCTTTTAAGGGAGGAAGATTCTCAGAAGAGGTGGCAGGGCACATGGGTCTACCTGAGGGAAGTCCAGCACAACATCCAAAACAGAGGACACCAACATACCCCCAGGGGCCTCACTTTCTCCTGGGACTCACAGGCCTAGGGGTTATAGTCTCACCCTCATATCCCAACATCTGACACCTTCTACAATTCCAAGATGCCTTCACCTCAAGGACCACTGCACCCAGGAAGGAACCAACAGCTACCCTTGTGGTTATTCAACATATGCAGGGTCTTGTCATCTTTCAGATAACCTCCCTCTACTTCTACAGAAGAACACTACCTCTCATACAGGAAAGGGGTAATCAGTTTCCAAGGTCTGGAACCCAAGCTTAGGGCAGACCTGGATGCAAACTAGGGTTTGCTCCCAGCACACTGAGCAGTCACACAGCCAGCTGCGGTAAAACCACATCCCACAGCCCAATCAACAACTGAGAACAGCCGTCTTCAACATGAATTCATCTTTCCTCAAACACTTCTTCAGACCTTCTACACAGAAGTCATCAACTAATGTCATAGGCTCACACAACCTGAAGAAGTCACACAGAGGCTTCCCAAGGACCAGAGGGCACCCCACGGCAGCACAGGGACCCAGGGTGGAGCTGCTGGATTCTTCAGGAAATCCTGCCCCATGACACCCTTATCCCTGCGGAAAACCATTTCCTCTCACGAGGAGCGCAATCTTGTCTACGCAGTCACGAAAACACTGGAGCTAAAAATAGCTTTATAAAAGGAAGTGCTGATCGGGCCTCCCCACTCCAATGACAAGTGCAAGCTGTGTCCCCATGGATGGGGGGAGAAGCTCCTGCTGACTGGGGAGAAGCCAGGAAATGGAGCCTCTAGAAAGTGGTAGGCCCCAGGGTGCTCCTGGACCCAGCTTCCTCTCTGACAATGGTTCTTTGCATGGAGGCCTGATAGCAGGGCTGGAGAGACAGCAAGGAGCACCTTCCTCTGAAACACAATTAGGGAATCTCTCCTCTTTCATTAAAGCAGCCTGGTTGTCTGGGAAGTGTGATGAGCTTCTCCAGAAGACACACAGGCTGAGAACCTTAATCCACCAGGAAGAAAGGGATAATCTTAAACCAAATAAAGACTTTATAAATAAATAAATGAATAAATAAATAAACAAATAAAGTGCCTTGGACCAGAATTTTAAATGATTATTTTTCATTAGAGAAGGTCAAATTCTATGAAATAAAGTCAAACTTTGAAACAGTAGCATAGAAAAATTAAGTGAACTACGGCTGCAAGATGGCTCATCAGTAGAAGGTGTTTCCTGCTCTCCAAGAAAACACAAGTTCCTTCTCCAACACCTGTGGCTGGCAGTCCACAACTGCCTGTAACTCTAGTTCTAGGGTATCTGGTACCCTCTTCTGGCCTCTGAACGCAACATACATAATACACACACACACACACACACACACACACACACACACACACACACACACACACAATTAAAAATGAAGCAATCCATCTTTAAGGCATAGTCCAAGCCACTGGCTAGGCTGAGACCAACGGCTAGATACCACTGATTGGGGATGTTCTTCTGTATATATGTTTCTCTTATTGGTTGATAAATAAAACACTGTTTGGCCAATAGAGGCAGGAATATAGGTGGGACTAGGAGACAAGGAGAATTCTGGGAAAGGTAGGCAGAGAGAGACTGTGGAGAGACATTATGTAGTGGGGGAAGAAATAACAGGTCTTGATCCTTCTCTGGTAAGGTAAGACCACGTGGATGAAGTGATCCATCTTTTAGGCATAGTCCAGACCACTGGCTAGGCTGAGACCAACGGCTTACTACCAACGGGTACCACTTCTTACTATCCCTGTCTAGCTAGAGTCTGAACACCACACACAACAGGGTAAAAGACTGGAACACAGGCAGTCATCCTAGTTTGCTTTCTACTGCTTTGACAGAAACCAGGACTTAAAACAACCTGTGGAGGAAAGGGTTTATTTCCTTTTACAGTTTACAGTCCATCCAGAAGGGAAGACAGGGCGGGAACTCAAGGCAGGAACTCCGAGGCAGAAACTGACACAGAGGCCATGGAAGAATACTGCTTACTGGCTTGCTCTCCGTGGCTTGTCCAGCCTGCCGTCTCATACACACCTGTCCAGGTGAGGCACTGCCCATAATGGACTGGGCCCTCTGACATCAATCATTACTCAAAACAATGCCCCACAGACTTTGCTTACAGGCCAATCCAATGGAGACATTTTCACAATTGAAGTTCCCTTTTCCCAGATGACCCTAGCTGGTGTCAAGTTGACAGAAAAGGAAAGAGTGGGAGGGAGGAGGTGGGGAGGAGAGGAGGAAGAGAAGAAGAGAAAGGAAAAAGGAAAGAAAGGGGGAGAAAAGAAATCCAGTACAGCAGGTTAGCATAGCAACATTAAGATTTCAGCTGCTCCTCTGATAGCAGCATAGCCCCAGCCAGTCACAGGCCCAAGGCCCTGCAGACAAGAGTTTGCCTCACACATGCCACCTCTGTCTCCAGCTCTTGCCAGCTCCACACAGTGCAGCAGGCGCAGAGGGGGCGGCGTTTATGTCCTCTTTATTTTCTAAATATGTTCATCTCTTTAAAAATATTGAAAACAAATCATAGCAAACAAGCCATAGCACACTGTGTGGCTCTGTGGTGAGCAATATGCTCATGGTCCTCTTGCTGTAAGCAAGCAGGGAGTGAGGATGGGGAAAGGAGCAGGGACCAGCTAAGTCATGACAGTGTACAGTCAAAAGATGGTGAGAAATTAGCCAGCAAACCAAGTTGCCAGCTCATCATTTACAAACACACTTTTGAAGACCAGTAAGGCTTGAAAAGTGTATGGGGTGGGTCAGAAGAGAGGTGTCCAGCCACTTCTCCAGTGTGCATTCTCTGCCACTCCATGAGTAAACGCTTCTAAGTCCAACATAAAATAGGCTGCTTTGTAACATGTACTGTGCTAACTTCAAAAATTCTGGAAAGTCACCAAAAAAAGTCACAAATGTGGTAATGGTGACACCATTGTCCTGGAACTCTCATGAATCTCTGTGACACACCTTTACATCAGGAAACCAACTAGCAGAAATGCACAGGCCTTTCTAGAGCCTCCCACATCCATGGCAGCCTCCAATCCAATGGGGCCATTCCCATACCATGTACCTGGGGAGACAGTCCTTATAGCAACCCTTGGAGTCCTGCTTGCCAGATGGGAAGCCAGGTGTGAGCCTGACCTCCTTTGTGGAGGACAACTGCTTTGTTCTGCTGGTGACAGGTCATCTGTGATCAGACATAGAGACTAGGAAAAGTCAGGGACCCTGACTCTTGTGAGGAGGACTAGCCTCAGCATATGGCTGCCCAGGTGGGGTTGGCCTCTACTTTAAAATGTGTCTGAAAAATCCCAGCAGTAATTCCAGGTTTTGCAGGTGGGCCTGCTCCTATGTGACCCAAAGACAAGACGGAGCATAGCAGTGTGACTGCCTCAGCCACTAGCCACACTGACCAGTGGGCATCTCAGCTAGCAGGCATTTCCACTTCACAAGCTGGGAAACAATGTCTGGGGAGAATTGGCAAAAGCTGAAGCTTGTTCCTAGGGGTAAAACCCAGCTGTGGGGCTGAATACCTCTTATCCAAAATGCTTGGCCCAGAGTGTTTCTGATAGCTCTATACAAACAATGAGCTATCTTGGGATAGGATCCAAATCTAAGCACAGAATTTACCTGTTTCTAGTTCACCTTATACACATGATCAGGAAGCATGTTACACTATGTGGGGTGGGGGGAAGAGAAAGACAGGGTCTTACAATGTAGTCCCTGGCAGGCTTGTAACTATGTAGACCAGGTTGACCTCAAATTCTCAGAGATCTGCCTGTTTCTGCCTCCCAGGGGCTGAGATTAAAGATGTGTGCCACTGTGCCTGGCAAATAAATATGGGTTTGCTTTGTTTTGCTTTTGTATAATGGAGTAACTTTTATTCTATTAAAAATAGATCCTTTTCTCATGCATCCTGATTATGGTTTCCCTTCCCTCTACTCTTTCAAATTCCTCTCCACCTCCCTCCCCTCTGGAACCACTCTCTTTCCGTCTTTCATTAGAAAGGAACAGGCTTCTAATAGATAACAATCAAACTGGATAGAATTCAATATAATAAAATGAAACATAAACTTTCAAATTGAAATTGGACACAACAACCCAACAGGAGGAAAAGAGTCCCAAAGGCAGACTCAGAGACCCACTAGTTCCCATAGTCAGGAGTCCTGTAAAAAGCAGAGGACCTGGTGAGACCTACAAAGGCCCTGTGATTGCCACTTTAGTCTCTGTGAACTCATATGTGCCTTGCTTAGTTGATTCAGAAGGACTTGTTCTTCTGTGTCATCCATCCCTCTGGCTCATAGAATCTTTCTGCATCTTCTTCCCAAGGATTCCCTGATCTCCGAGGGAAGGGATCTCTAGATGGAGTGCACCAATTTAGACTCTCTCTCTGCATGTGTAATCATGGGTCTCTGCATCTGTTTCCATCTGCTGCCAGAGGAAGCCTCTCTGATGAGGACTGGATAAAGAACTGATCTATGAGTATAGCAGAGCATCATTACAAATTATTTTACTGATTTTTCTTTTTTTAAAGACCACTCATGTTTGGTTTTATCCAGGTCTCTGTGTTATCTAGTCTATGGTTCTTACTCACCCAAACAGTGTCAGGTATGGGTTCCTTTTCACAGAGTGGGCCTTAAGTCAAATCAAACATTGGTTGGCTACTCCCACAAGTTCTGAGCCACCATTGTCCTAGAATATTTTGACTGCAGGTCAAGCTTTTGTGGCTAGGTTGGTGTCCACATTTCTCCTTCAGTACCCCGAAGAGTACCTTCTCACACCAAAGACTAAAACATAGGGGTAAAATCTCCATGTAAGCATCAGCTTGACTTCTCCATGTTTCCATGAGTTGTATGGATGCTGTCCTCAGCAATGAAGCCCTTTGTCAGGTTTCCAAGAGCAACCCTTTGTCTTAGCATCAGCCTGAGTTGTTTGGGGATTTCCATGGGACCCCCTTGGCCAACAACTCAATCAAATGCAGCTCAGCCCCATTATGCCCAGCAAATAAGTTTATTTTTTAATTAAAAATAATCAAAGTTTCCATACTAGAAATTCAAATGAAAGCAACATGGGTTTCCTTCAGACCCTTCATGTGGCAAGCAGCCTCAGGCCAGAAACCCAGACAGACAGAGGCCCTCATTCCATACCAATAAAGGAAACAGACAAGAAAGCTGTGAACAATGCTAAAGACTAGTTTCTGGTAGAGAAGCTGGTGCCCCAGAGGAGACAACAAAAAGGACACTCAGGACTACAGGGGCCATCACAACAGACATGATAGAGGGGAGGATTCATGAATACTGTACCACCAATCAAACAATTGAGAAGAAATAAACAAATTCCTTGAAAATGTGAATTTTTAATTAAAGCTTTTTTCTTTTTGTTGTTTGTTTTTGTTTTTCAAGGCAGATTTTCTCTGTGTAGCACTAGGTGTCCTGGAACTAGCTCTTGTAGACCAGGCTGGTCTTGAACTCACACAGATCAGACTGCTTCTGCCTCCCAACTGCTGGGATTAAAGTCATGCACCACCATCACGAGACTATTTTTTCTTATAAAGCAAGTTTACTAATCATTTGAGGTTCTTTTTCTCCTTAAAATATAAAACTTAGGGGATGGAGAGACAGGATGGCTCAGCATTTAAGAGCATACACCTTTCTTCTGGAGAACCTGAGTTCAGTTCCCAGCACCCACTCATAACTGCCTGTAACTCTAGCTCCAGAGAATCTGACACATTCTTCTGTCCTCACAGGTACTGCACTCAGGTGCACATACCTGTGCACAAGCATGTGCTCACACGCAGGCGCACACACACACGCACAAATTAATTGTTAACACATAAAACTTAGCATGTAATAAAATAGAAAACACCTTTAAAAAAAAAAAAAGAACTCAGAATAGTGTCAAAGAAAAAAAAAAACTTCACCAAGAAAAATAATGCCACAGATGGCTTCCCTGCTGAATACCATAAACACGGAAGGAAGGAATACCATCAGTCTCATACAGCTCTTTCCAAGTTGAGAGGAGAGAAAAGCATATTCTGCAAGGCAGGATGAGAGACACCTAAGCCATGTCTCTGCATGTCTGCAGAGGTGGGCAGAGAAGAAGCCACAGGCAGAGGTCCCAGCCAAGGGGTCCTAAACTACAGGGAAAAGAGCAGTGTGACCAAGGAGTACTTAGCCTGGGAAAATTAGGGTGTCTAATAGTCAGGATCACTGTGATCCACCCTGAGTCAGAAGGGAGGAATGCTACAGGCATGTGGCAGCATTCAACACTCCTTCACAGTAAAAACTTTCAGTGCCATGGAAAACAGGAGGAAATACCATCTGTTTGATAAGGGACATCTGAAACTCCACAGAGACGCTGCAGCCTTACTGGTGAGCTACTAAACACAGAACCACTTCATATGTGTCCAGGGTCCTGAGGGCACACTGAAGACTGGAGAAAGACACGCAGGTACTTTATGTGTGGACACTGTTCACTTAAGAACCCGGAAGAGCTACACAACAGTTGCAACTGTACAAGGTCAGGGACACAATAGCAATGTCCTCAAGCTCCTTTTCCTTTCCATACACTAATGAACACAACTGGAAATGAGGCAAAAAGACCACTGACCACAGCAGCTGATGGCACACATTCCATAGGACAGTGTAAAAAGACACACAAGACCAAGGACTACATCCTACGGTGAGGGAAATCGAAGCTGCCTCACAAAAAAAGCAATCCACCACTAGTGTCAATCAGAAGACAGCTCCGTGGACCCTCCTGCTCATCCACAGATTCAGGGCAGCACAAGTCACAATCCTAGCAGGCTCTGATAGAAACTGACAAGTACTGTGAAATATATGTGAAGTGAAACATGCCAGCATTTGCGAAGCAATCTTAAAGGAAGAACGGGGAGGGGCTTCACTGACCTCAGGGCCTACTAGGAAGCCATTGTATCCACAAGGAGCCCTGAAATAAGACCCAACAGAGCAGTGGTGCAGAACCGAGTCCAGAAACAGACATGTACCTACATCCTGACTTTCAACAAAGGTGCTACTGCAATCTAATGGAAAGCAAAGCATGGTCAACAGAGGTGGTGCCATGCCGAATGCACACGTGGGAAAGCAACCTCCACCACTATCCACAGTATATGCAAAATTACCATAGGGAGAGCCAAAGTCTAGCTGTGGAACTAAGTAAGCCACAAAACTTCCATTCTCCTCCCCCCTTTTTTCCTATGTGTGTAATGTTCACTCACATGTATTTGTGTGTTCACATATGTGCGGGTACATGTGTATATGTGTGCATATGTGTAGAGGCCCAAGGTTGACATTGGGTGGCTTCCTCAGTCACTCTCCATCTTATATATTAATGTTCTTGCTAAACCCAGAGCTCACCGTTTCAGGTCATCTTAGCTAGCACAGGTCAGTAAAGCTTCTAAGGGCAAGGCTGCCTGGGACATGGTTTCTGGAAACAAAGATGTCTTTTTTTTTTTTTTTTCCCAAACAATCTTTTTTATTTTACAGACCAATCCCAGTTCCTCCTCCACTCCTCAGAGAGGGTGAGGCCTCCTATGGGGAGTAAACAAAGTCTGTCTCATCACCTTGAGGCAGGACCGAAGCCCTCCCTGCTGTATCTAAGCTGAGCAAGGTGTCTCTCCATAGGGAATGGGCTCCAAAAAGCCAGTTCATGCACTAGGGATAAATCCTTGCCCCACTGCCAGTGGGCCCATAAACTGCCCAAGCCACACAACTGTCACTCACATTCAGAAGGCCTAGTATGGTCCTATGCAGGTTCCCCAGTTGTCAGTTCAGAGTCAGTGAACCCCCACTATCTCGGGTCAGCTGTTTCTATGGGTTTCCCCATCATGGTCTTGACCCCTTTGCTCTTATTATCACTCCTCCCTCCTTCAACTGGACTCCAGGAGCTCCGCCCAGTGCTTAGCTATGGATCTCTGCATCTGTTTCCATCATTTACTGAATGGAGATTCTCTTGCAGGTACAGGCAGGGCCACAGTTCTGGAAAAGATGTCTTATGTGACAGAGAGTGCAATGAGTCAAGTTCAAAATAAGTCTACCTCAGTCCATCACTCAAGGGGCTGAAGCAGGTTGATCATGAACTGGGCTTCACAGCAAGACTGTCTATGAAAAAAAAAAAAAAATAAGTGACACATTGCCAGTGATGCACACCTTTAATCCCAGCACTCGGGAGGCAGAGCCAGGCAAACCTCTGTGGGTTCCAAGACAGCCTAGTCTACAGAGCAAATACCAGGACAGTCAAGGCTACACAGAGAAACCCTGAAGAGGGAGGAAGGGAGGGAGGGAGGGAGGCAGGGAGGGAGGGAGGGAGGCAGAGAGGGAGGGAGGGAGGGAGGGAGGGAGGGAGGAAGGGAGGGAACATCACTGTAAAATAAACACTTGCTAAATTTCCTTTTCTTTTCCACACTGCTGATCACTAGTGAGGTGCTGCAGTGACACTTCTATGCTACTTGGGCCCCACTCTACAAAGGAGAGGCAGGGTAGCTGGGGCCTATGCCCCCAGATGCATGTCAAGACCAGACACAGACCACACCTCTGAGAATGAAATTCAACCCTCAGGTCTCCAGCATCCTGCAGCCCTGCCTCCTACTCTTCCCCAGTAAGTCAGGATGCTCAGAGCCCGCTCCCACACTGTAATGATGTCAAGTGACACAGATCCTCCAGGAACATCTTCCATGGGGCTAAGGGACAAGTTTCCTCATTCCCTAAGACCAAATGGCATGTGAGGGCCCACCCTGCATATACTAACTCAACCCAATTGTTGCTAGAGTTCAACTAATTTCTCAGCTCTGCCTCTCCATAGAGCCCGCCACCCAAAAGCCAACACAGGTCCAGAAAGAGGAACAGGTAAAGTAAAAAAAAAGCCTGCCTAACTCTGAGGGAGATAGCAGGGGGCCTGGCCTTGGCACTAAATACCCACTGTCCTGTCTCTTTTTCCCTAGATCTTGTTCCCATAACTGACAGTGCATACACAAGTAACTGGAAAATGTGAGTGTGTCCTCAAGTAAAAGAGAGAACCGAAGCTTCTACCCCAAAGTGGCAGTCAGCTATGTGCAGTATTCCTTCTGGGGAGCTGAACATGGCTACCTTTTCTAGAGCAGCTCCACATAGTCCCAGATCACACAGTGAGTGAGTATGCGGCTCAGTTGAGAATGCTACAGGAAGGCCAGGACCCTGATCACAGACAGACTGTACTAATAACCAACATTGCATCCAAAATTAGATGAGATCCTGGCTAGCTAGCCACTAGGACCCAGCTGGGAACAACTGTTCTACCATGAGATGCATGGTAGGCAGACACAGCACAGAGCCTGCATCAAAGCCATGAAAGCAGACTGAGACATAGGCACCCAAGGGAGAGCAACCTTGGCCCACATAGTACATATCCATTCAGACCTGCAACTGTCCCCAGCTGTGGACCGAGACGAGAAGTGTGGCAATGTATATGCTGCACTTCTGACCCATAGGTAGGGCCACAGCATCTTTCCCACTGGGATGGAGTCACCTTCCTCACAAAACACCTACCCCCACCTACCCAAGCCTATGACTGGCTCATGCAACCAATCCAAAGCCATCAAATCAGAGACCCACACAGCACCTACTACAGTCAAGCACCAGGAACATGGCTTCCCTATCTATCCCCCTCAGCCGGAGCTCCTCAACTATGGTCAATGTACAATGTAGCTGGAGCTCAGGCTAAAGAGCTGGAGGAACATGAAGGACATGGCTTCAGTGGTACTTGTGGATCACAGGGCACAGGCCACCTGTTCAATGGAGCCTGCTGTATATGAGTTAGGAGCAACCAAGGACAGAGGTTTCATTGGCTGCCCCACCCCCACCCCACCCTTCCACAAGGCTCCATGAAAAGTGCCTAGAGAGAAACAGCTCTGCCAATGGAGCTTCTCTACTATGGACAGTGACAAAATTTGATGGTGTGATTTTTTTTTTTTTTTTTTTTTTTTTTACCCTATAGAGCTAGCCACCCATTTAAAGAGCTCAACATCAAGCATGATGCACCACTAAGCAATGAATGTTACCAGGCTGCTGGAAAGAGCTGCCAGCAGTGTCTCTTGGGATCACCAAAGAGACATGCTCAAGTTCACAGGTCCCTGGAAAGCCCACAGCATAACCCTCCTTTACAGAACTGAAGCTATCCCAGTCCCACATCACAAGGAGACCACTCCCAGGGCCAAGCAGAGCAGACAGACTAAAACCTATACACGCTGGCAGAGCCATACCATCTGTGAACAGAGCACAGGGCCCAGTGCCTCTGGGTGTGTGGCCTCCAGCCCACTGGCCTCCCACCATTACCTATCTCGCTTCTGTAGTGTAAGCACATGTGGAGGTGGGCATGCGCACGTGCCTGCACATATCCCAAAAAGGTACTTGTAAGATCTTAACCATCAGTCATCCACATGAACCCAGAATGAAAACATCCTTCCAATGATAGATATGAAACCCAGAAACCACCCTGGAACCTGCCAGCCAGCAGAATTCAGAACTCTTAAGGACAGGAGTAAAACTTCTCCAGCTCGGCTCCTCTGGAAGCCCAGAAATGCTTTCAACATCCTTTACTCTCCGATCTGTGCTATTCACAGACATCCTGTTTTGAAGTGAAGACAGTTTTCCACCCTGTCCTGAGGAATGCTGCACAGACATCCACATTTCCAAGGCCACTGGGCACTCAGGACCCAGGCCTGCAGCCTGTATAACCCAGTATGGATGCAAGCCCCACCTCCCCCTTAGGGAACCCATCTCTTCTACAGCCCCTGAATGATACCTACCCTCCTGTCTGTAGCAGGTACCTGCTACTGGGGAGAAGCCAGGCCCTCTCCAGAAGAATCAAGCCACTGTCGTTAAAATAAAGCACGCATAAGAGCACATAGAAAGGCTATGAATCAAAGCCAGATAGATAATAGGAAAAGGAGCCATCTATTTCTCCTCTGTGCCCAGAGACCCACCTGCAACCAACACTCCACTACAAGACTGTGCCATCTCTGCACCCATCTCCTACCCAGGAGTACCCCTGGGTGTTTAAGAGACTGGGAAATCCAAGCCAGTCTGCTCCATATGTTTCTATTATCTTGGATTCAGCCTGTGGCAATTCTCCCCTTTTAGCAGCTTCTACCTAAACCCACAACACCTCCTCATACTAGTCCCTTACTATGGACTGAATCACACCCTCTAAAATCCATGCCAAGGCTTTAGCCCCTGGTGTGGCTACATGAGGGGACAGGGCCAAGAGGAAGCTAATTAAGGTCAAAAAGGTCCTGAGAGCATATGCCAGCTGTCCTTCTGAAAGGACGAGGTGCCAGCAGAGAGCTCTCTTATATATGCAGTGAATCCAGGTGGGAACACAATGGGGAGCCAGCCAGAAGCAACTCAACAGAGGTCTTCAGTGCTTGGTCCTTCCGTCATCTGCCTTGTATCTCCAGGACTATCAGGAGCCCTGCTGTGGGACTTGACTTCACAGCTAAGTCACTATGCTGCCCTCTCCTCAGCTCTCCTAGAATTTGCCATCCCACACCATGACCACGGGCCCAGATGAGTCACTGTCCCCTCCTGCTTCCCTCTCCATTTCCACTACATCCCCTCCAGGGACAACTGTCCATCCTCACATTCATATCTCAAAGCCTGAGTCACAATCTGCTCCCAAAAGTTGTCCAGAACCACTCAACATCAACCTGCCTCTCCCAGTATGGTTCCAGATTCTCCCCACAAAACAGTACAGCTTTCTTAGCAACCCCGAAGGGGTCCCTTTGACCATTAGACAAAAGCTGGCAATCTCCAAAACAGAAGCCAGAGAGGTGACAGCCCTGCCCTTGGAAGGTATTCCACCATCTCAGAGACTGCAGATATACTATGTCAAGCTTCGACCCACCAATGTGTACACACTATTGGAACCGTTTTCAACAATGGGTTCACAGGGAAAACATTTAGGGCAGATGGTTTAAAAATACTAGGAAACGCCAGGCAGTGGTGGTACCCACCTTTAATCCTAGCACTCAGGAGGCAGAGGCAGGTGGATCTCTATGAGTTTGAGGCCAGCCTGGTTCTAGGACAGCTAAGGCTACACAGAAAAACCCTGTCTTGAAAACAAAACAAACCTATGAAAGCCACCAATATTAACCCCTATTACTCCCATATACTCCACAGGGGGGAAAAAAAAATCACAACCATGAAGCAAGCTAGCTCAGGCATCCTGAGTCTGCTATGCCTACTCACAGACTCTGCCCAAACTCCCTGCTTGAATGGCTCTCTGAAAGAGGATGCCTCTAAGCTGGGTTCACACTGAATGTAAGTGACCACTCTCCTCATACATGCTGGAATCTGAGAAGCTAAACACAGTGCTCACACTTCCACCTGCTCCTTGAATCTGGTTCTCCTGGCTCCCCACTCTCCTCCATGGCAAACGAAAGTATGGCTCAGAAGGAAAACAATTGTCCACCATGCAAAGCCTCGTGTTGCAGGCCCCAGTACAGCAATAGACAGATAGATAGGTATTTAATGAAAAATTTACCAAGCTCATGTATTGGTAAACGCCACTACTTAGGGAGCACCAACAGCTATGCCCAAGTCAGAGAGAAGGCTGTGTCCCTGTCTGTCCAGCTGAGGGAAGCCCACATCACATCCTGAGTCTAACTACCTATTCCTCCCCACCACAGGCCCTTTCCTCCAGGCATCTCCTGCCATTTTTCTCAGAGCAAAGGGCACTTCCTAAAGATTCCAGTGCCCATCTGCCCCTGAAAGGATCAGACCCTTCTCTTGGCTCACTCTAACCCTGCTAAGACTACACCTTACAGAACAGAAGCCAGTGTGTCTATCATGGCCACATCTCATTCTTCAGCTCAGTGACAAACAAGTCATAGCTATATGATAAGCAATAATCACAAACATGAAGGATTTCATGAGACTCAGGCCCATACCACCTCCTTGCCATCCCACCTTAGCAACACAGCCTCTAGAGACAACTAGAACCCTGCGAACAAGCTTGACAGGAAAAACAGACAGACATGTCAAAGTAAGGTCCTGGAAAGGACTGAAGCCAGGGTAGCCTCCAACATGGTCTGTTCCTCTGGCTTTGCCTTCTGAGCTTTGCTCTGAGTATAGTGGCCCTGCCAGGGAGTGTTCCTACACTTTCCACCTCCCCTGTTCTCTTTTCCTTTGGGCCCCTGCCAAAGGCTCTTCCACACCCAGCTACCTCTCTAAGGTCCACTCCACTCAAAGTTTCTGGGAACATAACATGGTATCTTCTCTCTGAGAGAGAAGGGATTCCACTAGGTATGGGTGCAAGTCAAAAGATCAGGTAGCCAGACTTTGGAGGAATCAGGAGGAATCAAGCGATACCCATGGAGCAAAGCAGAGGTCTGGTAAGTCATTATGAAACTAGAGTTCCAAGGTAAGGGTGTGGCAGAACCAGCAGCCAAGCCACAGCCAGCTCCTTGTCCCATATCAAGTCTCAGGACACAGCCTAGAGCCTCCCACGCCTAGGCAGGTACATGGGTACCCAGGGGCATCTTTTGGTTTCGGTGAGAGAGGAGAAGGTGCCAATTTGGGAATACAAATGCCCAACTGTGTGTGCTGGTGAACACCAGCCACGTCTATGAACATTCAGCTTCCTCTAGTTAGCCGAGGGACAGGTGATAAGGTATCTTGAGCCCTATAGACTCAAGGAGCGAGGGCTGCAGTTCATGGAAGCCATGAAACCTCCAAAATGCCACAGCCTGGGGGGTCACTGTGACCTTTTCTCCCTTGGCCCCACCCCCACCCCAGAACCAACTGAAGAACCCTCTAGAATTTGCATCTGCACACCTGGAAGGAAAAGCAGCTTGTGGTACTGCCCGAACCCGGTGGGGCTTCTTCTAAACACCTTCTCCCTACAAACAAAACTGTCCCACCAGACACGTGCTGTGGTCTGGGGAAAAGCAGACAAGGGGTTCTCTTCACTTCCAGTGGGAGCCTGGAAAAGCCCACCCAAACATGGCTGCTGGGGGCCATGTCTATGCCAGTTCAAGGCTAGGGTCTGGGACCTGGCCTTCAAAGTCCAAGCACATACACTAAGCAGAGAAAGACAAAGTTGGGCTACAAGGAGGCCCACAGAAGTAGCGCAAAAAGCTGTTGCGGGCTGGTGGCATCTGTGGGAAAAGAAATGTGTAGTGAAACCACTTCCTCAAACACTGCTTGTGGCTCAGGCATGGACAGGAGCCACAGGCTCTAAAGTGCACACGAGCCACAATGTCAATGACATCAGACACTTTGGCAGAAAATGAGAGCCAGACAATTACACCAGAAAGAACAGGCCAGCTTGGGCAGCCCTTCAGGACACTCCACCGGCTCCCTGGCCACTGGAATCGCAGCCAGCACAGGAAGGGTGACACTAGCAGAAAGGCCTGTCAGGGAGCTCACCCAAAGCATCCCTGAACCCCCTATCCAAGTCCATGCTTGTTCGCCCTCACTAACATAAACATCACCATAGAACTTCAAATAAACAGATTTCTGCAGGAAGAGCCTGGGAGTAAACATTCTCCACAGCCTCAGCAGCAGGGGGAGGTGGGTACCACTGGGTTTTCTCCCCTTCACTGGTTTCCAAATGACTGTGAATGTGGCTAAATGGGTTTGATTACTAGTCTGATGGTTTCTAACCAGACTGAGGGTATTGGGTGGGCTCTACCAGCACCAAACCCATTCTTCCCTCCAATCCATTTTCTGGCTCATGGGGACTGGCTAATGTCCATGGCACCTAACTTCCCAAACAAGATGGCAAAAGCCAGCCAACTCTTTCCAGATATGATTTGTATCAGGAAAAAGGACCAACCCACTGAAACAGAAAACACACGTCACCTACATGCACAGGCCTGTTCTTGGGGCCATTCTTCAGGAACGTACAGGTCCCGGGCCGCTGGGAATGTGCATATGCCTTCATATGACAAACAGAAACCCCCAAAAGGGGACAACAACCCTGGGATAGTAACTACCATGATTTTAGTCACTACCATTTGGGCCTGAAAATTAACATTAAAACCACCTAATGTGCTATTGATATTCTAGGAAACAGAATCTTAGCAGGTACATGTGCCAGAAATGCTTTGCTGTCACACTGCAGAATCAGCACCACCTGTTTGCTAAGGCACCTGACATCTGAGCCACTATGAAGCCACCCTAGACAGCATGTGCAGAGACAGGTGCTTCACAGCCTAGGCCAACATTGACATGAAAGGCTCCAAGGCAGCCAGCTGTGACCAGCCAGTCTCTTGGCCTTCCCTTCGGGAAGCACTGGAAATACTGTTCCTAAGACCCTCACTCATTCCACCCCACCCCCATGTGTACGTATATGAATACAAGGAGAACTGCCCATTGGGAGCTCACAGGACACATACACATTTCTAAAATTTCATCATGTGGCAAGAAGAACCCATGAAGTAAACTCAGCCAAGAAGTCTTCTGAGAGGCACTTTCAGCCAGGTGTGGTGGACACACACCTGTAATCCCAGCACTGAGGAGTCTGAGGCTGAAAGGTAGAGGTCAAGGCCAGCCTGGACTATACAGTGAGCTTCATGCCAGCACTTTAGTCTCCATCTGAAGAGAACCAGGTCCCAAGGTTTCAGCCAGAAGCAGAGTGGAGAAAGCACTGAGGCTGCCTGCAAACGAAAGGGCAGCACACGCAACCCAGAGACTGAAAGCTGTAGCATTCTGCTCAGCCAATGCTTTCCTGCATTTTGTCCTAGGTCTTAAAATAAGCTACAAAGAGAAGTGCTGAAACAAGCATGCAAGACCAGTAACAAGCAATGTTAACACCATTTTGCATTAGCCAGATACACGGTGAAGAGCAAACAGAAAGCAGCCCCACCAGAAACTTGAGACCCTTCAAGCGTGTAAGTCTCTCAAACCCATGGACTAGAGCTACTTGTAACCCCACTGCCCTAAACACACCAACTCCCAGCCTGAGCCAACAGGACACCCAGTGGCATCAGAGTACCCCTTACCTTAGGAGACTGTTGTTCAATCCCCTGCCATGCTGGCCTAAACTGTTCTCCAGACTAAACACATGAGTCCTGAGCTTTCTAGATGGATTGTGTTCAGGGTAACTTGCAAACTTCAAATCACCTCTATGCCATCCACATCAGATAATGTGTCTCTGAGAGCCATGACAGGACTTGGGCAATGGCAGGAGAGGAACTTCACCTTGTCTGTGATCTATACCTTCAGCATTTTAGGTTTCAAATTTTAAAACATCAGATATGTGTTACTCAAATCTATGAAATGCACAGTGGCTTTCATACCCTGGACTTGGCACAGTTGTGAAGGATGCTACAAATGTAGCTTTCCATTGTTGGTGCTCACCTATAGGGCACAGCCAGGTGGCCAGCAAGAGGCCCCATGTACCCTAAGCACTGCTCAGAGCCAAGGGTGCCCCCCACAGCCAGGCTGAGCTTTGAACCATAGCACATACTCAGTGAACACTAACAGCCACCTTGACATACAAAGTGGCATAACACATCTACTTCCAGAGCTCCAGACAGGCCTGGGAGCAGCAGCCTCTGGCAAAGCCTGGTGTACACAAGAGTCACACTGAGGTCTCCTTTCTCTCCTACCCTTGGCTCTCCGTTTGGGTTTAGTCAAGTGTTTGGCCACTTAACATTACTCTGGATGTACACTTCCAAACCACAAGGAAACTTGGAACCAGTGTTGGATTCCATGAGCTATTTCCCAGCTGAGACTCATGACTGACAGTGGCAGCTCAGAACCAGGCCACATGCAGCAGGGAGGGGGAATATACCAAGAAAGCTCTGAGAATGTCACTGGCCAGCATACAAGCCTCAAGTCACATGTCCACATGTGAAGACCACAGCATATGGCTGAGGAAACCCAAAAATTATCAAGATGTGCAATACTGAACCCCGAGGAGAAACAAGCATCACCTCCTCTAGACACCAGTTCAGTAAATGATCCTATACAAATCACCATCTTCCCCGATGGCCGGCCACACCAACAACCAGCTGTGGACTTCCACAAAAGATAGCAGCCACCAGAGCAGCATAGGAGCCTCTCACTTCATTCCTCAAACATGCAGATGGGCAGGGAGAGTTGGGGGGGGATCACAAATGGGAGTCCTGGAGCAGTGAAGAGGAGATGTGGGTAGTGTTGTCAGGATGTCAGGATGAGATGTCAGCCAGTCTCATTGCTGGCAAGAGGTTGCCTGGTCCTACCCTGTGCTGACAAAGCAGGAGTATCTCTGGGAGTTCACAAACCTAGCCTCCATCCAGCCTCCTGGCTCATGACAAATCAAGACTGACCTTGACTACCAGGGAGGTCATCAGTGTAGAGCCAACATGGAGACCCCCTAGAGAGTAAAAATACATCCCTGACAAGTGGGTAAAACTGTGACAAGTAAACCCAGGAAAAAGATGAGAGCTTGTTACTAACTAGTCCCTCGAGGAACATCTGGCCAACAATCCCAGTGAAAGTAAGAGGTTCAACCACAAGGTTATTTCCCTTCCTTCCTTCCTTTCCTCTCCGGCTTCTTTTTCCTATAGGGCACCTGTTCACACTTCACCTGCCACAGCTCTCCTGAGAAAAGAGCTCCTTTTGACTGTAGAATTACTCAGCAGTTCAGTAGCAGCAATTATGACCTTTACAAACATAAAGATACTTTGTTACTTTTCCTATCCTGCACACTTTCATATCCACTTAGCACCACACAAAACAAAACTTCCAAAAAAGATTGTGCTGGCTAAAACATCCGATCATTACAGAAGAAGGCAGAGCCCCTTACCCCACAAGGCTCCCCTCACAGACTGTCCCCGACCAGCAACAACACCAAAACCCAAGCTGTGGTTTAAAAAAATAAATAAATAAATAATGGTGCAAGCACTAGGCAGGCACCCATGCCGCTGATGGTTGGGCTAGTCTCACTGTTCTGACACTGTATAAGCCATCAGTCTCTAGTCTAGCTAAATCCCAAATTCACACTATTATCATTATTGCCAATGTACTTTTGCCATGGAGCCAGGGCCTAACAAAGGATTTGTATAGAAGAAACAGATCACGTAATCAACACAGACTATCAAAAGGAAAAGGTCAGAGGTTACATGCACCCATGCTCATGGCAGGAACCTAGAGGAATCATAGCCTACAGCCCAGGATATCGAGGCCATAGACCTAGAAGGAAAAGGCAAGGCAAAGCAGGAAGAACTGAGGGGGGGGGATGATTTGAAGAGAAGAAAAGGAAAGAGAGGGAAAATGAAGAAGTGGGAGGGTAAGAGTAGGAGGAAGACAAGGATGCTGAGGGCAGGATGAGAAGAAAAAGGAATAAGAGTAAAATGACAGCATGGAAGAGAAGGAGGAAAGACCAGAAGTCAATCATCTGTCCCAATTCCTGACCTCTCCCCGCTCCTCCTTTTGCCACACACAGGGGAAACCAAGTTAGATCCATAGAACTGGGTGGCATCCTATCAGTCATGCATAAGCTTGAGAAAAAGCCACAGCCTCCCTCTGTGATTTATTCAGGTTTCTTCTAGGACAAAGAACAAGATGCAGCAGAGGTCAACATCCTAACTTTTCCCACTGCACAAAAGACTAGTGCCCTCAGGTCCTCCCAAAACACAGCCCCAGGCTAAGAGCTGTTTGTAGTGGCATGTAGGATGGACAGAGAACAGTCAGCTGTGGCCACAGTAAGCTGATGTTATATGCAGACAGATCAGCAGAAAGATGCCATGACCCAGCCACAAAGGTAAGAGCTACAAGGAGAGCAGAAGAGGCTAGGTACATGGACTAAACTCCGTGATGCCCAAAATGAAAGAAGAAATGATGCTCGAGGAAGGAAATGGCCAAGAACATGACCGGCACATGCTCCAGCCTGAGCAACCCCAAAGGCTCTGGCCCTCAGATGGTCATCCATGGCTGATGGCACCTAGGACCTCCCTCACACCCAGGCTACAATGATGAACACTGCTGGAGGAAAGTCTGTACAGACTGTACAGACTGGGACCTATACTGGGGACCTACATAACAGGGATTAATTCCCATAGACCACAACGGTGTCTCCAGCTAAGAGAGAGGAATGGCTGGACCAAAAGCCCAATATGAACCCACTGAGACTCTCAGGGAGGGAGGAGGGAGGGTGGGATCTTCAGAGGAACATAGAATCTAAAGTCACAAAGAAACACAGTGCAGGCTGAAAAGTAAAGAACAAGTGACCTGAAAAGTCTATGTGACTGGTTAGGAGGAAAGAGAAGCAGAGCCTGGAGCTGCAGGGCTGAGTAGGTGTGAGGGCTCAGTGCTGGGGTCTCTGCCACCCAGACACATGCTGCTTCTCAGGGAGGCTCATAGTGAAGTAGATTTCTGAAAAAGTGAGGAAAACAAACAAAAACCACTGGCAAGTCTTTAGAATGAGTGTGGCTGTCAAGAAACAGAAGAGACAGAAGGGTAGCAGACAGCAGGATCCACGAAAGGAAGGAGAAATCAGAGGGAGTAGGGGAAGGACTTGGAGAGAAAGTCTTGCTCATAATCAACCCAAAGCAGAGCAAGCCTGGATACTGCCCTGCCCTCAGGGCTTGAGTATACTCAAGTAGGGTAATAGACAGGCCAAAAGATGGGGCCAGGGATATAGATTACAGCAGCACACAGAGATGAGGAAAGATAACCCTGAACTTCCTGGGCTCCATCCAGTCTCATGAGCAGCAACAGCAGCCTGCCATCCCAGACAGCCTCAGTTCATCCTCCACAGACACCTAACCATGCAGGCACTCTGGTTGAGGACTTGGAGCTGCAGAAGCCCTTGGCCACTGTTCAGGGCACACCTGAGAACCAGCTCCAGATTATCCAGTCCTCAGCTGACACCATGGCACATTCACAGGGCCTCTCAGCAAGGAGCTGAACCAGTCACCACAATACCCTGAAGTAGTCTCTTCAGTTGTCATCGTTGGGCATGTAGAGGGCCAGGTCTGCACACCTCACCGGGAACTCCACTAACTGCAGTATCCTGGCGGAAGCCCTACATCAAAGATCACCTCACATCCTGCTCTGCCTGTGCTTCTGCCCCAACTCCAGAACAGATGTGAGGAGCGGGAGCGACAGTTCATTTTATCAATCAAGTGGTTTGGTAGCTTTATGTTCTGAGGAACAGGTGGCCTTGACCTTTGCGTTCCTAAGTGCACTACATCCTGGAGTTCTACATACCTGGCTGTTACATACCTCACAGCCAGGCCATATACCTGAAAGTTAACCCCAGACTTGCAAACTGCCCATGGACCAAAGAGCTGATCGCAGACATGCAAGTTGATCATGAACCCGAGAGCTGATCATAGACCTAAGAGCTGGTCACAGACATAAGAGTTGACCACAAACCTGAGAACTGACTATAAATCTGAGGGCTGACCATGAACCTGAGACCTGACCACAGACATAAAAGCTAGCCATAGATCAAAGGGCTAACCACAGACCTAAGAGCTGACCATAAAGTGGAAAGTGGACCATGGATGTGACAGCTGACCATGGGCCTAAGAGCTTACCATGGATGTGAGAGCTGACCACACCCACAATCTTAAGACTTTTGCATGCTCACCTTCCAGACATCACATTTCATATTTGGCCCAACAAAGCTCTCAATCTCAAAATACCAAGCAGAGCTCCCTTTAGAATCACTGTGAAACTCACCCATACTGTAAAGTCTTTACAGGGATATCTATCCTCATGGGGTATCATCAGGATGCCTGCCCAGGGATGCCTTAAGGCATTCCTGAGATGCCATGGCAAGCCATGGAAGTACCACCTTTTACCTTGGGACCTTGCTCCTCATCATCCTTGTGAAAGTGAAGATGGCCACAGCATCCACAAGGTCAGTGGCCCTCCCTGGCCAGTTCTAGAATGAGTTCAGGATCCCCACCCGACAGCAGAAACTTCCTTGGTGGCGATGAGCTCAAGAAAATGCCTAGCCAGGCTGTTGGCAGGGGCCACACACACACACCAAGGCAGCACCTGGGACCAGCAGAGAAACAGAAACTAGCAGTGGACCCTGGAAGGGATAAGCCACTGTCTCCTGCTCCTAGCACTGTGCTCCTGGCTGCAGGACATGTGTCATTGTCCTTGGAGGAGTTGCCAAGGTGCTGTCCATGACACGAGCAAGTTGGTCACAGACCAGAGGTTTCAGCCTCCAACCTACCCACAGAGCCAAACTCTGGACAGGGTGGCATACAAAGGTACCTGGCACTTCTCAGAAAGGGCAGGGGACACAGGGAAGCACAGGAGCTTTCAGCCCAAATGAACAGTAAAAGACGAACACTGACACTCCCTCACAAGAGGCATGGGGTGTTGGTGCAACAAGCCTAGCTCTCAGGCTCTGCCTAGGAGCTACCCAGTGAATTGTTTCTAAACCTCCTCTACTGCTTAAGCTACACCCTTGGACTGACAGGTAACTAAGGGATTCTGTAATATGTAATCCTTTCAAATACACCCCAGGGCCTGAAGAAGCCCAGCTGTTCTCACTAGGAGGTGGAGCAGCACCTGCAGTTCACATCTAAAGACCGAGCCAGCAGCTGGGGGGTCAACCTGTACAAGAAGACTTAACACCTGCAGAGAGCTAGAAGCCCTTGTCACATCAATAACCATGCCTACAAACTAAAGAAGACACAACACACACCAGCGCCAGATGTATTCTCTACACATTCTTCTAGGTGATAGATGTGAGATCAGTCTAACAGCCTAGAAGGGCTCAAGCCACACTGACCAAGGTTGCAGCCAACAAAGAGCAAGGCCTCTGTGACAGCTGTCACATCTTGAGGCTCAGTGAAAAGTCTGTCTTACATCAGCCCAAAAGGTACTCCATACCTCAGGAGCTTAGGTCTTGACCTTCAGGGTCTCTTAGCAACTGTAATTGCAGCCACAGAGGAGACACCGGCAGGCCTGCATCAATATGAAGTAGTAATTGCAAAGAACTGAGTTAGAGGCAGCACAGAATTAGTTTCCTACACAACGCTATGCTTTGACTCAGTTCAAACCAGTCTCTCTCGAAGAAAACAATTAATCATGTACAAGAAGACACATCTCATTGCAAGAAGCAATTCTTGTTCCTGCAAGGGGCAAAGGCAGCACAGGTCACACAAGCAGAGAAGGGAGCAAATACAGAAGCAGAGAAGGAAACTAGGCCAACAGCTGCCTCTGGTCCCATAAGGCTTTTGGTAAGCAGCCCCAGGCCAGGAAGTGTCCATGTTCCCTAAGGATCAGGATCTCCAGCAAGGTTATCTTCAGGGATAGACAAGCAGATGAGTCACAACCCAAGTAAGGCAGGTTGGCCTGGCCATTGACTTCTCCAAGCCCACAGGGAGTACATACAAAACATACGCCCGTGGGTGCTCAAGCCAAGGGCCATTGAGTGGAAAGTGTTCAAAGGGCACTTCTTCAAGAATCATCCTGAAGTGCAGCTCTCTTCCTAGTGTCAATTGCAGTGGTCAACAGTGAGAGTGTGTGGGCTAGTTTTTCAACTGAACACAAGCTAAGGTCATGTGGGAAGAGGGACCCTCAACTGGGGGAGGGGGGGAATGCCTCCATCAGATTGTCTTCATGCAAGCCTGTGAAGCATCTTCTTGATTAATGACAGATGTGAAGGACTCAGCCTACTGTGGGCAGACCACACCTGGGCAGGTGGGTCTGGGTAGTCTGGAAAGAAAGCCAGGGAGCATGCCAGTAAGCAACATCTTTCCACAGCCTCTGCTTCAGTTCCTCTCCCTGAGTTCCTGCCTTGGTTTTTCCTTCAGGATGGACTTCAGGATGGAGCTGTTAGATGAAATAAAGCCTTTCTTCCATGAGTTGCTTTTAGTCACAACAGTAACAATAGAAACCTTGTTTGGCCAGAGAAGAACTCATTAGAACATGGCAACTCTAGAGGTACATGGGCCCCAGGTGCAGGGGTGCTGTGTCTTCTCACACATTTTGAGGCTGCAGGCACGGTGCTGCAGGACAGCTGCCTAGGAAGACACCAGAATATTCTTCTTTCTGTTGGAAACTGACTCTCACCTGGTACATGCTTATTCCATCAACACATTAAGTCAGCAAAAGTGCTCTCCCTATGAGGTTCCCCAAAGGCTTATGCAAACAGGAGCAAAGCCTCAAACTTACAGCCATGACCCAGAGCACGCAGAAGAAAGTGGACCCCCATCTGCCTGCATAGGAGGCACAGCTCAGCTGTTTCCGGGTCATCAGCTACAAGAAATGAGGAGATGAAGGCAGAGGGGTGAAATAGTAACACTCAAGAAAGGCTTCCATGTGATTTACTCTGAATACATCCAACACCATCCTGAACACAGAGGGAACCTGGGAAGCCAAAAGATCAGCAAAATTGGCAAAGCTGAATTAAACTGGTGAGAATAAGACTCGATTACTAAAGTCAGGAATGAAGGACAACACAAGCCTCACAGAAGTGAAAGGAAAAGAAGAATGGGTGACAATCATGGAGCCAGGAGCCAGGTGCAGTAGGAATTCCTAGCAATGGGGCTGGAGAAATGGCTCAGTGATTAAAATCACTGGCTGCTCTTCCAGAGGACCCAAGTTCAGTTCCTAGCACCCACATGGCAGCTCACAACTGTCTATAATTCCAGGTCCAGGGGATGTGACACCCTCACACTAAGGCACATAAAAAATTGAATAAACCATTAAAAAAATAATTACAAGCAGTAAAGTTGACTTTAAAAAAAAAGGAAGACTCTCAAAAGATCACACACAAACACATAATTAGGATGAATTTAATCTAAGTTTAATACCTGTCAAGTAATTCTAAAAACATCAATGAAATTAATTAAAGAGATGAGAAAGATTGTAAGAAAGTAAATAAGCAAGGTACAATGAAGGCAGAGACACACGCACACTCGCATATGCATCTCTCACACACACACACACACACACAGAGAGAGAGAGAGAGAGAGAGAGAGAGAGAGAGAGAGAGAGAGAGAGAGATCTTATTTTGAAGGTTAACTTTTAAAATGCAATAAAATAAGAAATTAAGAAAAACCCACCTGACTGGAAGCACACCATTGCAATGTTAACACTCCCCTGAAGAACCTACAGACTCGTGATAACCTCTGTCCAAGTTCATGCTGGCTTTCTGTGGAAACTGACAAGCTAAACTCAAAATTCATATAGAAATGAAAAGAAATGGCCAAGACAAGCCTTAGAATGAAAACAAAATAAAAACTAAGGGACTCGTGCTTCTGATCTCAAAGCTACAGTAATCAAGAGAGTGTGAAGCCAGCAAAAGGATGGACGTGTCAACCAATGAAATATAAATGAAAGTGCAGAAATAAACTTGTATGTTCGCAATCAATTACATTTTCAACACAAGTGGTAAGATAGTTCAGTGTGGAATAAGAATTTTTTCAATAAATGCTACTGGAATGACTAGATAGTCACATAGAAAAGAAGCCAAGATCCCCTACCTTATATGACTGCAGGTCTTAGAAGACAACAGATGTCTTTGAAACCTAGACTAGACACAAGCAATCAAAGAAAAAGCAAGGCACAGTTCATGAAAATTAATACCATTCCTGCCTCAAATAACACTCAAGAAATGAATACAATACACCAAATGGAAAAACAAACTGTGAATCACACAGTTGGTAGGGGTCTAGTACCCAAAATACAGACAGAATTCTAAAAACTCAACAATTTTTTAAAAAAGTTAAAATGTCCTGTAGATTTGAATCTTCAAAGTAGACATATAAATACCCAATAAGCTCATGAAGAAACTCAACATTAGGGAAATGCATTCAAACCACAGGGAGATGCCATTTTATCTCTACCAGGACAGTTATTATCAAAGATGAGCAATAGCAAGTGCTGCTTGGGATATAGAAACTCTGGAACCATCACTCAGTGCTGGTGGAATGTGAAATGGTCTGGCCATGGAAAGCACCCAGCAGTTCCTCAAGTGCTAAGCTCACTTGGATTGCACCGCCACAGCTGGGTTTACACCCAAGCAAACAGAAACCTATGTTCAAACAAAAGCTTGTACATGGATGTTCATGGCAACCCTATCTGTAACAGCTAACTGCCCATCAGTACCACAAAAATGTAATGTGTATCTACACAAAGAAACAGCACTGGGTCATAGAAACGAATGAAGTATCACCAATGCCACACCATGGGCAATCCCAGAAGATACTGTGCTGAGTCAAAGTATCCCACAGGACACAGACTGCTGAATCCAGATCCAGTGACCCAAAGAAAAAAAGTAGATTCATGGTTGCCAGGGTTTCAGTGGAATGAGATGGGGATGACTACAAATAAGCATTGGGTTTCTTTTTAGGATGCTAAAGAACCCTGGGATTAGAGAGTAGTAATAATTGCACAAACTGGTGAATATATGGAAATGCTGAGCTGTATACTTTAGAACAGGGTTTTTATGTTATCTCAACTTTATAATTTATAGATAATAATAAAAGAAACCAGTAGAGACAGACTCTTCCAAATGAAAATGAGGGATGTTCTACAGATATGGACACATCACACCACGCGTACGCACATACACACACACACACACACACACACACACACACACACATATGCCCCACCACCGCCACCACCACCACCACCAACAACAACAACAACAACAATAACAAATGTTCAAGAGGTGGGGTCTCACCCATGTGCTCAGTCAGTGGGGCTGAGATAAGGAAAACCCTAGTCCTAAGGAAGCAGCTGGGTTAGGCCACACCCACACCGTGTGCACAAAAGCAGAACCCATTGCTTCACAAACTGCCAGCAGCCATGGAATGATGAAATGTTTCCATGGAGACTTCTCCAGCCTGGTAATGCAGCTCCAAGGCAAGGGCCACAAGATGCAAGTTACAAGCTGAGGAGGCTAAGGACCCACAGCACTTGGCCAGCTAAGGTGAATAACAAAGCCCAGGGCTCAGAGAGCATCCTAATGAGGCAACACTGAGCAAGTCTGGGAAGGACACTGACACTCAACTCAGTCTGGGCTAGACACAATGGGCACAGATGCAGACGTGACTACAATTTCCAGAAGCCCCATGGCCATGGACCTTGGGAACTGAGAAGTTGGAAGCTGCACAGGTGGCAACAGCCAGCAAGTGCCTGAAAAGTCACCATCACAAGGTAGTTTCCACTCCCTCTGAATATCTGAGTCCCTCACTCTGAGGGGGAAATGCACACAGACTCTGCACACCTCATCAGTGTTACATACACCACCCTCCTCCAGCTGCAGAGCCTGCTCCAGCTTTGGAGAAAAGACAACCAGATTTCCTGTATAACACCCCACACTGGAGTCAATGCCACTGCCACCATGTCTTGGCTCTTCTAATCCAGAGAATCGACAGCAAAGTACCAAGTAGCTGCAAATACCCTCCAGAAAGCCCAGATGGGGACACTGTTCAAGAGGCAGAAATACCAGAGCAGGCATCATCTAGGACACCAAGGTCGGAGAAGGGATCATGAAGGATTAGCTATGATTAGCTCCAGTGCAAGCAGTCTACAAAAGAGCCTCGTGTCAGTGTGTTCATGTTTGCTTGGTGCATGTAGCCAAACATTCCCAGGTTGGTCTCAGGAGGGTAATGACTCTTAACTGGTTCCTGGCAACCCCAGTCACATATGGGCCTATGAGAAGGCAGCCCAGAGATAAAGACAAAGGCCCCTCCCTTGTCAGCTACCTCCACATTCTCCTGCCTACCCTACATGAACACTGTGCCTGGAAGCCAAGGTGCTTTTTCCATAAAGTAAGAAATGAATCTGAACACTGTCAACAATAACAACAGCATTGTGTCAGCTTCCCAGAGGATAGAGACTGACACTCTCTAAAGCACAAGCAGCCATGAGCAGCCTTCCAGAGACTCCATCACACTTGGATAGCACTCAGAGTGAAAAAGCACATTCTGGGCAATAACTCTGCAGCTAGCAGAGAACCATGGCCAAATACTAGGCAGGCCTCATCCAAACCCAGATCTTCTGGAATCCTTTACCAGCTTAATGGAACGATGTGACAGGAGAATAGAGACTGAGAGAAAGCTACACTAAATTAACACAAGGGAGCTGGGTGCACACCTTTAATCCCAGTACTTGAGAGGTAGAGGCAGGTAGATCTCTGAGTTCCAGGCAAGTCTGGTGTACAGAATGAATTCTAGGACTTCCAGGGCTATACAGAGAAACCATGTGTGTGTTGGGGGTGGGGGAGTGGCAGGATTAATATAAGGGCCAGAGAGATGGCTCAGCAGTTAAGAGCACTTGATGCTCTTGCAAAGGACCTGAGCTCGGGTCCCAGAACCCACAGGGCAGCTCATGGCTGGTTTCCAGTTCCAGGGGATCTGATGCCCTCTTTTGGCCTCCAAGGGTACCCGCACCCATGTGTTGCACATATAGACAACCAGACACATACACATAAATTTAAAAAAAAAAAAAAAAATCTCTTGTGTGTGCTTTTTGTTTTGTTTTTGGAGACAGGGTCTTGCTATATAGCTGTGGCTGGCCTAGAACTTACTATGTAGATCAAGCTGGCCTTGAACTCACAGAGATCCAAATACTTCTGTCTCCCAAGTGCTGGTATTAAAGGTTTGTGCCAGCATGCCAGCTAATAAATCTTTAAAAGAAGAAAAAAAGAAAAGAAAGATTGTCAGCTGACAGAGAAAGCCTGGAAGCCCTTCCCAGCCTGGGCTTCATACAACTGGAGCATGTTCAGGCCAGTTTTTAGCAAAAGACTGGAAGCCCTTCCTCACTTGGGCTTCATATAATAGACAGAGCTGTTGCAAGAAAAGCCTGAGCTAAAGTAGAAGAGGGGGGCGTTACTATGCAAATTCCTATAAAAGGTCATGTTCCTTGTGGCCTGGTGATTTGGGATGTTACCCTCAGCTCACTAGCCCACTCCCATCCCCAGGAGGGTTTTCCTTCTTAAACTGTTTATTTCATTTCCTAACCACGTGTCTGTGATCCAATTCAATTCCTTGCCCTCAGACACAAGTAACTAGGTCTTTCAACAGATACCCCAGGGACATTCTGGCAAGTACCTGTAGACTTGAATCTGTACCTGTAACAGCTGGATTGCTCCATTAACAGCATCCACTGGAGGTAAACTGATTCCAGGTGAGTACTGAGCACTCTCCTACAAAATTGCTGCAAGTCGGTATCTCATCAATTAAGACAGACTAATGCAAATGCCACGGAAAGACCATGAAATCCCTCCACTGCACATCTATGTAGACCATGCAGCTCACAGCATTTAGCCCCTCCAGAATGTGAACAGGGAGGCCAATGTTATACATCTATCTTACACACCACTACAGGAGGATACAGTCATTGAGGTCATCAAAGCATAGGTGCTGGTTTCCTACGAACACTAGGGTATATCTGACCTCTCCCCAAGTAGAATTTTATTCAAAAAACAAAATGGAAGGATCATGTAGTTGTGTCTTTGAATCTATTGTTCACAGTTCTTAGGTATACTACCATGTCTCTACTGTCCAGAGTCCTGCCATTCAAGATACTCCCACTGTCCAGAAGTCCCAAGTCCCTTGAAGCTCGTAGACTCCCCTAACCCCACCTCCAATGCAACCTGTCTTCTTGCATGGGAGCAGCTGCATATCTGTAGATAAATAATTTACAATCTGCTCAGGGGCTCAACCAGACTCAAGCCCCCACTCTAAGGAACAACAATAGCAATAGAGCAGACACAGCACCCCACAACTCACCACACCCTCCCACTAGACATAACCCTGGCCAATGATCTTGTTCACTATAAAGAAGCAGGGGCCTGAGAATCATTAGCATACAGTAACTCTTAGCCCACAGTGCTTGTTCCTACTACAGCCAGCCATATCAGCCACACTGGCTCCCCATTTCCTGTTCTTGTGACACAGTACCCTAACAGCCACTCCCTTCTTGCCTCTCCAGCTGGCTCTGATCCTCCAAACCAAAACTCTCAGGACTCAGTTCCTGCCACCTGCACCAGGGGCCATGTGCTCTCCACATCCAAGCATCTCTGTGCTGTAGGCCATTTGAGGCCAGCTCCACAAAGACCTTCTCATTCAGAATTATTTTAGGCTGTGAGGAAGGCAGGTCACCAGTGTCTCTGCAGGAGAGGCAGAACCTCCAGAGCCATGATGGTGACAGGCCTGATGTGCAAAGTACCTTGGACTGCATCCAGTGGACCAAGGCCCTCCTGCCAGAGGCCTCCCTCCTCACTTCCCAGAAGGCCATCTCCAGACCCTGTCTTTTCTCTAAGACACAGCTGAGTCACATGGAACTGAAGCTCTGTAAAGGTAACAGCAAGCTGGTCTGGGGGGGACCAGCTTCTGCACCAAGTGAGGCAGGTTGGCAGAAGTAAGACCCCATTTGACCCAGTGAGGATCTCAGACAGCCTCATGTCTGTCACAGGGTGCTGTTTTGTTTACCTTATTGGTCAGTTTTCATGGCTCATTCCAGTGTCCCACACATGACCCAGCCCTTTCCTCCCACCTGGACAGGGCACAGAGCCCACCACCTGACTGCAACAGTAAGGGCCCCCAGGTCGTTACAACAAAACAGGAAGTTACAACAGATCTGAAAAACCCAAACTGTGATGAAGGAGAAAAGCAGCAAAACATGTCCCCAGAAATCTGCCTGCTCCTTGGACAGATGCCATCCCAACAGAACAAGCCCTAGGAGAGTGACTCTAAATGACCCTAGGTCATACACAGCATGGGTAGGCCTCAGCTCCACGAGGCTAGCAACACTTGACACTTGCTGAACTGAACACAGCAAGTGTCTACTGAAGTACTGCCCTCCCCAACAAAGCTCTGTAGCCTGGAACTAGTACACAACCCCAAACACCCTAGGGGCTCACTGACCAATGAGAGCAACCTTTTCCTTCAGGAGAAGGTGTCAGAGTCCACAGAAGGAAGCTATATGGTTGACTCTCAGCACCTACATGTGTGTCACCCAGGTGGTCAGAGCCAGCAGCCCAAAGAGGCCCCTACTCTGACTTCTCATACTTACTCATCATGCAGTCAGCAATCACCAAAATCCCAAAAAGTAGACAAGAGATGTTGTTCAGGGCTCACTGGCTCCTTCTCAGGACCTCAGGTAGGGCCTAGTATAATGGAGCCTCAAGCTCAAATGGACCCAGGGCCACACACCCAAGCCATTCTAATGGCCATCTCTCAGAGAGGCAACAATCAGTTTTGGCAAAATGGCCCTGCAATGCTGAGGGGCCCACAGAAACAAGGAAAGGTACAACGGGCCAGCAAGCCTGACAATCCATCACCCCACAGCCTTAGACAAGTTCAAATATCCCCCTAAACAGAAAAACAGGACCAATTCACCCTTCCTCTTGTTCTCCCACCAAGGCAGCCAGGTGCCTCCCAGCTGCAATTAACACCCCCTACTCTCCTCCATTGGCTGCTGGTGTTGACAAGCCTAAGCCAAAATAGCCACCTGCTACCAAGAACGCCAACCCATCCCATCACAGACAGATGTTGCCAACATAACCTCAAGGAATGCTACTCCCAAGCCCAAAGAAGCACCTGCCTAGCAGTAATGCCTCCACCCTGCATGCCATGACTTATCCACAATATGACTACAATCCTACATAGAGCCTGGTTGATAGGTCCACAGAACTACAGCTACAAAGTGCTTCTCACACATGCACACAGATGTACAAACACAAATCCAGACCCCGGGGCAAAGGTAATTGAGAAAAAGCAAGAATACCAGGTCAATAGTGAATGAGGGTTCTGGAAAAGCCCCACCTCATCACCAGAGATTGATAGGCATGGGTTGAACTGCAGGACTCCTTTCCCCCCTCAATAGTGGCATGTTCCCTGCACCTGTGGACAACAGAAGAGGATCTTCTACTGAGTTCTCCTGGGAGGACTCCTGCTTCCCCTGAATTAACTGTACTCAGTGAAGGAGCATTATCATACCTGCCTATCTGCCCAAGTAAATGGGACCTCCAGTGTGGGTCTGAGCACCCTGTATCCCTCCTAGAGAGGTGAGCAGAAGGACAATAGCCATGGAGTTACCCACCATAGTCATTGCCAAGAGTCATTACCAATATGGCAAAGGAACTGACTTGTAGGATACCTACTATTTAAAAGAAGAGCCTAGAAATACATAGGGCACTCCATGACCACTCATGATGAGGAAGGTACCACAAGATGCTTGCACAGCAAAAGGCTGAGTCCTACACAATGCCGGAAGGGTATGAAATGGTGCACACCCAGAAACACACACACTGTTCAATCAGTCTCAGGGAAGTGGGCACCCACACCCACAGAAAACAGTAAACCCCAGGAAGACATCATTTATGTCCATAGAAACAATGTTTACTCACTGTACCCCAAAGATCTGACTGCTAGGAATGAATGAACCATGTGACCACAGGGCAATACAACTCAGCCATGAGCCAGGTCAACTGTAGACACAAAACTGAGGAGCCTCAAAATCATCATACTATTCCCAGTGAGAGAAATCAGACAGACTGAACATCATGATTCCATGATGTAAAAACTTCAGGAAAGACAGGATGTAACAGGACAGCAGAGCTGAGGTAGGTGGGGTCAGGAGCTGGGGCTGAGCACTGCAGAGGGCAAGGCGGGAAGCGTTACAACTGCTTCATGGCAACAGCTGCATGAATGCAGGCATTTTCCAGTAGTCAATGGCCTGTACAGCCTCCTAGGTAAACTGAAGAGTATACACATTATTCCACAATAAAACTGCTTAAAGGAAAGGGGGTGGAGCTACAGTCCAAGAACCAGACTTTTCCACTAACCACAAGAGTGCGTCTGACCATACTTCGCCCCATGGCACATGAGATGCGAACAGAGTCAATGCCAGGGCAGCACATTGCCTTTGGTGTCAGCTGACTTAAACCTCCCACCCAGTCTCCACCTTCATCCTGACGTGGGTATCAGCAACTTCAAGGAAACTCACCAGGTCTCGACTCCTCTATCACTCATGTAGAACCCCCAACCATGCACAGTGCTACTGCCAGAGGCCACACCTCTGGGTGTAATGCATATGTTGAGAGCTGTCAACAGGGCAAAATGACATGACAAAGCAAAGCCTGGAATCACTTAAGGTTGAGGAAGAGGGAGGCAGCCAAGAAGAGTTCTAAACATATTGCCCAAAGCCAGGACATAAGCTGGTTCTGGAAGGATCAGTGAGAGTTGCCCACCCCTGCAGGGATATGGAGGTGTCCCTAGGAAAGAACAGTGGTTCAGAGGCCACAGATGTAGAAATGTGTCCTACTTGAGCAACAAATACTGTGACAGAGACAAGGGAACAAAACATGAGCCAGCGCAGAAGCAAGGCTTCTGGGGAGTCCCAAGTGTTTCAGCAGGCCAAGGCAGCCAGACAGCAAAGTTGCAGGGGATTGGGTTCCTCTGGGACCAGTGCCAGGTCATACAGGAGGCTATAACCGTTAGCCACATGTGTTCAGGCTCAGTGAATGGTTGGCCAACCATGTGGCAGCAGCTCAGCACCCAAAGACATAGTGAAGATAAGGCTGCTGTCCCTAGGGACTCTTAGCAAGTTCCCCACATGGAACTAGGAGGGCAGAAGCAAGACCTCAAGAACCTTGTATTTGCCCAGCAGCATTGACAGACAGATGGCCTCCTCTCTGCTTTAGTGTCCTTAGCCAGATTTCCAGGTGATTCTGGCTTGCTGAAGCATCAACAGGCAAGAGTAGAAAATGAATCAGGCTCACGTGTCTGATAAGAGAGGGGATGGGGACACTGAAGAGATGGCTCAGAAGTTAAGAATGCATTACTCTTCAAGAAGACCCAAGTTTGGTTCCCAGCACCTATGTTCCCAGAACTCACAATCACCTGAAACTCTAGCTCCAGGGGATCCAACGTCTCTTCCATCCTCCATGGGCACCTACCCACACATACAGAACACATGGACATGGAAATAGATATAAATATATTTTTAAAGAAAGGTAGCAGACTCCAGGGGCAATGCTGACTCGAGATGTGGTCTGTCTGAGTCTCCAAGAGGAGATAAAGGCCTGGGACCAATTTGAAAGGGCAAGCACAACAGCTGGAAGGTCCAACCATGCCAGTTAATAGACTTGGAGTTTGGGATGAAGATGTTAAGAGTCAGATTCATCATGGAAAAGGAGACTATGCTCTGGCATATAGCCAGTTTAGAGGTGGAGTAGGGCCAGATCAGAAGGCAGGGGCTGGTCCACCAGTTCCAACATGAAAAGACAACTAGCTCCGTTCTACATGCATACCCCAGGACAAAAGGCAGGGAGAATAACCCAGAGCCTCAGCAAACTCCAAGGAAAGGCACCATACCCTCATCAGAGAGAAAAATCAAGAAGACACATTGCTCAAGGTCACAATGGTCAGTCAGTATGTCAGGACTCTGCAGTAACTAGCCCACAGAGGCACTCCTGGAAATGAATTGAAGGCATTCCATTTACAAAAGGGAAAACAAAGCCAGAGGCAGTATGTTCTGAACTTACACAAAGCACTAGTGTCCTGGTATCACACTCAGGGCATATCTCCAGCCTGGAATCCCCTTACATCAAACATTGAGCCCAGTCCACCCAAAGCCCCAGCCAGGTACTAGGGCCCTTTGCATCACAAGTGTTGATCTATACAAGAAAACTACCTAAGCATCCTATAGAGGACTAGTTGGCACAACTCTTCTCTGTGGCTTAGGGACATCCAGCAATCACTCCTCTGGTGGCATACCACCTCTCAAAACAACTTTTCACAGTTTAAATGTTGAAAGAGCTATGCAGGCACCAGGAGTATACTCATCACTAACGCCAAGCAGAGGCACAACAGTGACTCAAGTGTCTCAGATATAAAGTCCAAAGGTATGCTCACAAAACAGAACAGTTGTGAGAAACTGTGGGCCAAGGACAGCCTCCCACAGAGCCCACAGGGATGCTGCACTAAGATGGTGCAGGCCACTCCCAATCTGCCAGTACTAGAGTATTATTAAATCAGAATAGGATTTCCATGTCTGGATCAAAATGATCCTAGCATGAACACAGGCAATGGTCTCTCATCGGTCTTACATTGTGGGTGCTCTATTATTATTCTTTATTAAGGAAAGCCCAGAAAACTTTCTCACGTTGTATCTTGTCAGAAGGTTTGCACGGGGGCCCTTAGTCTTCTGAGGGGCTCAAGATCAGCCTGGGTGAAACAGTTCAGCACTGCCTTCCCTGAGAATTAGTTCTAGACCTTTCTAGGTTTTACCATGCCTGAAGGCCAAAAACTAATCTACTCTCTAGGAAAGAGGGTAGCTCAGACTAGCCACCAGGCCGTCCAAATTCCCTCCCTGCAACTCCAAGGGTGATGCTTGCAAGGCAGACCTAGCTGGCCAAGACCTTACCTGACTACCTAGCCACACGAAGAGCCTGGGCAATGTAGGTACCTCCCCGGGCCTTTGGAGAATCTGTTGATGTGGGAGATTCCCAAGTATCCTAACAACTGAAAAGGACTCACTCACTGCCTGGGAGGGGCACAAGTCTGCCATCTCTGTCTAGGACACACTGGTCATTCAGTGAGCTCCCATCAGGGCAGGACACCCAGTGTGTGCTGGACACCCAGCACAGGACAGAAGGCGAACACCTCAGAGCTGAGGCCCACATTTTCCCAGCTATAACTTAGGGAAGCTGGCTCCTCTTCACAAGTCAAAGCCTCTCAACTATAGTCTCACTGCCAGGGACAGGGACTCCCGAGGCCCTTCACAGGTCTGGGCTAGGTTTCTGTGACTTTCCAATTAGACCACCAAGTCCATGAAAACACCCATCATAGATTCCAAAACCAGCAGAGGCCCCTCCCTTCTATTGGGAGGAGGGCACCTTGTGATGAGACTGCTCAGCTGTCTATATGAACTGTGTGAACACAAATGCCCCAAATGTCACCGGGCCATCCAACAGCTCTACTCAAAGTGCTTACTTCAAAGATGGAAATATATTTAATATTTCAAGCCACCCCCATGCACCCAGGCCCCTCAGCACCTTTGAAGCAATGAAAGTAGCCACAAGGAGGATGGCATCCAACAGAGGGATATTGCACCCTCAAGAGCTAGTCAATAACAGAGAGACCAATGGTCCCAGTTCCTTCACACTGGGACAGCACTGGGGTTGGCCACAAGCATAGCATGGAGGCAGACGACCACCAGGTGTATCTCTAAATTTTAAACATTGTATCTCAAAACTCTAAACACTGAAAGCAGCCAGGAAATGATGTCTGTGGAAAGTCACCTGTGTTTACAAATCAGAAATGGTTTCATACAGTGGTCAGAAGCACCAGTAACAGTAGCGTCAATGTTGCAATACTGTCTCACTTGATCCTACTAGCAGACAAGAGCCAATCCTGTCTTACTTTCTTGAGGGGGAAGCTGGGGGCTGAGACAAGCTTTCTCTGTGCAGCCCTTGCTATCTTGGAACTCACTCTGTAGTCCAGGCTGTCCTCTAACTCAGAGATTACAAGTGTGCACCACCACAGCCCAGTGATCCTGTCTTGCCTACTCAGGTGGTCACAAACAGCAGTGCCAAAAGGAAGAATACTGGGAAAGACTGGGGGGAGGGGGAGGGTTTAGAGGGCATGCGCAGCATGGAAACAGACAATCACCAGGTATATCTCAAAATTCTAAACATCGAAAACAGCCTTTTCCAGCAGGAAAGGCCAGGCCACTGACAGCCACATGCTCTGCCAAAGAATGAAGAGACAAGTGAGCCAGTCCCACTTCAAGAGAGTGACAGTAGGAATGGTTCACTGGTTAAGAGTACGTACTGCTCTTACAGAGGACCCAAGTTCAGTTTTTAGCACCCAGTTCCCCGGGATAGGTGCCCTCTTCTGACCTCCACAGGCACTATACTCGTATTGTTTTTGTTTTGTTTTGTTTTGTTTTTTGTGTTTGTTTGTTTTGGTTGGGTTCTTGTTGTTGTTTGGTTTTTTGACAGGGTTTCTCTGTGTAACTAACAGCTCTGTAAACCAGGCTGGCCTCAAATGCACAGAGGTCCACCTGCCTCTGCCTCCCAGTGCCAGGATTAAAGGTATGGACCACCATTGCCCAGCTAAAAATTACTTCTTAAAAAGAAAGTGCTGGTCTTCTGTGGAGGCTAATTGTAGCGGCCCTGACTGGGCTCTCTGTGCTGCACAAGTCCATCTTGGCCTCAGCCTCAGCTTCAGCCTCTCTCTTGCAGTTTTGGGCATCAAAAAGAGGAATGGACTCTAGGTGAGGACCAGGAAGTGAATATGGCCAGGGAAGGTGTGGCTTGCCCTGGGTATACCACCCTGAGGTGGGAAAAGAGAAGCAAATACAAGATTTCCAAGAAACTCAGCCTTAGGGGGAAAAAAAGCAACAGGTTAGGCACTGGGAAAGATGTAGAGAAACTGACAATCACTAGGGGGAATGTGAAACTAGGGGGCTGGAGAGTTGGCTCAGTGGTTAAGAGCACTTGTTGCTCTTGAAAAGGACCCTAGTTTTATTCATGGTATCCACATAGCCCAGAACTGTCTGTAACTCCACTCCCATGGGATCCAAAGCCCTCTTCTGACCTCTGTGGGCACCAGGCACACACATGCTACACAGACATACATGTAGGCAAAACACATAGGACAGCCATGTACAGACAGCCTGGTGGCTCCTCCAGAGGAAGGACAGTTTCTTCAGGACTCAGCAACTCCTCTGCAAGGCCAACACACACCCTGAGAGCTGAAAACACCCATATACAAGTACATATACACCAGAATTCACAACAGTTTTCACAACTGAGGTGCAAACGCAGTTCAAATACCTACTAACTGATCAGTGGACAAGCACAAGCACACAAGGACAACTGTCCATCCACAGAAAGGAACAAAGCACTGATGTATGCTACAATAGGAAGAATTCTGATGACTCTTTGCTAAGCTAAAAAAAAGTCAGACACAAAAGCCACATCTCCACTGGTCCACTTCCAGGAACCTCCAGAACAGACAATCCACAGACATGGCAAACATACAATTGGTGAGCAGTGGGCAAAGGAGGGTGACAGACAATGCATGGGGCTTCCCTTTGAGATGACTTGAATGTTCTTGAGCTGATTGCAAGGAAATGACCCTAAGGCTCAGAATGAAGAAGTGTAGGGCAGAACCTGGGAAGGGGAGTGAGGTGGAGACTACCCTCTTGAAGGCTGCTGTGGAGGACAGAACAGACCTGTGGAAGCCGAACTACAGTCCCTTCCACACTGATGGGGAAAACCTGGCAACGAAGATAAATCCAAAGAGGCAGGAGGGCAAGGAAAGTGGGCCAGGCTGAGCCTATCCACCAACAGCAGTTCTCACTTGCCTCTCTCCATCCTATGGCTCAAGAACACCTGCTGTCTATGAACCCTTGGTCCCCACTAACACTCACTGCCACTTCTGCAACACCATGTCTTCCTGGAAAGGGTCATTTGGGAGTAAACTAAGCAAAGCAGGAAAATGGCTCCAAATGACATCTGACTCTGAATACATAGCAAGACCAAGCAAGGACCAACACAGCGTGACCATGTAAGGGGTGAGGTCAAGTCTGAAGCGAGCCTTCAACCATTTACCTTCTTCATTCACTACTAGTCCACTAGTGAGAAGCCTAGAGCTAGAAACACACGGGCCCAAACCCCAGCCATAAATCGGCAAAACAATCACCCAGGTCACCCGTTCCCTCTCTCCCAGTGACACCAAGTCAAACTAGGAATCAGTCAGAGACAATGCAGCAGTCACTAATAGAAAGACAGGAAGTCACAGGTGCCCCTGGCTACCTGGAAAAGTACTTCTGAAGGGTCACCATCTGGGACAGAGGTCCTCAGAGAATGTGCCGAAGACTCTTCTCCCAAAGAGTGACTGAGCCAAGATTGGTTTTGCCCAACACCGTGAAATGACTTCAACTGTCTCACTCCCACCCAAGGGACTGTGGAGCTTCCCTGCCCTGGTGCTGGGTATAAAGTGACCAAGCCTTCTACCAGCAAACAGAGTGTCTGCTGAGTGTTCTGTGCTCAGCATTTTCAGTTTTGATGTCTTACACAATGACTACTGATAGTACCACACACACACACACACACACACAGGGGCTCCCACAGTTTTTAAGAACACAAAACCAAGTTTGCCTACAGTGATGCACTTGGACAACGCTGTAAGGTCAAAGAGCTCGAAGCAACGTGAAGGCCCTCAGCAGCACAGCTCAGTAACTGCAGTGGGCCACCCTGCCAGGCAAGGGTGCAGTGGGCCACCCTGCCAGGCAAGGGTGCAGTGGGGCCACCCTGCCAGGCAAGGGTGCAGTGGGGCCACCCTGCCAGGCAAGGGTGCAGTGGGGCCACCCTGCCAGGCAAGGGTGCAGTGGGGCCACCCTGCCAGGCAAGGGTGCAGTGGGGCCACCCTGCCAGGCAAGGGTGCAGTGGGGCCACCCTGCCAGGCAAGGGTGCAGTGGGCCACCCTGCCAGGCAAGGGTGCAGTGGGCCACCCTGCCAGGCAAGGGTGCAGTGGGCCACCCTGCCAGGCAAGGGTGCAGTGGGCCACCCTGCCAGGCAAGGGTGCCAGCCAGGATTGTTGGTGAGACAAGAGCAGGCTGAACAAGATGTTCTGGAGATCCCAGGGTACTGACGACAAAGCTATGATTAAAATTTACATACATGGGCTGGGGCCTATAGCTAAGCAGGGAAGTTTGGGGCTTAATCCCCAATTTAAAAAAAAAAAAAATTACATGTTGTTTTAAGAGGGGTCACCTCTGAATTAAGAAGAGGAAGGGGGCATCAAAGATAAGACTTTCAAAACTACAAATGCAGAAAAAAAAAAAAAAAAAAAAACTACCTACTGTTTGTGCATAAAAGGAAAAAACGCCTTCAGAGCCAGCATGACTATTTCAAATCAGACACTTTCCTCCTGGGAACCGACTCCTTTAGGCAGCAGCTAAAGCGCTGTGCTGGGCAGGGCAGAGTTTGTTTCCCACAGTCCTTTCCAGTCCTGAACACCGTTAGAGAGGCTCCTCTATCATCAGAGACACAGCTCCCAAGGACTACAGTCAATCACAAGCACGTTTTCTGCATCTAGTCTAACTAACTAATTAAAATCTACCTCACTTGAGATCTTGCCACTTTCTGTCCCCAGCTTCTTTCTCATAGTACCCATACCCTTACCAGGAAAGCAGGCCCCAGAATATAAGTGTGCCCTTGGTCACTACATTGAAAATGTGCCTGCCCCTGGGGACTGGTTCGGAATTAGGTACAATTCAGCAAAATCCTAGATACAAACGTAGTGCAAAACTCCAGAGAGCCTTAAGAAAAAAATGTAAAAATCCAGGGAACATGTTGCTAAACAAAAGTGAGTTAAGCCAGGCACGGTGGTATACATCTTTAATCCCAGCAGAGGCAGATGGATCGTTGTCTGCCTGGTCTACATAGAGAGTTCCAGGCCAGCCAGGGCTACATAATGAGTTCCTGTTCCAAAAAGGTGAATTAAGCCACCCTCTTCAATATCAACAGAGAGACATATAAATGTATGTACATGATTGAAGCACAACAAAAATTCTAGAACTAAGAATCAAAAATTACTAGAAAGAATGTTTTCACAGCAAAATTATTTTCTGTTGGAGATGAAAGTGCCCCACCATCCCTAATTTTCCTGACATTTCTGAGGCTTTGAAGCCACAGCTAACGGATCTGAATCATCTGAACAAAACCACGCCACAGTGACATGTTACTGGAAGGCCTAGAATAGAATGCTAAATATATGGGCACACACCCATACAGCCCCTTGTAGAAAAACGATCACACGTGAAACTACATCAAGTTGTCCATAACTTGAGAGGGTAGGCAGTGCCTCTCCAGCAGGGAACTAGAACATTCAATCACAAAATGCAGCAATAACGCCTGCCTTTTCCTAATCAAAACCAAGCCTACGCTGTCTGAGAACTTCACTCAATGAAACTCTTCTCCCATGCTTGCTGCAAGGGAGGAAACAGGACCCTCCCCTGAAATCTACATCAGGCCTGTATCCAAGCCCTGGCACTGTCCCAACTGTTCACCGAGGCAAGGGAAGGGAGAGGGAGAAAGGGGAGAAAGTGGCTTCATGGTTCCATCTGTGACATTACCCTTGCTTCTTAAACAAGCATGCCACTTGGAGCCGCATTCTGCTTTATTTGGGTTGGCAGTTTAAGTACCAACAGTGGGGTGGCACGGTGGCTGCAACGCTGAACTAGGTCAGCCTCAGCCTGCTCCAGGGAGCTCCCCGGTGCCCCAGGCCTCAGCTCCCTTCTGCCTCCCAGAGGAGAAAACCCAGGATTCCAGGGTGGGACCCAGGGCTGGAGGTGCAGTCCTAGAAGATAAAGGCCTTTGGCATCATTTTTGGCCTTGAAGAGCTTTTCAGCACCTTTTCACTTAGCAAACAAGGAATAGAATAGGGCTTGAATAGAATTGCCTCATTTGAGAACTAGTGCGATTACCAGTTACATGGCAAAATAAGGGTGCTTCACACCTCAGGACTCCCCCCTCCCCCAGGAGACAGGACTAAGGGATGGGACCTAGGGACCAGACAGGACTCAGATGATGGAGCTCAAGGTTTGGGGGTGAGATCTATTGTGACTTTGTGAGGAAGGCTCAGCAATAGGGCTGCAAAGCAGAATTAGAGGCTCAGAAGCCATGGGTAAGTGTAGGCTCTGAGGTTTGAGGGTAGAGACTCAGAGTTCAGGGTCAGTGTCAGAAGGTCAAGAAACCAAAATTGGAAAGCTGGGTTTCTGGAGTCAGAATTCAGACTTTGGAAATCAGAGTCAGAGACTGGGGAGTCAGGATTGAATCAGGCGACCTGGGGTCAGCATGTGGTTAGGTTTAGAGGCCAGGGCATCCAAGTACCAGGATTCTGGGTCAAAATTCTGTATCAGTACTCATGGCTCTGGAGTTCGGGAGCAGAAAGGGGATAGGGATTTGCTCGTCCGGATCACAGCAAGGTACCAACATCAGGACTCAAAGATCCAGACGTAGGCTGGGTTCCTGTAGTCTGGATTAAGACGGTTCAAAAGCTGGGTCTTCGAGTATGGCCTCGAGGACCAGAAAAGCAGTGTCAAGGTCCGGGTGTGCAGCTGGAAGTTTCCTGGCCTAGGGTCCACCACTTTGGGGCCAAGGTCTGGGGCCTGGGGGATTCCTGGTTCATGTCCCCAGCTGTGGGTAGGGGGCATCAGAGTCACACGTCCAAAAGACAACTGGCTCGGGGTCCGCGGCTGTAGAAGGCGCTGTGGGGGCCAGAATTTAGGGGCTCCAGCTGGAAAAGGGGATGTCAGGGTCCGGGGCTTGGAGACTACTGGCCCGCAGCCGCCCCTCCCTAGCCGACGGCGCGGCACTTACGTCGTCGAAGAGCGAGCCCACGTTGGCCGTGACCAGCAGGACCGCGGTGCCGGGGGCGGCCGCCTTCCCCGCCATGGTGCCCGGGCGGAGCGGGCGCTGGACTAGGTGGCGGCGGCCGCTTCCTGCGGGGCCGGGCGGGCTGGGGTCTCGCGGGGCCGCGGGGCGTCAGCTGCGCCGGGGGACAGCACCGGGGCGCATCGCGGGCTCCGCGGGTCGGACCGGGCCTGGCCGGGGCTCCAGCCTCGCGGTCGCTGGCTCTTGGCTGCTCCGCGGCCCCGCGCCCGCTCGCCGCCGCGCCTCACAGCGGCCCGCGCGCAGCCATTAGACCCGCCGGGAAAGTTCCCGCAGCCGCCGCCGCCGACTCCGGCTGGGGCAAGTCCCGCCCCATAGAGGGTGGGAGCCTGGGAGGCGGGGCTGGTGGTCGCGCAGAGGGCGGGGCCTGTGGGCGGGGCGGGGCCTGCGGGCGTGGGCCTGGACTCCCGGGCTCAGGGTCCGCTGGAAGGGCGGGGCCTCGGGTTCAAGCCAGACTGGGGGCGGGGCCTGTGTAGCTGGGTTTGCTTACAGGATCCCAGCCTACGGTGGGGCGGAACCAACACCGGAGAGAGGAGATGCGAGGCATTTGGGGCATTCCTGTCCGTCAGGTCCCTGGGTCCTCCCCTGGCTTTGCCCCGCCCTGCGGCGGTTACGCGCATATTCCACCCTCACTCCCATGACGTCACGACTCTGCTACCAAGGCACCTCTTAAAGGAGCCGCGAACTCCGGCGCCTGCAGCGCACGCTGTTCTAGCTATTCTTGTTGGGAACCCTGGAGCTCCGGTACCTCGGTTCTGGTCCCGATGGGGATACGACTCTAGCCGGGAGCCGGGCCCTCGCGGGTACGGGGAGTTGGACGTTGGCGGATCGTGGGAATGAGCGAGGTCACGAAGAATTGGGGAGGAGCCTCCTCCAGCCCAGGCTCTGGGTCTGCAAAGAGTGGGTCTGCAGTGTATGGGATTTTGCAATTTCCTAACACGTCCACCCAGTTCCTTATGTAGGACTTTGCTTACAAAACAGAAAGCTGTTGGCATCCAGAAACAGAAAATTTAAAAATCCTTTTAAGAAACAAGTGTATGGGTGTACTCCTGTAATCCCAGCACTCAGAGGCTATGACAGGATTGCTGTGAGTTTGAGGCCAGCCTGGGCTATAACTTCATGTCAAAAAAAGAAAGAAAGAGAGGAAGGGGGAGGGAAAAATAAAGGAAAGAAGGAAAGAAAGAAAGAAAGAAAGAAAGAAAGAAAGAAAGAGAGAGAGAGAGAGAGAGAGAGAGAGAAAGAAAGAAAGAAAGAAAGAAAGAAAGAAAGAAAGAAAGGAAGGAAGGAAGGAAGAAAGAAAGAAAGAAAGAAAGAAAGAAAGAAAGAAAGAAAGAAAGAAAGAAAGGAAAGTTAGTTCAGAATAGATGCTTGGACAGCCAATTTCGATGCACATGCCATACCCAGGGACAGTTCCCAGAGTCGGGATTGTAGTCAGTCAGGAATTTTAACCACCACAGAGAGCTGGGGTGGATGGGAGGTGTGCTGGTTGGAAGAGTAGGGTCAGTCCTAGGTGTAGAAGCAATCAAGAAATTTCTCTGAGGCAGAGTCAGTTGATCCTGTAGGTGGGACAGAGCTGCTAGGAACAAATAGTGAGCTGAGCTGTCCTAGCTAGTCTAGAGGACAGAAAGAACTGTCTGGTGGGGCTGCTGTATCTTAGCCTTCTAGGAAGCATCCACCTTAAAGGGAACAGTGCTACAGACATACCAGAACCCTTTTGCAATGAAAGTTCCCCCAGTGGGTTCATTCTTTTTTGTATATGTGGTGTGTATTAGTTCAGGCACACATGCTACAGAGATCAGAGGACATAGTCCAGTTATCAGTTCTCTCCATACATCATGGGTTCTAGGATTTGAACTCAGATCATCAGGTTTGGTGGCGAGTGCTCTTAGCCACTGAGCCATCTTGCCAGCTGTAGATGGACTTTTCATAGGTAGCAAGTAACAGACAAAATTGATTTCAGCAGCACATTTACTTAACCCAATATAAACGCAATCTAATATGTCACTAGCATAAAGTAACGTTGATGAGCTTCCCACAGCAAGGCTTTGAAATGAGTATCTGGTACTTGCAGCACAATGTCCAGTATCCATGTGGTCGCAACCATCTTAGCACCAAATGACAAATATTTTAGAGATAAGACAAAGTAAAAGATTAGGAGAAAATATTTCAGAGGAAAAGCTTGTCTTATGGACAAGCGTTAGAAAAGGAGATTGTTGAACAGTTAAATTAGTGAGGAAAGAAATTCCAAGAATTAATTAACCTTTTCCCAAAATAAGGTTTATTCTCTCCTCTGTTCTCATGGGTTTGGGGATGTTGTGATACCAGATGAGTAATGAGACCAGACAAATTTGCATGGCCAATGACATAGAAATGCTGTTATAAAGATTCAAAGAATAGTTAGCGGCCGTATTCATCTTGGTGTTTGATAGTTTTGCCTATACTTTGCACATTCACTTAATGAATTGCTACTCCTACAGTACACCCTGCAGTAGCATCAGACTCAAGCTGTAGTGCTATTTGCCTCTCTCTCTCTCTCTCTCTCTCTCTCTCTCTCTCTCTCTCTCTATCTATCTATCTATTTATCTATCTAGTCTACCTCACATCCCTTTTATTCCACAAACATCTATCAACTGATGCCCACACCATTCAGTAGTAGATATCTGTTGTAAACTTTATTATATGCCTCATCCAGAATCAGTAGACTTAAGCCCTAACTTCACATGTGACTATTGAGAAATAAGGCCTAGCCTGAGGTCTTTAAAGTTACATGGGCCCAAAGGGGGGCATTCTGATCTAATGGAATGAGTGTCTTTATAAGATATAGGATCACAGAGCCCCAGTCTCATAATCCCTTCAGCTGCACACTGAGGATCATGTGAACACAGCAAGAGGGTCTGCCTAACACCAGGAGCATCCTTAGCTGGAAATTGAAATTCCAGCCTCTGGAGCTCTATGACAACAAAGTTCTGCTGTCAAATCCACCCATTCTATGTCACTTTGGCATCCCAGGCAAGCTGAATAATATAGTCTTTTTAACAAAGCAAACAAGTGGCAAACATCTTTTTGTTTGTCTTTGGGGGTTTTTCCCCCCTGGGGGTGGAAGGATGAGGTCTCACACAGCCAGGGCTGACCCTGAACTCCTAATTCTCTTGTCTCCACTTTCCAAGGGCTGAATAAGAATGCACCACTACACCTGGCAAACTTACCCTTAATAGAAACTAAATATAGGGCACACTGTTCCCTGTAAGCTGTTCTGAAAGTGGTGGCATCGCTTCCTCGCCTCCCTTCAGGCCATCTCCTCCCTCATATCCCATCCCTCCCTGGCTAAGGTGGGTGTTATTCTAACCTCCTTTCATCACAAACATCAGATTCTGTCCTTCCTTTATCATTCCAAGCATGGCTCACCCACAGTCTTAGCCCTCCCTTGTACTTCTTATCCTGAGACCATTCTGGACTCCCCCGGTACCCAGTGGGTAGTCCTATTCTCACTTCAACACCCCTATCCTATCATAGCTTCATTCCTTATGTCATCAATAACCACACTACCTCCGAGTCCAAGCTCTTTACCCTCAATTCTGTCCTTCAAGTTCTCTTACATAACACACACACACACACACACACACACACACACACACACACACCCTTCAAATCCAAAGCTGTTCCCATCCTTTATCAGCACATAAATGCCCACACAGACACACATGCTCTTGCCTCAGCTTCCAGCTCCCTCCGTTCCTCCAGGGCACAGCCATTCTCATGCACCCTCCCTCACCTTTCCCTGTTCCTTACACTTTCTGCCTGACCTCCAAGACTGATTATGTGTCCTATGCACTTGGTCTGAGTCTGTCCCCAAAGTAGAGGAAACTCAAACCAAAGATTATGTACTCCCCCATCCAAAACACCCCAGTACTAGGGGAACATCCACTGAGCACCAGCCCCCTGGCTTTCCATGTTTAGTCCTCATCCATAAAGATTTACAGCAAAAATTCGGTCCCCTCTCTCTGGACCACCAGCCACCCTAGTCATTGTCCTTACTCTTCACTGTGGAAATAATTTGCAGTCTGATCATCCTGCTACAGCCCAAGATGTTGGTATTTGGTAGCTACTCTGGACTCCTCTGCCTGTCTGGGAGACAAGGCACGCACCAATCTCACACCCAGGACACTCCTCCTGGGTTGTGCCATCAGCTGACAGCAGGCCTGTGACTCTGCTTTTATAATACTCTCCTTTATCCTGTATCTTGCTTTGTCCCTGCTTCTTTCTATCTTTACTGCAACGCTGTCCTAAAGGTGTCCTGGAGTCTCTGCTTAGCATGCCAAGGAGCCATATCTTCTCATGCCCACATACTATCAAGGCTTGATACAGGATTCCTACTGGCCTCCTAATTCAGTGACTATTGTCCAGACTGGATCTCAGCCAGCTTCCCAACATGGCTGATGCCTCTATTCACTCCTGGATACTTGCTCTAATGTACACAATACACCTGCCAGCACCTACACTAAGGATCCCTCCTATCTTTTCCCCTCATCTCCTTTGCTAGATTCTCTCTGGGCCCCACCCAAGCCCAGATTCTCTCTGGGTGTGGGTTGTGTACTTTCTGGGGGCATACTTCCTCCTGCCTGACCTCGGGTTCCACACCCAGCCTTTGGTCTTCACAACCGAATGTGACTCAGAGGGTTTTCACAAACCTATATAACCATTTACTTCTCCAATTCATATCTAAAATATCCTGTCAGTGACACCCTAGATCTGACCTCAGGACCATGGCATCCATATGTCTCATTAGCCTGGCTGGTCTTCTCTCTCAGGGCCAACACTGGCCCCTTTCTCCATGTGACCTCCCATCCACTTACCCCTTTATACTATCATGGCTACAGAGCTGACTATATAAAAAATTCTCAATACAAATATTAATTGTATTGACATCAACGAGATGTCAGGCCTACCACAAAGCTGCATCTAGAACCATCCAATCTCCAGAAAGAAACAGTGCTCACCTCACCCAAGTTCAAAGCCACATTTCTAAAAGCAGGAAAGAGGCTCCTTTTCCGTACACTTCCCTCACCTCCTGGTTGTGGCCCAGGGTCTCCATGTAACCAGGACCAAGACAAAATGAGAGGGGCTGCAAAGCCCTGCTCCCCCATACAGGAAAGACCTGAGCCCACCTGGACAGTGAAGGACAGAGGATGGAGGTGGTGGCAGAGACAGCATGAACCCCACCTGCTGTAGTGACATCCACCCCTCTTTGACCAGAGATTTGGGGCCCCCAGGAAGGAAATTAGGCCCAAGCCATTTGCCAAACTGTATGTTGTAACCTTCATAGAAACAAAACAAAACAAAACAAAACAAAACAAAAACAAAAAACCCAAGAAACTCAGTACATTAGCCATATTGTTACAAAGTCTAAGAAAATACCAATGTGTTTAAAGATTTGGAGCTAGCAAAAATTGAAGGTTTACAACCAATATTCTTTGTGAGAATTCTCAGTCCCACCCAGAAGCCATCTTTAGCATATGTAGTTACAGCACCTCACGTTGCTAAGTACATTTACTCGTTCAATAGCCAGACTTCAATATCACCACCACTGTGTTGTTTTAGCTTTGGCTGTACCTTAATCTAATGCTATTTCAGTAAGCAATTGCAACTCCACAGTTACCAGCCTACTTCTCTGGCAGCAGCCTGACCACTCAAGTGGGATCCTGATCCTGCAGATGTGAGTCCTATCTCTGCTGCTAAAGGTAGCTTTTAAAAATTTCTATCATTCTACTTACAAGTAAGACTCAAGATTCAAAGTCTGGGGTAAAAACCTGCTAGCTCAGAGAGGCTATGTTACAACTAGCTAAACCTCTCCCTTTTGGCCCCTCCCAAAGAAAGAATATTCTTCCACTTGGCCAAAAATAAAAAAGCCACACCACTCCAAAACCCTTCCTTCTCTCTCTCTCTCTCTCTCTCTCTCTCTCTCTCTCTCTCTCTCTCTCTCTCTCTCTCTCTCCCTCCCTCCCTCCCTCCCTCCCTCCCTCCCTCCCTCCTCTATCCCCCCCAAATGCCCTCTATTGGTCTATGAATTCTGTTAACTAGTTGCTAACTCAGCCTCCTAACCCAAGATGAACTTTATTTAATTAATGCAAATGCAAACTCCATTGTTCACAGTGTGATTGAATATCCCCCAACACCACTGCTGTATCAAAACACTGAGATTAGGTGACTTACTGGATAATTTTCTGAAGACAGAGAGCCTAACTGGGTTCAGAGTGAAAAAATCCACATTCCTGTCCTCTTTTGATAAGAGAAGGGGGGGCTTCAGAGTTTTTAAACTGGAATATGTTTTTGATTTACATAGATAGATAGATAGATAGATAGATAGATAGATAGATAGATAGATAGATAGATAGATAGACAGACAGTGTGTGTGTGTGTGTGTGTGTGTGTGTGTGTGTGTAACCTGTGTGACCTGTGAGAGTCAGTTTTTTCCTTCCAGTATGTGCCTCCTGAGCATCAAACTCAGACTTGGCAACATGCATCTTCACCCACTATAAATTATCTAGTTAGACATGTGTGGTTTTTTTGTTTGGAGACAAGGTCTCACTTGTGGCTGGCCTTGAACTCATAGTGATCCACCTGCCTCAAAATTCTAAAATTACAGGTGTGGATCAGCATGCCCAGTTGAGCCTGGAATTTGCTGGTGGAATACCTGTTATCACTTGCAAGCCCTGCAAGAGAGGAGGGTGTCCCTGAGTCTCCTGGGGCCTCTGCTCTCTGATGTTCCTGGTAACAGTTACCACCACCACCTTCAGGCTCCAGTTGTATGAGTGTGTCACAATGTGTTCTGCTGCTCCTCAGGACTGTCTTAAGAACTTTTCTGTCCCATACATGAGGAAATGAGGGCTGGAGAGATGTCTCAGGGGTTAAGAGAACATACTATCTTCCTGTGGTCTGAGTTTATTCCCAGCACCCACATCAGGTGATTTACGGCTGTCTATAACCCCAGCTCCAGGGGAATATGACTTCTGTGGCACTTGTATTCATGTGCATATACACCCACAAATAATTAAAATAATAAATTTTATAAAAAAGACATAAAAATATGTCTTTTTTTTAAAGGATGAGACTTCCAGACTAAGGAACACAGGGCCAGGGCAGGGCTCAGGCAGGGCTCCAGATCAGCTACTCTTAGCAGCACCATGCAACCTTATCCTGCAAGCATGTTCTCACCTCCTATTTATCCGACAAATATTTATTAGCTGCTGTAGTATAGCTGTTTCCTCCTGATGGTAACATTCTCACAGGGCTAGGTGGGAACTCATAGGGCTCATGAGGCTTTAGAAACTCACAAGAAGGTTAAAAGACTCATGGGTTTATAAAATTTACAAAATGTATGAGGCCTCACTCTGAGAATATGTTAGCAGTCAACGCCAATGTAGCAAATTGTCCAGCAAAATCATGTAGCTTTTGTGGATCATCACACATAATGGGGTGGTCTTTGCAGCAATGCAATGCTCACAAGTCATTCGTGTTTCTGTAAGTTACTCCAGTAAACCCACTGGTTCACCAAGCTGGACTTGGATGGAGTTATTTGTTTCTTCAGTCTCTCCCTGGCTTCTCTACCTGATGTGAATACAAATAGTTTCCCTAAGAAAAGTCAAATGCTGTTATGCATTCCTAAAATGGTGAAGACTGAAGCCCTGATCTTCAAAAAGCTGAGATCACTCGGGGAGGTAGGCAAGGAACATGTGTACTGAATGTCAGATGGCATATGTATGATGGCTTCCTGAACTTTTCCATCTAAGAATCATATAGTGGGGGTTGGGGAGATGAGTCAATTGGTAATATACTAATCCCCAGCCCCCACATAAAAGCCAGGTATAGGAGTGCATGTTTGTAATCCTATTGCTGGGGAAATTGAGGCAGCCAGATTCCTGGGGCTTAATGACCATGCAACCCAACCTAACTGGCCAGCCCCAGTTCCTAATAAGAGACCCTGTCTAAACAAAACAAAACAAAATTCTAAGGTGGGGAAGCCAGTGCTTCTCTTCCAAAGGACCCTGGATTGATTCCCAGCACTCACATGATGGCTCACAGCCCTCTGTTATTCTAGTTTCATGAGATCCAACACAGTCTCCTAGACTTTGTAGGCACTAGGCATGCATGTGCTATGCAAAGACACAGGAGCAGACAAAACACCAATATACATAAAATAAATACACTTGTAAAAGGTGAACAGCTCCTGAATAATGGCACCTGAACCTGATCTCTGGCACACATATGTGCCTTCGCATAGATGTGCGTGCACACACACACACACACACACACACACACACACACACACAAAGGAACATGCACAGACACACCTATGCACACACAGAACAGTCAAATGCTGATCGAAGAACATCAAAACACTACAACACTGCACAGAGTATTGTAACATACTGTTTTGATAATACTTCTTGTTTTTACTTTGCCCTACAGGATGCATTTTAATCATGCCATACACACAGTTTTTGGTTCCTTATTTAAGCCCAGTATTGTACTGTAAATGCTTTCTAATGAACTAAAATTTCTTTCTAGATGTTTCTGATGGCTGTATAAAGGTTACTGAATACCCACATGGTAATTCATTTAACTGGTTATACCCTTTTGTTGTCAAATTGTCTCCACTACTACATAAAACAACGGTATGATAAGCTAGTTGTGGTGGCCCAAGTCTATAAAGCCAATACTTGGAAGATGGAGGCAAGGGGATCAAGAATTCCAGGTCATACTGGGCTGCATATCCCTGAATCAGACAGAGGCAAAAAGAAAATTAAAAAAAAAACACACACACACACAGAAAATAAATGTTGCAATAAATGTGAAGCAATTTTAGCTTTTAGGCTTCTTCTAGGTCCTGGAGAAATGGCTCAGCAGTTAATTAAGGATGCTTACTGCTTGACAGAGGATTGGAGTTGGATTCTCAGCATCCATATCATGGTTCACAATATTCTGTAACACAAATTCAAAGGTATCAGAAACCTTCTGCCTCAGTGGCTACCAGGTATGCATGTAGTGCATACACTGGTTTACCAGCTTAAGGAAGGCAATAAATAGGATATAAGAGGTGACTAATTTTCCTCTACAAAGCAGCCACTTTGATCTAACACTAAACAGAGGAATGTACCATGCTTGTGAATGAAAGACTCATGGTGATAAAACATGAATTTCCTCTTTTGATCTAGAGATTCAATGTATCCCAACTTCTGTTTCCTTCTTTTCCTCTTCATCCTCCATCCTTTTCTTCCTTCTCCAAAATTTCCTCCTTTTTTTCTCCTTTATAAAAGCTGACACTAAAACATAGACACAGACAAAGGACCTAGAGCAGCCAAGAGAATTTTCAATAAACAAACAAACAAATAAACAAAAAATAAAACAGTTAGGATATTAACACTACCTGGTTTCAGGACTTGTCATAAAACTGCAGTCAAAGTCTCTTCAGCAAATGCTGCTGGGATCAGTTGGCTCCCTGTGCAGAGCAGGCTAAATCTGGACCATACCACACACTGGACCAAAGGGCACATACCAAGCTGACACTATGAAACTTTTAGGAAGTGAATTAGTGATTATGTGTATGTATACTGACAATTTTTTATGAGCAATAATATAAACCATAATCCTTTATACATAGGAAGTTGTAAATTAATTTGTTGGCCTAAGTGGAAGTAAAGAGAAGTAGAATCTGTATGTATAAGGTAGACATAGACTGTCATTTCTGAGGCAATGAAACACCCAGGTATACAGATGCCCTTTGTACTATATAATGGCCAGCTCATATGAGCTGTGTGAACTACTGTCCCTGGGGAGAAAAATCTGAATTCTAAATGGTATTTGGTCCTGAGAACTTTGGTGCTGTGGCCCTTCTATTGCAGCAATACCTTACAGGACATCAGCTTCATGGTCACATTTCATTCTTAGAAAAGCACTCCAAGAGTGAGGCATTGGCAACCAGAATGGCAAGCAACAGATGCTCATTTTTACCCCCAATCTGGGGAGTCTGGATAAGAGGGGCTTGAAGACTACCTGGCCCTCAGCAGCTCACATCTGCCATCAACTGAGAGGAGAAGGCAGGCAGGCACTTGAGTATACAAGTCCAGAAGAGGTTTTCAAAAAGGCCTGGCCCTTGACTGAGTGGTTGTTGTGGGATATTATTTTAACTAGGCAAAGATATATTACTTTTGTTTATGTTGCAGAATATTACTTTAACTGTGTAAAGGTGTGTTACATTTGTTTCTGTTGCCTTTATTAACGACATAAAGATGTGTTACATTTGTTTCACCTTGCCTGATTGGTCTAAAAAAGAGCTGAATGGTCAAAGCTAGACAGAAATGATAGGCAGGGCTGGCAGGTAGAGAGACCAAGTAGGAAGAGAAACCTAGGAATGAGAAAAGAGAGAAGAAGGAGGGAACGGAAGGAAGGAGAAAGAAAGAGACACACCCAGGGCCAGAAGCTGGGCAGCTGCCAGCCAGCTATGGCAAAAAACGGGAATGTAAAATATACAGAAAGAAAGGGAAAAGAAAAATCCCTGAAACAAAACATAGATGAAGAGAAACAGAATAAGTTATAAGAGCTAGCAAAAAGTGAGCCTAAGCTAAGGCTGAGCATACATAACTAGTTATAAGTCTCCATGTCATAATTCGGGAGCTGGTTGGTGATGGTGCATGCTTTTAATACCAGCATGCAGAAGGCAGAGACAGGCAGATCTCTGAGTCTGAGGCCAGCCTGGTGAGTTCCAGGACAGTCAGGGCTACACAGAGAAACCTTGTCTCAAAAAGCCAAACAGCAAAAAACAATTTAAAAAAAAAAAAAAAGAAAGAAAGAAAGACTGGCCCTGAGGGCTGGCTGTCAATGATAGACTAGTCTTTGCTCCCAGCATTGCCCAAGGAGACACTCTCCCCTGAAAGTAAATCACTAGTCAGGGGTTGGGCTGTAAGGTCACTATACATTTACAGACCTTTCATAAGTCCTTAATCACCTGAGAGATTGCAACATAGGCAGAGCCTTCACCAATAACCAGACACTTCGTTCTACAAAGTTTCCCTTCTGCCCTCAGGGGCCCATTTCTGCTGGATTGAGGTCTGTCTCCACCCTAACCCAAGTGCTTCACCCAGCTAGCTCCATCCCCAGCCCCTCTCCTTTGCACTTAACTAGCTCCATAAAAATCACTAATGCTGATAAGAGCCCCCAATAGGAGGAAGGCAACTGTCAAGGCACACCTTGCAACCTGGGTCTCCCCACCACCCAGATTCAGAACTCTCTTTCTCTCAGTGCTACAAGACAGTGACTGGAGATATATACAGTACTTTTGATCCTTCCTGGCCATGTCAGGATGCTCTCAGTAGGATGGTGTGAGTTTAGTGACTGCTGTTCTGGATAAGGAAACCAATTCCTCTCCTTTGTCTTAAACACTGTGGAGAGGGCCAAATTATATACATAAAATTAACAAACTGAAAGCATTGTCCCCACTGTGAGTCAGACCACACACACACACACACACACACACACACACACACACACACACACACACCTCAGGGTCATCAAGGCTCATTGCAGCAGGTCTGGCAAAAACAGGATCCCTGTTGAAGGATGAATCTCCAATGACAGGATAAGCATCTGTGGCCAAAAAGGTCCCTAAACAACTCACACCCCCTCCCCCCAACCCAAAAGTAACTAAACTGAAATCAGGAAAAACATACAAAGAACATCTGCTTCTGTGCTGGAAATGCTCTATATTTGGGGGGAGGGGTTGAGGGTGGGGAGTGGGGGTGAATGGGTGGGTAGGGGGTGGTGGTGGTTAAGGTAAGAATGGTTTTGAAGACATCCATATTCTTAATATAATAATTGGCAAGGTTAGCGTTACCAATCCATCCTCAAGGATTTCTGATCAGCCATATTTTCCATTCCGCAACTTCGTATTTCACTAAATCATCTCTGTAAAGATTGCTTCCATTGTTCATTGTTGAGTCTACAGAAGACTTTAAAAATATACTCAAGTCGTTATAAAAAGAAAGAACTAAAAATAACAAGTTTTAAAAAGCTGAAAATCTGGGTGTGGTGGCACATGTCTTTAATCCCAGCACTGAGGGGGTAGAAGCAGATGGATCTGTGAGTTCAAGACCTACAGAGTGAGTTCCAGCTCACACTATGTAGTCCAAGGCTACATAGTGTCACTTTGTCTCAAAACCAAACAAACTGAGCAAGAGCAAGCCTTTGCTGTACTGTAGTGGAAACTTTGTTTCTCATATCCTCTAAATAGTATGGCTGGGTGGTGCCAGTTTCATTTGTTGGTACATGGGGGGTGCTAAGTACGGTTCCTGGCACATACATGGGAAGCTTGAATCCTAGAAGATGTATAAACTAGTAGACAACGATCCCACTGAGCTAAAATGTTCTACTGATAAGATACTATTCACTTACATTGTTTTATTATTTGAGTCATGGTCCATTCAAAAACTAAATCTCCCCTTATATACACATTATACATCTTTCTGTATTAAAAGTCACTCTCTTGTGGTGTCCTTGTGGTGTCTGTCCCACGCTGGTAGGTCTTCCTGAAGGAGGCAGAGGCTGGAGGATCACGAGTTTGAAGCCAGCCTGAACTACACATTATAAAAAAAAGAAAAAAAATCTAGAAGAGTACAAATAAGCAAACCTCTACCATGACTTTTTCTTGTGGGATGGTTTAGTTTTGCTCTGGTGGATCTCTATAAGTTGCTTACTATAGGCCACAATATGGCTTCTATCCTGGAGAATGAATAAATGCTCTCCTCCATCTGTATCCACTGACAGTCCAGAGAGGAGCCAGGAGTGCGGGCCAGAGGTCCCCACCCGGCTTTGGGGATTGGGAGAATAGTTCTGATAACAAAGTGGCATAAGGGAAAGGCTGTCCTTTCACTCTGATGCCTGCCTGCATCCTCTTCTAGGAATTTGAGCTGCAAGTGGGAGGAAGGGGAAGGGTGGCCTCCTCAGTCACACACACCCTCAGTTCTGTGTCAAAGCGGAAGAGCTGTGTCAGGACTGGAGGTAGGGGGAACCCTCCACAGCACCCACATGTAACAAATATGTCCAGGCTACTATCAGCTCTGTGTACAGGTTACTATCAATATACCATGGTTTATGGAAAGTTTAATCCCAGCACTTGGAAGACAGAGGCAGATGGATCTCTGAGTTCAAGGACAGCCTGGTCAACAAAGCAAGTTCCAGGACAATCAGGGCTATACAGAGAAACCCTGTCTTGAAAATAACCAAAAAAAAAAAAAAAAAGTAAAGAAAATCAACTTCCATTTCTGAATCCTTTGAGCACATCCCCAGTGTGGTCCCAGGAATTCACAATGGGAACATTTTCAAATTTCCACTATGCTTATTGACCTCTAGACTATCTTAACTTATGAAACAGATTTGTTACAATTAAGACAGTCACAGACACTTCCTCCCTGACTTACACTAACTACTTTAATTCACCATTAGTTCAAGTCTAATAAAGTCCTTAAAACTGATAAAAGAATATATTTTATTATTAGTTGTGCTTGCATTTTTTTCCTGTCTTTTAATTAAGCATAAATCAATAAAGTCAAGAGTGTTCTAGTGTGTACCTGTCAGCACAGCTCTCAGAAAGCAAAGGTAGTAGGAGTTGGGAAAGTTTGAGGCCAGGGTGGGCTCTACAAAGAAACACTAGCTCAAAAACAAAACAGAAGCTGGAGAAATGGCTCAGCAAAGAGCACTTGCTGTTCTCGCCAAGGACATGGGTTCAATTCTCAGTACCCACATGATGACTCAGAACCGTCTGTAACCGTTCCCAGGCGATCCAAAGCCCTCTTCTTTTCTAAGGGCACCAGGTACACATGTGATTAGCAGACATATATGCAGGCAAAACATTCATACACATAAAGTAAAATAATCTTAAAAAGAGCAACAATACCCCAGAAGTACTCTATGATATAAAGCATTTCTTTCCTTTGTGTAAAACTTTCCTTCAGTCTTTAAATTATAAAATTAAATCTATCCAGGCAATGGTGGTGCATACCTTTAATCCCAGCACTCCAGAAGTAGAGGCAAGCAGATCTCTGTTAGTTCAAGGCCATCCTGGTCTATCCAGGATAGTCAAAGCTTCGCAGAGAAACCCTGTCTGGAAAAAACAAAACAAAACAAACAAACAAACAACAACAACAAAAGTAAATCTAATATAGAGCATGCCTTTCCATTATAGGAAAGTTCTTATAGCTCTTTCAGAGCAAGTTGTTGTGCCTATATTTTATTTTAATTGATACATAAAACATAAAAGTTATACAAATTAATGTAGTATCACATGACTTGTTTGTTTTATTTTGTTTGATATAGGATCTCTCTCTATGTAGCCCTGGCAATCCTAAAACTATCAAGTAGAGCAGGTTGGCCTCAAACTCACAGAGATCACGCTACCTCTGCCTGAGATTAAAGGCATATACTACCATAGCTATTCTTTTTTTCTCTCTCTCTTTTCTCTCTCTTACTTTTTAAGATTACAATACAACTACTTTATTTCTCTTTTCCTTTTCCTCCCTCAAACTCTCCCATATAGCTTTCTTTGCTCTCCTTTAAATTTATGATGTATTTTTTACAATCTCACAAACACATACATATGTGTAGATAGATAGATATTTCTAAATACATAAATACAACCTGCTCTGCCTATATAATGTTACTTACATGTAAATGTTCTCAGGGCTGATATTGGCTAACCAACTGTATGCTCTTCCCCGGGGAAGACTATTTCTCCTGCTGACAGCAGTCTTTAGTTGCCTGCAGTTCACAATGTAGAGACCTCATGAGCTTTCCCTCATCCATGTTAGCTGTCCACTGGTGCCACGTTTGACCATATCCACTCTTTATAATGGTACATATATTTATTCCTGGGCATTTTGTGTTTTTCACTGACCCTGGGATTGTCTTCTACCACGTGTTCAAATTGGCTGAAGTTTGGAAGTAGGCGAATAAACTGACATTTCTGATTTTCCCTCCCTTATGATTTATTAGACATCCTCTTGAATGTTTCAGGTGGGCAATCACAACAGAAAGTTTGAAATGAAAACTCTAATGCTATTTAAAGCTAAATTGCAATATGCCTGAGAATGGAAAATCCATGACAGATTTTTTTTTGAAACCACAAATAAATTTAATTAAAATTGTTTATTTTTTTGAAATAAGAGTCAAGAAAAATATTTGCTTTGCAACTCATATGATCACAATTTTTTGTTTGTTTGTTTTTCGAGACAGGGTTTCTCTGTATTGCTTTGGAGCCAGCCTGCCCTGGAACTACTCTGTAGACCAGGCTGGCCTCAAACTCACAGAGATCCACCTGCCTCTGCCTCCTGAGTGATGGGATTAAAGGGTGTGACACCAATGCTCAGCTGATCACAATTTTAAGATGAAACATTTCTTAAAAAAAAAAAAAAATAAACTCAAGGGGCATAATGGCTCATGACTTTTAATTCCAATGTTTGGGAGGCAGAGGCAGGCAAATCTCTGATTTCAAAGCCAGCCTGGTCTACAGAGCAAGTTCCAGGATAGCTATGGCTACACAGAAAAACCTTATCTCTAAAAACAAAACAAAACAAAACAAAACAGCAACAAAAACAAACAAATAAATAAATACGACAGCTGGTTTGGCCAATGGTACTGCCAATGGTACTGGTCTCACTGAGAAAAGGGCTACAGACTTCTTGTCTCAATATCGTGGCTGAACCATACCTCTTCCTTTGCCTTCTCTCCATTATCCAGTATCCTCCTGCCCAAGAGCAGAACTACAGATGGCACAGCTGCCCACAAGCCGCTGGGGCCTTCACCTTTCAACACTCAAATGAGTATAGAATCAAGTAGTGGAACCAGAGTAGCCATATTAATCAGAAGAGTCATGGGGAACCCAAGGCTCCTTAGAAATGGCAGAGAACCCTTTTCTAGCCAAAGCCCAGAAAATGACATAGACCTGAGACCTGAAATTTCAGGAGAAAATAAAGAGCCATTCTGTTGACCTCTTACTGGACATTTGCCCTTCACAAAAGGGGAGCTCCTCTGAGGTCTCCCAGGCCTTGAGATTCTCTATCTGCCCCAGACACCTGTTCCTGGTCTATAACAAACCCCAGGGATCCCAGGCCCCTCTCTGCAGCACCTTGGCAAAGACAACAGAAAGAAGCCACATGTACACAGTTCAGGGCAAAGGTGGGGAGACCAGAAAAGGGATCATTGGATGTGGGCGACCCAGAGCCTGATGGGAGTTCAGATCCAAAGCCTGCATGCATAAATGGCTTGCTATGCTTCTAGACACACACAAGGTTTAGAAAAAGACCCATGGTGCTAGCTAGGTTCCTCCAGCAGACATCTCTCGAGCCAGTTTCTTACATGAGCTATGAAGCACAAAGATTGGTTCAAGTCTCCAAAGCTTTGGAGCCTGAATCCTCCTGGGCAGAGAGAAGGGTTTCCTTGGACATTAAAAATACACACAGGGTTCATTCAGTTCTGCTGATCCTGGGCAGATGGGCATGGCCCCCCATCACTTCTGGGAGGTCTAGTAACTCCTTGTTCAGCACATTCAAGAATCTTTCTTTTGTTGTTTTTATTTTTGTTACAGGGTTTCTCTGTAGCTTTGGAGGCTGTCTTGGAACTTGCTCTGTAGACCAGGCTGCCCTCAAACTCACAGAGATCTGCCTGTCTCTGTTTCCCATGGGCTGGGATTACAGGCATACACCACCACCACCTGGCATACTCAAGCTTCTTAAACATTTCCAGACTCAAGATGTTTGCCTAATGCTCTTTTTCTCTGCTGGACACCTTCTCCTTCCCTTTGCTAATTTCACCCCAGAGAGAGAGAGAGAGAGAGAGAGAGAGAGAGAGAGAGAGAGAGAGAGAGAGAGAGAGAGGAGAAGAGAAGGGAAGAGAAGAGAGAAGCAATAACAGCAGCAGTAGCAGTAAGATTTGGAGTGACCCAGGAAACACAACAGTCAGAAGACAGGAGTGTGATGCTTAAAACTGATTTCAACTTGACAGCATGTAGAATCACCATGTAAACAAATAGCTCGGAGTGTCTATGAAGGAGTTTCTAGATTAAGCTAATCAAGATGGGAAATCCAGCCCTGACTACAGGTGGCACAAACTTATAGTCTGGGGTCTGGAGAAAGCAAGCTGAGCATTAGCCTTCATTGCTCCCTGCTTCCCGACTGCAGATGCAATGTGACCAATTGCCTTAAGCTCCTGATGCCATGCCTTTCCCACCATGACGGACTATGCCCTTGGACTGTAAGCCAAAACAAACCCTTCCTTCTTTAAGTTTATTTTGGCAGGTATTTTGCCACAGCAACAAGAAAAATACCTAATCTCAACACTTGGGAGGCAGAAGCAGGTAGATTTCTGTGAGTTCAAGGCCAGCCTGGTCTACAGAGCAAGTTCCAGGACAGTCAGAACTACACAGAGAAACCCTGTCCTGAAAAATAAATAATCAAAGGAAAACAAAGAAAAGAAACTGATGCAAGTAGCCTCAGATATAGAGAGATGGAAAACTGGGTGTCTGTCTCCTCTCCAAAGCCGGCTTGCCCTACATGGCTATGGTTTCCTAGACTTGTCTGATTGGGCCCAGTCCAGAAACCTCAGAGTCCATAGCATCACCTGAAAGTCAACACCAAGACTGAGATTTGCTGTCAGCCCAGGCACTGGTATGCATCTTCCCTAAGCCACAGAGCACCGGCCCACAGGGCAACACTCTCAGTGGAACGGGTTCTCAGTGTGCTTTCATTCATGCAAGTTGGAGTCTAGGGACAGACCATACATGAGAGGGATGATTGGCCTTGAAGCTTCTTTTGTAAAGAACAGACAGTGGGTCTGACTAGGGACAGTGGCTGTCAACTGAGGAGGAATATGTAACTCTTTAAGGCCAGAAGCAAAGGATGCTGCTGCTGCTTAAGTCTGATGCAAAATATTCATAAGACTGGGAAAAATACTTTCATAAGAACAGAATTTGAGTCAGGGACAAGCCATGAGTATAATGAGTATGTCTGCCAGATGATGGGACAGGGTATTTACTAAAGGGATTCTCACCCAAATGGAGGCAATTATTCAACCGGGGGCAAGTGAAGAGTGGGTGCCTGAGCCAGCTTCTGCAGGGATAGGAAAGGGGGATACCCCCACTAGAGCCTTAGATAACTGTGGGGGGGGGGTATCTACCCAAGGGTTTGTGGTGAGGGCAGCCCAGCCCAGGGAGGCGGGGGAAGAAGTTCACAGCTCTTTTCTCCATGGTTCTCCTCTCTGCTGAATCCTTCTAGAAGTTAGTAGGTAAGTGAACCTGGGTTCAGCCACAAGGGGATTCAGAAGATGATACAGGACAGAGTGAATGGAACAGAGAGGAGAGGCCAGCATTGTGAGGAGACCCCCTCCCCTCCACAACTTGAGAAGCAGCCTGCCAAGGGAGGACAAGAAGAAGACACCCTCCCACCTGCTGCTCACTGTTTCGTTCCTGTACAAGATAAGCAATGAATCAGGCCTGAGTCACCTGGGCTCCTCTGCCTGTTCTGGAATGGTAATAAATACCACTGTGACTGAAAGGGGACACACCCTTCTACTCAGGTGCAGCCACCTGAAGTGGGGGGTTTTCTTGTTAAGTGTGTCCCCGGCCTGAAGGCCTTTCTCTCAAGAAAGAATCATGTTAGCCCTTCATAAGACAGCTCTGAGGACTGGCTCATATGCATTTCTCTACAGACCCTTCTATATGGAAGCCAGTCAGGTGTGGCCAAAATATTAGCCTGGGAGTGTGAGGTTCAGGACATGTGTGCTAAGAGCAGTGGTTTGATGGCTTGGGTCACATGACTTGTCTGGCAGGACCCCAACTAGCTCCTGCCTAACCCTGGTTGGGCTTGAGCTCATGAGTATCCCTGACAAAGGGCAGGCTTCTCCTAGGTCCTGGGTCCTGAGCACTGTGATATAGGTTTGCATTACCCTGCCCTTCCTTGAAACTTAAAAACTGATCTCCTTTCCTGTTCCTCGGGGAACCTTGATAACAAACCTATGGCTATGTGACTGACAGATCATACCTCCAGAAGTTAAAACCCTGCTCTGTGTGACCAGCAGCAAGCTACACATGCTGGTTTGTGGAACATGCCATCTAGGACATCTACCTTCAAGTAGCTCCAGGCTCCACGGGGCTCAGGCTGTCTAGCTGCTGCAGTCGGGTAAACTAGTAAGGGTGTAGTTACAGACCCTGGGACAAAGGAGGGGTGATGATGGGTGGAGAGATCATGGTGGAGAGGGAAACAGACAGACAGAATGAGACAGAAACCAAGATATTACAAATATAGCAAGCCAGCACTGTGGGGTCCATAGCACCTAGCACAGCTGGCTGTGCAACCAAACTCAGAGACAGGGCTCTGGGCATGGCTTGGAAGACCCCTGGTGTGGTCAGTGTTGTGACCTGGGAATTGCAGGACAGGGGAAGAGAACTTAGGAGCAGGCTCAACTTGGAGCAGCTGCGGGCCTGGGTGATGGTGAGCTGTGCAGGTACCATGTGTGGCTGGGCCCCATAGGCCCTCCCCTTCCAGGTGAGCTTCTTACACAGTCCCTCTCCCAACTTTGGTGGCTGGATCTCTAGGGTCAGGCAGCCAGACAACAGTTCCACCCAGGTCTTGGATCCTGCTAGTGGCTTACTAAAAGGGGCATTCATTCTCCACTGCCTCTCAGCCTAGAGCTCTCAATTAAGGCCGTTCCTGTCGTCTGAGCAGCACTCTGATTCCCAGGCAGGCTACACCAAGCTCCTCTATCTCCTGCCTCCACTGCGCTTTATCCCCTGAGTCATCTCTCCAGCACCCCTCCCCCCTTCATAGTCTTAAAGTCTGCCTGTTCGATCTAGCGGGGGTCCCCAAGCAGGCCCCAGAAAGGAGGCACCTAACTCCCGTCACAAACTCTATCATTCCTAAGCAGTGTTATAAACTGACCAGATAGCTAAGGGCTTGCCACACTTCTTCCTTTCAGCTGTCAGAGAAGATCCTGAACAAGAACTGAAGAGCCCCCTCTGTGAGCCTTGGGGTTGCAGAAAATCACCCAAGGTCTAGAAGGTGCACGTCTCAGGAGCTCTGTATGGAGGGTCAGTCTGTACAGATGAAGCCCTGCAGTTCTCATGGTCTGCCATGAGAGTTCTGGCCAACGTGTGATCTGATTCAGGCCCTGAGCATCAACTTCCAGGCGTCTGCTGAAGCGCCTTGGTCACCACCCGCCACCTGGCTAGTGCTCAATTGTAGAAATCAGCCCGCCCGTGCCTTGCACTTGTGTGGAGCTAAGGGATGCCTGGGTCAGGGAACAGGTTGGGTGTGGGGCACCATGGCACTCCTGAGCTCCTCCTAACTCTAGGTTCTGTCTGTCCACTGAATTCTGTGAATGGGAAGCCAGAGCTCCCAGAATGTGGCCAGGAAACAGGTCAGGCCCCAAGGATGAAACTTCAGGACTTTATGACATCCTATGACTTTAGAACACTGAGGCCCTGCAGGTCTGTGGGAGACGCCATCATTTTCCTCCAGGGCTATCTGAAAGGTTGTCAGTAACCTCTAAGCAAGCAAGGGCTTCTACCACCTCCACAATGGAGTATCCTGGCCAGGCTGGCTTGGGCAGCTTTCCTCCATCTTCACCCTCAACAGTGACATGACTGTGGCTCAACCACTGAATCTCCCAGCCTCACTTTCCCCATCTGCGAGGTGATATGCCCCAGTCACGCCATCCCTTGAGATTAATTTAGGACAGATGATTGGCTGGAAGGCCCTCCTCCAATTCCTGGACACAGCCGCTGTAGCATTTTGTGAGGGGATGTCAGGGCGCCTTCCTGTCTCATTGAACTCATGTACGACCCTTCTAGTTTGCATAGAAGATGAGTTTCAAGAATGAATACAGTATTTACTTAACTTCCAAAATATAAGCGTCACAGCCCAGAGTTATATAAAAAGAAGAAACGCTTTCCGGCCAAGCTTTCCCCCTCCCGGCCTTTCCCTCAGGCTCCTGACAGTGTAGAGCCACAGAGCCGACTGCTTTTAACCTCGGGAAAGGTAAACCAGAGGCCCCACTCAGAGCTATTTTAAGCAGAGACTTATAAAGTAAAAGCAGCTGTAAAATGAAAAGCTTCAGGCACATTTCCATTTCCTGGAGCGATGGGACAAAGAGCCTTGCCAGCAGGCCCCACAGCTGGATCAGCGCTTGGCCAGAGCTGGGTCTCCAGGCCTCAACCAGCTCCACCTGGCACAGGGCAAGGCCCAGCTTTAGAACAAGGATCCTGGCCAACATCAGTGCCAAGTTTCCGTAATTCATCGGGCAGGGAGGCAGCAAAGGCCATGGTGGGCGTGTCTGGCAGGGGCTCACCCTGGCCCTGCTGCATGCTGGGGCTTAGAGCCGGCCCAGCTGCTCCTGCATGGCTCCTTCCTGCCGGTTTTCCTTCACTACCTCTAGCCCAGGACAGAGTCTTGCCTGGAGACTCCTAGGTGCCTTTCCCGCATTTCTTTGCCTCCTATCTGGGGCCTTCTTAGGGCTACTGACTAGATTGAAGAGGCAGACTTTAAGATGATGAAACTGCCCTCTTCCAGGAAGACTGTCTCCCACCCTAGGGTCCCCTGCTTAAGCCACCAGGTCACACACACACACACACACACACACACACACACACACACACACACACACTGGATACTACACTGAAGGATAACTTGGAAATCAAGAGTGTCATCCTGATGACAGGGACTGCTGTAAGTTAGAGCCCTAGGCCAATAGGCCATGGAGGACATGCGAGCCCCTTTCGGTTAGCACTGTCTGGGCCCCAGGCCTGGATGGAGCTGTTGCCTATCTATGCCTGTTTCCAGAGATCTAGCACCAAGGCTGGGAGAGGACTGTGCTGCAAGCTCACCTGGGCTCTGCAGGGGAAGGCTTACAGGATCCAGCCACACATGGTACCTGCCCAGCCCACCACTCAGGCTTGTAGCTGCCCCAAGTTGAGCCTGCTCTTGAGCTTGTACCCTCACAAGCTGGGACACAGTCACCAGGGCATAATGTCCACTTGAATGGTCTCAGAAATATTCTTCTCAGCCTGAGAGTCAACCTCCATTGTTCTCTATGTCCCTACCTCTTTATTTGCATGGTTCCTAACTTGGTCCAATGCTGCTGGACATATAGACTAAGCACAGATTAACAATATCCACAAGAAAACTTGGTAGGGACCCTGTGGACATTATGTCATAGAACTAACTAGCTTTGCCCATTGTAGTGAGATATTCACCCCACCTTCACCTTTCACACTGATCACGCCCATTGGGAGTGGTGACAGGGGATGTAAAGTGGAAGACCTAGATCTGGGATTGGGAACCTTGGAGCTCTTGCTTGCAATTCAGAGAAAGAGAGCATCCGGAGGCATCCTTGGGACTGGAACCTTGTCTCTGTTGTAAGTTATTTCTCTCTGAATAAACATCTATTCAGCCTATCTGTTTTCCCTGATCTTTATTTTTCCACGATACCCTATGGCCAGAGAGGTGGTTGCTTCTGAGGTGGCCCACCTCCTGATTTCCAGGGATCCATACAAATAAGAATTCACCAGATTCTTATGTAAGCACATGCTGTGGGGGTAGGGAAAATGGGGAGTGGGTGGGTGGTCAACATACTCTAGGGTGAGGTCCCTTTCCTTTCCCTATAGCCACTCATTCCAAAGATTGTCCTACACAATCTACATGGGGATCACAGCTTCCCTAGCCCTCCGGTGTTTCTGGTCTGTCCATTTTGCTGGCTCTTGCCTCTCCTTAGGGGCATGAATGTGTCAGATCTTGTTACAGGTGTCATTTGCCCCAGGAAAACCCAACTTGTCCTGGTGAGAGACACTTAGCAATCACTGCTCAATGGCTTCCTGTGCCATAACTGCCTCAGTTTCCCTTCAGTAAACAAACATACCACTTTCAGTGATAAACTCCATAGTGGCAGCTGGGCCCTTGGTGGACTTGATCTCAGGGATGAAGGATTTGTGAGCAGCTCAGATTCTGGCAAAAGGTGTGCTTGCATGCACATCCTGTCATCAGGGGTTACAGTGTCAGTCACCCTGCAGCCTACAGATGTCCTCCCTCTAGGCTGTCACCCAGCAGGTGCTCTTTTCTTCCAGGCGACACCACTTAACAGGAAAGTGTCAGTCAGTCTGCATGATGTTAAAAGGCTTTGTGGAACCCAGCATCCCCAAGGCAGATAGCAAAGGGAAAGACCACTTGCAGTTCCCTTTGACCCACAATGACTGTCCATGAGGAAGTGAACAAGTGTAGATCTGGCTTCTTCTTTTTTAGATGTGACAGAATTCAAGAAGGGCATCTACAATGTTCTAATGGCTATCAGCTGAGAAAACATGTGACCCTGTGTCTGGTTCATTCCTCTGAAAACCAGGTGGGGGCTGGGCCCCTGGTGTGGGCATTCAGAAGACAGTGCAGAAAAGGTGTCCCATTAAGCATAGAGCTACCCAGAGACTCCCAACCTCAGCTACCAGACTCTCAGCATCATCTTAGTGGCCCTGTGTATAAGGCTGAACTTCCCCGGGTTGACCACAGATGACCTTATCTTCTGCACCCCTCAAGCTGGAGTCTCTCCGGATAGTGTTTATCATCAGCACAAATTTCCTGGAAACCCTTAGGGGATATCCTTGTTAGTATTTGCTAGGGCACTGCAATCCCCCAACTCACCTACCCACCCAGTGGAACTCTGGAGACATATCTCAGGCTGGGAGGAGTTCCTGTTTCCCCTGGAGCTTCCTGAGGAACCAGGGTGCTGAGGCCAAGAGGGGCAGTGTTGATGCAAACTACAGTGCTTGTGCCAAAGGGAATAAGAATTTGAGTGACCATGGCTTGGGGACTAGAATTCAGGTGTCCTGAATATATGTTCTACTGTGGAAGCGATCACTCTATGATTTCATGGTTCTGGAGTTCTCAATCTGCAGCCATCTCTTCCTAGAATGTCCTCTTGGTCCCAGCTCTGTGCTGCAGGGTTTCTTTACACTGTCTTGTGACAGCTGCTTAGCAACGGAGAAGATCTGAAACCAGGCCTCTGGGAAGGGCTACTTCCCAGATCCTGAAGAGTATTTGAAGACTGCAGGCTCACATGAAGGCCAGCCACCCTGCCTGACCTCTGCCCTAAGTAGAGGGAGGATGTTTGGTGATAACACTCTTCATCAAGATCTTCTCTATTGGATAATCCTGGAGGCTATGTCTGAGCCACAGAGTGCAGAGGCCAGAGGTGAGATGGTTATCCAGAATGAGAAGGACCTATCCTCCAGCAGCTGGCCACTTGTCCTGTGTCAATGGACTGCACATTTTTTCCCAGGTGCATCCCACAACCCTGAGGAAAGAAAAAAAAACAAAACTCCTTTCATTTTATAGAGGGAGGAACAAGGGAATTGGTCCTCTGTCTATCACTTACCAGTGAAGAGAAGTAAAATACCAGACCCCAGGCCCGCACCAGTTTCAAAGACTTAACAGGAGGCTGGGTGAAGTGGTACACTCCTTTAATTTCACCTCTCCAGAGGCAGAGACAAGTAGATTCCTGAGTTCAAGGCCAGCCTGGTCTACAGAGAGAGTTCCAGGACAGTCAAGGCTATACAGAGAAACCCTGTCTTGGAGGTGGGGAAATAAATCAACAGACTGTTCCCTGAACCATGTCTTCTTGAAAGGTTTATCTGAGAAAAATTAGAAAGTGGACAGAGATGGAGCCAGGCTGCAGATGGAACTCAGTGGAAGACTGCTTGCCAACCATGGGCAAGCCCTGGGTTTAAGCCCCAACACCAAGGAAAAGAAAACAGAAACAAAAATGTAGGCCCACAAAAATGTCTACTGACAGATATTGTTAGGAACCTTGGCAGATTCCATGGCAGGCAAGGTTGACCGAGGTGGAGGGATAAACATGCCAGGCAAACAGAACTTAAGTAAGAAGTTTTATTGGGGCGGGGGTGGGGAGGGGAGAGGGGAGGAAAGAGGAAAAATAGTGAGAGAGAGAGAGAGAGAGAGAGAGAGAGAGAGAGAGAGAGAGAGAGAGAACTAGAAGGAAAAAGGGAGGGGTGGGGAGGGGAGGGGAGAAGAGGAGAGGAGAAGAGAGGAGAGGAGAGGAGAAGAGAAGAGAAGAGAAGAGAAGAGAAGAGAAGAGAAGAGAAGAGAAGAGAAGAGAAGAGAAGAGGAGGGAGACAGGAAAAACCCTATCTGCCCCAGGGGAATAGCAAGAAAAAAAAGTGTAATGGGCCAGGGGGTCTTTCTTTTAAAGGGGTCCTTTGCACCTGTATGCTGACCAGGTGTATTCTGCCAGGTGACAGGGGCAGGCCAGCATAATGCTTGAATCCTTACAGATATGAGCCAAGCACGTTGGTCCAACTATAGGTTTATTTGAGCAGAATGGTACAGAATGGCACAGGAAATGCTTCTGTTGTATTGGAGATTATCGATCATCCCTGCCATATCCCTCCTATAATGACATACAGACAGGTCCTCCTCATGCTTTAGGGGGCTTGGGTAGAGGACATTTAAACAAAGAAACAAAAAAACAAGACAAAAAAAAATCCCAAACAAACAAAAACTAACGGTTTGTAATTTTTTACAGAGAACAGTTTCCTTTTTTATAGCCTGAAAGCTGTTTTCAGAATGAACTGCTCACCCCTACACTGTGTCTGTTTTGGGAACCTGCAGAGGTCTGAATTGTAGGGCCCTGGTGTCTATCTGGAGCTGGGGGCTGTTAAGGCTCAGCTGAGGCCGGGCTTGTCTGGTTCCCCAGTCCTTGATTACAAAAGTGCTACTGTTCTGAGATAGGAAACGGGCCTGGGATGGGTTGGTCTGGGGCCAGCATACTGCTCATTACCTCAGAAACTAACTTAAAGATTGGCTGAGGGTCCAAGCCCCTGTCTAGTGTAAGGCTTCTCGGGCTAAGTCTGGTTTGGGGTTGGATTGAGGCAGTCATTTCTCTGAAGTTAGCTCTACAGTGCTTGGGGTAGAGCATCATAGCCTGTGGCTGTTTTCCCATGGAAACAGGCTATAGATTCAGATGTTCTCTGCCAGTACCAGATGACCAGAGAAGAATGTAGGATGGCTTCCTGGCCTGTGACCTGAGCATGAGTACTGTCCTCAGGTTCCAGGCTTGCCTTCAAATTCTTTGTCAGTTTTGAACAAGGATCCATGATTCTGCTATGCACTGTTTCCTCCTGCCAAATGCAAGACCCCTAGAACCGAATGGTTCCTTGTGTCCAGAAAAGCCCCCACAGATAGTGGTGAATTGCTGGGGTAAGAGCCAAAGACTGTCTGAAGGCTTTTCCTAACCAGAGATTAGAGTCAAGAGCAACTCCACTGCCACAGTTAGCACGGGGCTTCGGGACAGAGGTCAGGCCAAGGAACCAAGGTATAAATCCCACTTGAGCCACCATCCTGAGCAACCTAGGTGGGATATCGGAACCCCACAGCCCCTGGCCGAATCCCTGGTTCTCCAGCAGCTCTGAACAGTGAGACCAGCCCAGGAGGATGGCTCTATCCACTCCTAATTATAACTTCTAGTGCCGGCCCAGCTAGCCGCCAGCTATTTTTAGCATTCTCTAATCCAGCCCCCTTGTGACTCAGCAAGGTCCGGCTGGGATGGGAAAGTTGCTGCTGCCAGGGATGCTTCAGGAAAAAGAACGGGGCACCGAGGACCCTGGAGGTGGCGGGTGGGCCATACAGCCTTCCCTGCCTTGGACATTGGGCCCACAAAGCCTGAACTGCTGTGCCCTTCCCCCATCTGCCACTCCTGCACTTCTGGCTCCAAGCCTGCTCCTCCCCCACAGGCGAGCATGGAAAATCTGATGTCAGAATTCCAGCTTCAGCAAGGAATGTGGCCTGACCTTCACCTCCCAGGGAGCCATCTTGCCTGAGGCTCAAGGGGGTGGGCATGTCCCCACTAGGCATCTCTGGGCACCCTGAGGCCCACTCCACCTAGAGAGCAGCACCCATTCTTCCCCCATTTCTGCCCCCCTTGCTGTAGTCTTGGCCTCCTGGTTTTTGCATCTTGTGCTATTGCTGAGCACCCTAAGGTACCAGGCAGCATGTCACCGAGCTGGCCTCACCCCAACAGCTCAGTTAGTTACAGCTGCCCAGAAAAACAGCTTCAAAAGCGGGTCACAGGGTGAACGTGGAGCAGTCCTTTTTCCTACCCCAGCCAGGGTTCCTGGACCTTGGCTGCATAGAAACCTCAGTTAGTTGGGTCCAGGAAGGGGTCTCCAGGGTAGGGAAGGTAGGAAGTAGAATCAGAAGAAAGCTGGAGGTTCATGTGTGTGCTTACAGTTGACATATATCTGTGATGTGGTATCTACTACACATGTATGCTTGTGTGCCTGCAAATATATTTTTGTGCTTACACTCACCCCCTCAAAGCCAACCTCAGGGTTGAGTAGGAATACCACCCCAACAGGGGCGGGCACTGGGGACCCTTCTACAGAATGGGATGGCTTTGCATTGGGTAGAGTTGCAACTGTCCAGGAGCTGGAGTGGTGACAGGCAGGCCTAGTCCTTACAAGTTCTTAGAAGCCCTGGCTCTGTGCCCCCTGGCAGTGCTGGAGACTGACACAGGCTAAGGTTGAGACTGATTGGCCTCCCCAGCTCTGCAGAAAGACTGGCATCCCAGCCACTTCCTGCCTTTCCTATGAAGTGTCAGTGACTAGGTCTTCACTGTGTTTATGCCCTTGCAAGAGGAGATTACAAAAAAACAACTCGCTGGTGTCCACACTGGAGACATTCGGCATCAGCCTGTTGTTTCTGTGCTTCAGTGTTAGGTAGGATGCTTTTATATTTAGGGGAGAAAATTGTTCCCCAAGCCAGTTCCACCCTGTTAATCCTGCACTTGTTTGCTGTCTCCTAAGTCTGGCTTTAATGAAGCAAGGAAAATAGAAAGATTTATAAAAAGCCACTTTAGAGAATGAAGGTGGTATGCTGTTTTTCATTAACTTCAAAATCACTTAGCAAATGATTTTCATCTGAAACACCTGGCTAGCCATCCCTGCTGCAGGCTTCCCCTCGAAACTTTCCACTCAGGTGCACCCCAAAGACAGACTAATACAAATCAGGTGACACCTGTTAAAACTGGGGTATGCCATTTTTTGTTAAAATCTGGCAGGAATTTGTACCAACAAGGAGACTGACAGACCTCTATTGTAAGTGTGACTGGAGTCCCCTCTGCTCCTGGAGGCAGTTTTGGGGGTGACTGGAATGAGCCCCTGAACATCCATATTTCATCAGATGCAGCAGGTGAGAAGCAACACAATGTGCCCCTGGCCTAAGCGCCCCCAGGAGGGCACTGTAGCCCAGGAACAACAGGTAACCACCAGGAGATGTGCACACAGGTTGACCTGGTCTATCCTTGAAGGACAGAGGAGCTGTGCTGGACATAGCCAGGTACTCAGGAATGGGCTTACTGAGGGCAGCCATAGAGCCCAGGTTCTGAGACCCCCTGAGTGGATTCCAGATTGACCCCAGAAGAGGAAGCCATATGACATGACCTACTCAAACCTGTATAGTTGGGGCTGAGAGTAATTCTCCACTTTTCACAGGTATACACACACATACACATACTACATATATGCACCCCACACATAGGTATGTGCTTGCACACATGGCACACACATGTGTACACAAAGCACACACATAGCACATATGTACACAAACTTCCAATATACACACACACATAGTACACATATGTGCAAACACAGGTCCATAAATATATACAGACATACTGCATAGAGGCATACATGTGCACACATGTCACACAGGCCACATGTCCCACAACCCTCACCACCACAGAGCTCATAAAGCATCTTTTATAAGAGGCAGAAAATGCCTCGTCACTACTGGCTATTAGGGGAATAATTCTTCACAGGCAAGAGTCCCTGAAGACAGTCTAGAATTCTGCACAGGGAACATGGACAGAGGATCAGGCAAGGTGAGATGGGAAAAAAATTGAGTTAACTGTGAGAGAAATAAATACAGTAATTCTTCCAACCGAGAAAAATCAGCAGCTGACTGTGGGAAATAAATGAGTTCTGCCAGCTTTTGATGAGGAGATAAATTTTTCAAGTAACAAGGTTGACCAAGTTGTTTTTACAAATGCTACATGTCATATAAAGAATAAAGAAAATACATAAAACTTTATTTTGCAAACATGTAGTAAAAGTTTATTTTAAAATGTCCAGATCCTAGGTCTTTTGAGACCTTTACCATGCCCTCCAAAGATATATGATTTGTTGAGACCCTTTTCTTTCGGCAATGAAATACATTAGGAATGAATAACAGTGTACCAGCCACCCTTAAATACTTGGCTGACACCAGGGCTACAGACACATGCAACCCCTTCCTCCCAGTGACAGCCTGGGATAGTGCCATGAACATTGGGGACAGAGAGGTCAGTGGCAGCTGAATCCTCTCCTCAGCACTGTTCAGGCCTGATCCCATGGCTCACACAGATATTTCCCAACCACCAAGAACTGAAAATAAATCTTTAGAAGCCATAGCGGGCAGCTGAAGAGATAGCTTAGTGGTTAAGAGAACTTTCTGCTCTTCCAGAGGACCAGAGTTTAGCTCCTGACACCTACATCAGGCACATTGCCTATAACTGCATGTCATACACACACACACACACACACACACACACACACACACACACACAGAGGGAGCGAGTGAATGAATACATAAATAAAGAAGTAAAAAAATTAAGAACCATAGTGTTTGAGACATAATGAAAATTAAAATACTACTTATTAGTATTATGGAATTTATGAAGAAATATTCCTAGAAGTAACTGATAATTTGTGAAAGATTCAAATACAATAGCTAAAAAGCACAATACCAAACATCACAAGGAAAAAACTGTTCACTTTAAAAGTGAAAGTGGTGAAATAGTTAAAATTGGACATATATCCAACTACCAATCTTTGTTTTAAAGATTTGGTGGTTTTTTTTGTTTGTTTGTCTGTTTGTTTTTGTTTTTGTTTTTTGAGACAGGGTTTCTCTGTGTGTAGCCCTGGCTGTTCTGGAACTTGAGGACTGGGCTGGCCTTGAACTCAGAGAGCTACTTGCCTCTGCCTCCCAAATCCAGGGATCAAAGGCATGCATCACCACTGCCCAGCTAAAATTTTTTTTAAATTTTTTATGTGAATGAAATGTTTTGCACACATATATGTATGTGCATCACATCATGCCTGGCTCCTGGGGAGGTCAGAAAAGTGTGTTAGAGCCCTGGAACTGGAATTACAGAGTCACCACTTGTAAGCCTCTGTGTGGGTGCTGGGACTTGAACCCAGGTCCTCTAGAAGAGTATTTGGTATTAACCACTGAGCCATCTCTCTAGCTCCCAACTACTGGTCTTCATGAAAGAAAATTATAATCCCAACACATAGGCAGCTAAAATATAAAATCACAAATAATTTTGTAAAAGTAAAATTAACAAAATGGTTACAAGGCAGGAAGGCCAGAAGTTCAAGGCTTGCTTAGGCTACAAAGTGAGTTAAAACCAGCTTGGGTAATTTGGGTAAAAACTGCCAAAATATAAAAGGTAGTGAAGAAAGGGCAGGGAGTGTAACTCAGTGGTAGAGCCAAGTTCATTAGGTCCTGGTTTCTGTCCCCCATCTCCCTCTCCCTCTCCCTGTCCCTCTCCCTCTCCCTCTCCCTCTCCCTCTCCCTCTCCCTCTCCCTCTCCCTCTCCCTCTCCCTCTCCCTCTCCCTCTCCCTCTCCCTCTCCCTCTCCCTCTCCCTCTCCCTCTCTCTCTCTCTCTCCCCCTCCCCCTCCCTCTCCCTCTCCCTCTCCCTGTCCCTGTCCCTGTCCCTGTCCCTCCCTCCCCCTCCCCCTCCCCCTCTCCCTCTCCCTCATCTTCTCCCTCCTTCTCCCTCCCTCCTTCTCTCTCTCTCTCTCTCTCTCTCTCTCTCTCTCTCTCTCTCTCTCTCTCTCACACACACACACACACACACACACCTAATTAAAAAAAAAAAACTTGAAGAATCATGTGAAAAAACTAAGGAGATGAGCAACTGTAGATGTTTGGAAGTGTCCAGGAATTTTCTCTGACATGGGGCCTCTTGGGTAAAGCTTTCAAAGAGTTGCAGCAATTATCGAGCAATATAAACTTTTCTGATAAGAAAAAGACTAGATATTTCCCAATATGTTTTATGAGGTAGAATAACCTTGGCCAGAAGATCAAAACTGATTCAAAAAAGAAAATTATGGACTATTTGTGTACAAAGATAAACTATTAGTCAATCGGATTCGAGAAGGAAAAAGCATGGCTTGGGATGCCAGAAGCTCAGGGATGCAGAAACAATTGAATGCCAAGTAGTTTACAAAAAAGAAAAGAGCCCATCTCAATAAATGCCAAGGAGGGGTTTGATGAAATTCTAATTTACACGTAGTGTTCTTTTTAGAGAGCTTTACTAGGTAGGGTAGGTATAGTGGCACACAGCCACACAGCTTTGATCCCAGTATCAAGAAGCAGAGGCAGAGGTTCTCTGTGATTTTTCAGGCCAAGCTGGTCTACATAGAAAGTTCCATAACAGCCAGGGCTACATAGTGAGACCTTGTCTCAAAAATGTGTTGGAGAGGCAGATTTTATGGTGTGTGTGTGTGTGTGTGTGTGTGTGTGTGTGTGTGTGTGTGTGTATGTGTGTATGTGTGTGTACTACAGCATGCATTTGGAGACCAGAAGAATGTTTTCTCCTCCCACTGTGAATTCCTCAGGTAAAACTCAGGGATATCTGGCTTACACAGCACGTTCTTTCATTCCCCAGGGCATCCCAGCAGTCCTACATGTGGCATTTGTAGTAAGGTCTGTACATGTTTGGTGCAGACACAAATTTGAAACTATCTGCAATTGGTTGAATCTACTGATGCAAAGCTTGAAGCCTGGGAGAGATGAGTATGCAGATGCAATTGACTTTCATTATCTTGTGGTCTTATAAAATGCATTTTTGGTGTTATTGATAACCCTGAGTCTGCTAGTGCTGCCCATATGTTTGTGGGCATGTCCACTGAATCATGGGGAACTTATTAGCAGCTTCATCGCCCTCAGCAACCACCCACTGTCCTTAGTTCTTCTCCTGGGGACCTTGGGCAGGGGAACCCTCCCCTGTTTATGTTAGAAGGGAAATGAAGTTGGGACAGTGACAGGATGGGAGGTATTAGGGAGGAGGTATAGGATAAAAATGCATTGTAGAAATGCATGAAGTTTTAGAAAAATCACTCATTTGATCCTTGGAGTTTGCAACACTAAGGCTAGAACTGTATCCCTCAAGCTTGCTAGATACACACTTAATCACTGAGCCCCACCCCAGCCTACCTTCAGATTTCTTTCAGACTGTGATTTTCCAGATGATTGTCTCCTTCATTAAGTCTCTTTGCTCGGTCTTCTTTTTGTGTGTGTGGGTTTTTTGTTCTTTGAGACATAGTTTCTCTGTGTAGCCTGGCTGTCCTGGAACTCACTCTGTAGACCAGGTTGGCCTCAAACTCAGAGATCCACCTGCCTCTGCCGTCTGAGTCCTGGAATTAAAGGTGTGTGTCATCACCGCCAGACCTCAGCTTCCTCTCTTAGGTCATCTTCTTTTCCTTGCCTTGTTGCACTAGGACTCCTGTAATGAAGCTGAGTGGGAATTGGAAGACTGGCTTTTCCTGCCTTGTTCCCAAAGTCAGAGAAAGCATTCTGACTGGCGGCTGAGAAGGATGTGAGCTATGAAGCTCTGCTGGGGCCTTCTGTCCCGTAAAGAAGGTTTCTTTTGCTGAGGCTTTTATGCATGGAAGTTACATTTTGTCAATATGACCACAGGTATCTCTAGTTTGTTTATGTGATAGATCACATGGGAAGGGTGGTATATGGGTGCATATGTAGGTGTGTGTACATGTGTTCATGTGTTGCACAGATACAAGTGTGTCTGTAAGTGTGTGCATGTGTACATGCATGAGTGTGTGTGTGTGTGTGTGTGTGTGTGTGTGTGTGTGTGTGAAGGGCAAAGGTAACTTTGATTGCAATTCCTTAGATGCTATCATCTTTTTGTTTTCTTTTTCTTTTTTTCCCCAGAGACAGGGTTTCTCTGTAGCTTTGGAGTCTGTTCTGGAACTTTCTCTGAGACCAGGCTGGCCTCGAACTCACAGAGATCATCATCAGTCTCTGCCTCCCAAGTACTGGGACTAAAGGTGTGCACAATCACTGACCACTGCCCAGCCTCATCTTTTTTTTTAAGGTTGAATCTCTCATTGGCCTGGAACTCACTGACTTGGCTAGGCTGGCTGGCTATCAAGCCCAAAGGACCTCCCCATCTCTATTTCCCTAATACAAAGATTACAAGTGCATGCCACCATGTACATCTTTTAAAAAATGGATTCTAGGAAATCAAACTTGAGTATCATCCTTGCATTGCAAGCTCTGTAACTGATTAAGCCATCTCTCCAGCTCCCACATTGTTTTTTTTAAATAAGGAGCCAACCTTGTATTCCCAATATAAATTCTACTTGCTTGTGAGGCAATATCATTCTTTTATAAACCTAAGTCCAATTTACTTATACTTGACATTTTCTGTGTGTAGGAGATGCCATGGTCTATAGTCTGCTTACTTATTTTAGGTTTGGGTGAGTGGCGTTATTTTTGTTTTGTTTGTTTGCAATATCTTTGTTTTTGTTCACATATTGTCATGGACTATAGTGAAATCTTGCTGGTACCTTCACCAATAGTTTCAGAGGTGGGACCAGCTGACTATGAAAGTAGAAAGGACTTAAACCGGGGCCAGTTTGGTGACTTGGGATATGGGGAGGCTAGTGGAGGTCTGGTGGCACTGGGCCTAGACTGGGCACAGTGAGCACCATTGTCTCTTTCATTTGAAGACCAAGTCTAGCTGACACTCTCTGCTTCCTGCAAGACCTGCAATGAACTTCTATGGAAATCTTATCAACTACTGGCAGTTCCTTTGACTTCTCTAAACTTGAAGGTTCTGATTGGATTGCTCTGAAGAGTTTCTCAGACTCACACGTGATTGCTCTTACAGCATATAGATCAAAGAGAGCAAAGGAGCCAGCAGCTTCCTCCTACCCTTCTTTCTCTCTGCTTCCATGGCCTGAGTGGCCACTGGAAGAAGGGCCTTGAAGGGGTCTGTCTTAGCTAGGATTTCTATTGCTGTGAAGAGACACCATGACAACAGCAACTCTTACATATGAAAACATGTAGTTGAGGTGGCTTACAGCTTCAGGGATTTAGTCCATTATCAGCATGACAGGACATTGAGTCATGTAGACAGATATGGTGCTGGAGAAGGAGCTGAGAGTTCTACATCTTGCAGACAACTGGAAGTGAACTGAGACACTGGGCATGCTTGAGCATGTATGAGACACCAAAAGCCCACCTCAACAGTGACATACTTTCTCCAACAAGGCCACACCTCCTAATAATGCCATTTCCCTTGGGGGCCATTTATTTTCAAACCACCACAGAGATCAAAAGCAAGTTGGGGAGAAAAGGATTTATGTGGCTTACATTTCCACATTGTAGTTCATCACTGAAGGGAGTCAGGGCAGGAACTCAAACAGGGCAAGAACCTGGAGGCAGGAGCTGATGCAGATGCCATGAAGGAATGCTGCTTACTGGCTTGCTCCCGTGGCTTGCTCAGTCAGCTTTCTTACAGAACCCAAGACCACCAGCCCAGGGACAGAACCACCCACAATGGGTTGGGCCCTCCCACAGCAATCACTAATTAAGAAAATGCCTCACAGTCTAATCTTTTGTTGAAATCTTCTCAATTGAGGTTTCCCCGTATGCAGTAACTCTGGCTTGTATCAAGTTGACATAAAACTAGCAAGCACAGGGTCCTACAGGGTAATAGCTTTCTGGTTATTGTGGCCAGACCTAAAATTTTCTCAGGACCAGCAGACATTGAGCCACTGTTGGTCTGGACCAGTGTGTGTGTGTGTGTGTGTGTGTGTGTGAGTGTGTGTGTGTGTTTGGAGTGGGGGGTTCAGTCTATGTTCTGGACATTCTGGGGCTGGTCTAGTTTCAGGTGTCACCAGTGTGCTCCGTGACTAGTATTACTACTGCAGCTGCAAATCATTCCTTCAAGCCAGGCAGGAGACCAGCAGTAAAACAATGGTATCCTGGTTCTGACCTGGGATGGGAACCCTGGAGTAGGTAGTGGGAGGAACCAAATAGTTGGCAATGAACTGTTCAAGTCATAGGGAAGGTCACTGTCGTCAAGGATAGGGTGGACCTAAGGTGGAGCTCTAGGAGAAAGAAGAGCTGGGTAAGAAGCAGGAATGGGGGCAGGGACAATGAGACAGGATCACTACAGTCACAGCCCACAGGAGAGGGTGTGTCTGAATGGCTGGGTGCAAGGTCCAGGAACAGGTGTTGGGGCACCTGGCCTGATGAGGGCAGAGGGCAGGGTGTGGTGGTGCCCTGCCAAGAAGGAGGCTCCCCTGAGAATGGACAGTCCCTGTGCGGGAAACCCCAGCCTTGGTCTCATTCATCCTGGGAGCAGCACAGACATTTTCCGTGTCCCATTTGCCTGCCAAGGAGTCTCTAGTATTGGACACTTAGCACCTTTAAGATCCCTCTTCAGGACTAGAACTCTCTTCTTGGCCACCTCTGTTCCCAGGTGCAGCAAGGAACCAGCTGGGGGTCTGGGGCAATAACTCAGCAATGAGGAGCACTTGTTTTTTCAGAGGACCCAGGTTCAATTCCCAGCACACAGATGGTGGCTCACAACCATCCATAACCCCAGTTCCAGGGGATCTGATGCTTCTCAGGCACAAGGTGTGCATTTGGCACACAGACACTGTGATGGCTAACTTGACTACATCTGGAATTAAGTAAAACCCAAAAATGGTGGACACATTTGTGGGGGATTATTTGCTTAATCTGAAGTAGGAAGAACCACATCTAATCTGGATCTTTGAGGTAGGAAGACATGCCTAAAAGCACATCTTTTCCCAACTCAGAAAATCTGGATTTGAAGGTGTATTACAGATTGTTTGACCTAGGAAAAAATACCCCCTTTAACGGGATCTTGAGTTGTGTAGACATACCTTTAATCCAGATCATTTGATCTGGGAAATCACACCGTTAATCTGGACCACACCTTCTGCTGGATGCCTGAATAAGAACATTATATTATATATGTCAGAATTAAGCCCCTGCTCTTTGCCCACTTGCTCTCACTCTCACTAGTAAGTCCATTCCTTCACTAGTATTAGGACCTACTTCTTTGAGATGCCAGTGTGTACTGAAGACCAGCTGAGATAGTCATCTAGATTCATGGAGTGAAAAAAAATCACTGGATTCTTGAACTTTTCATTCATAGCCAAGCCATTGTTGGAATAGCTGAACCGGAGTCTATAAGCCATTCTAATAAGTCCTCTTTCTACATTTATAGAGATTAGTTCTATAAGTTCTGTTGCTCTAAAGAATCCTAATACAGACATATATTTGAGCAGAACAATCATGCATATAAAATATGATAACCTAAAAATAGAACTTTTAAAAAGAACAACAACAAAACAAACAAACAGCTGGGACCCATTCCTAACATAATGATCTTCATTCTTAACCTTAGCTTCATCTTTAGTTCTGAATGGAAGCTCCACTCTTAGCCCCTTCTAGCTCTTACAAGGAATGAGCGATGAGCAATCAAAAGGTAGCGATCTCCAGCTGCCAGGGCCTATCTGATGCTTGTCACTGGCAGCTCTGGATGCTGTAGAGTCTCACTCATGTGCTGAAGCCCCTGGTGCAGGCTATAGCCGTCTCAGATCCTAGTAACCACCCAGGCCACTTGCCTCCTTCTCTGCTCCTGCAGTGACATCCAGGCCTCTTTTCTGTACCCAAAATTTGAAGATTGACCCAGCCTCAGGACCTTCACCTCTACCATACCCTAGACTGTATGGCCACCTTCTTGTCATCTAGTGCCCTTTAGCAAGACCTGATTGGCTCACAGCCTTCGCACTCCCTGGAGTTACCCAGTTTTGTTGCCTCCAAAGCGGCTCGCTCGATGGCATGAACTCCTTCACTCTTGGGCTCACTTGTTTACTTGGTCTCTTTAGAATGTGGGTCTCCCAGAGCTGGGATCTGGAGCTGGAGAGTAGCTTGTTTTGGGGCAATGGCCACAGAGAAGGGGTGATAGATGCTGTCCTGCACCGTGCACGCACGGCTTGGCTACTCTTAGAGGTGGAGCAAGGAGAGATATGAGGCTCTTAGTGGGTCCAGGAAGAATTAGCTCCAAGTGGATGGAGCCATTTGCTCCTAAGTAACTTCAATAGCTTGTTAGTTTACAAACTGGATTTGAGTGCAATGATTTCTTCTGTCCACGACACAGGGAAACAACAGAAACATGTACAAACAGCACGGGGAGATAACTGCCCACTCTTGGAAAAGTTTTGTCTTTTTCCTGTGTCAACAGAAGTTGACAACTCTTGGGCAACCTGAGAGTATACCGTGTACATTTCTCCTCTGCTAGAAATCACACTGGGATGGGTGGGTATTTACTGGGTCTCACCCTGCAAACCAGGGTTAGAGTTTCACTGAGGGTGTGAACCGTGAAGAAGCTGTGTTAGGTTGGGTGAAACGGGAGCTTAGAGAGCTGCCCAGGCCCTGTGGGGTAGTAAATAGGGAATTGTTTAGTCATCCTGGCAGATATGACAATATGATAGAAACTTCCTAGGAATTAGAAAAGGTGGAGATTATTTTTCTCAGGCTAAAGTCCTTTCTACAGATGGGCATGGCTGGTAACAAAAACATAAGTGGGTCAGAGAGAATGGCTGGACTCTTGAGAGCTAAATAAAGTTGTGTCTCCCTCCATGATAATACTTTTTTTTTTAATGGAGCAATTGACATGTAGTGGGATCTTTCCCCACTGTGTTGGGCCTTAGCAGTGCTTTCTTTAGTATTCTGCTACCTGCTGAGTTCCGTGACCAAGTCCCCTTCACCTGCCACAGGCAATAGTTCATGTTAGAGTCCTTCTCCAAGGTTCCCATCACAGTCCCATTATTTGTCATGGGATGATAGCCCAAGAGTTTGTTTTGCTGCTTTGCCCACCTTCTATTTAAACACACACACACACACACACCAATGAACACACAAACAAAATACCGTCTTCATTGAATGCCAATTTCTGGGTATCTCACAGATTCAGAAAGCCATCTGGAAGATGTACAAATATACTTGAAGGAATGAAGATAGAAATGAGTCCATATAAGGTACAAGAGCCAGACACAGCTGTGTCATTTGGGTAAGTTTCATGGTTGAGTAAGACCTGTGGTCACCTGATGAGGTTATCTATGAAATCCTACAACAGACTAAAGCAAAGCAAATACTACAAAGGGCTCTCCCCTGCACTTCTTGGTGACCAGGTAGAAATAGGTGGCAGCAGTAACACAAGTGAACACAGATACTATGCAGCTGGATCAAGGAGAGGAGTAGCTGGTGGGATGAGTTAGAGCAGTATGGTGGCAGAAACTCATAAGATTTGCCCTTGATGATCTGTACTGACAGTTGAACTCTTGATGTTATGGATAGTTCTGTGAAAAAGAAGAACTGGCAAGTGCTGGGTCAGCCATAGGGGAGTCAAGATAGGCTGGAAATAACTATGGCTGTCACATTCCCGTGAGATAGTGTGACATTTTGAATGCTATTCAAACACATGAGTCCTGCCTTGACAGATAGATGCTATGATTAGACAAGCACATAAATCTACCTGTCCTGTTGTGATTGCCATGTAGACTACATGACACTTCTGTCTGTCGATAATGGGTTCAAATAAGTCCTCATCTGTGTGGACACTGGCACAAGCTCTAAACATTCCCATGTAACAAGCAACATGTAAGGCTATCATTAAGGGTCTCAACCAAGTCAGTGTTATATAGAGGTATTCTTGACAGTGATGGGGGCACATACTTCACAAACACTGATATGCAGAACTGGGCTTGGTACTACCAACTCTAGTGGCTCTTGATCTATCTTATAACTTAGTAAGATATGGGTTAATTGGAAGGAAGAATGAGTTGCTGAAATAGCTATTCCAGAGTTTTAGTGAAGGCACTTGGTATTAGCATGAAAAGATCCCCTCAGAAGCTACAAGTTGATGAGTAAAAAATTCCAGCATGGGAGGTGACCTAGCTCTTGTGACTTATTGACCATGGAGGTCCCTGAGACTCTTCATATAATATAGGCTACTTGCCACTGATGCTGGTTACATGTCAGAACTGGAAAGTAAATCCATATCACTAAGGACACTACATGCTTTGGTGGTAGGGCATGTAGAAATTAGGCTGTAGCGGATCTTGAAGCAGCCTCTCTACTTGCTCCTGTACACAGTGCTGGAGGGTGCTATGCAGGCTGCTGGGAAAGAATTATTACCAGTGGTCCTTTGTGGTTAAGGCTAGCCCATCTTCCCCCAAGCCCTAGTTATGCTCTCAGGATGTGTCTGCTGGTGCAATAGTGGCATGACTACTATGAATGTAACCAAAGGTTTTCCAGTTGAACGTAAGACTGACTCCACACGAGGAAACTCATGTTTGGCACTGTAAATTAGGACACAAACCTATAACTGGGGCTGTCATATGGCTTAGTGAAAAAAGCTACTACTTGTTTTATTAAATGATATGATGTACCTATCAATTTGTCCTCTAAACACTTATGTTTATTACCACAGATTATTGTTGCTTTGTCAGGGAAGCTCTTTTTTTTTTTTTTTTTTTTTTTTTTTTTTGCAGTAGGCAGTGGTTACTAAGGAGACTCCTAGTCATTGAAACTACTGAGAATAAGTGATTATTGCCGTGTCATGGCAGCCCAATGCTCAGTTCTAAATAGGAGAAAGTAACCATACATTTGTATCATCCCCTCCAAGGCTTAGGGAACATTGTGAAAGAGGAGATAGAAAGAATTTAAGAGCTTGTAGAAGGTGTAGAGTGTTGCATAGCTGTTTTCTCCAAGTTGGATATGATCATTGCCATCTTGAATTGGAATTGTGGTCACTCACAGAAGACACTCACAAGAGTGAACTCAGTAGTATTCCCTTGTGACAGGAGAGGAAGACTCACCAGGCCATCCCAAGGATATATAAGCAGTTAACAATTTCTGGGAGTGGGAGATTCTTTGGTGATGTATCTGTTAAACAAGTTGTTCCTGCTTCTGTAAGTAACCCTTTATACTGCAGGTAACCCCCAGTTAACTTATTAATTCACCAAATGGACTGTGATGGTATCATTTCTCTGGGCTTCTGTTGCTCTTTTGTCTGGAGTGAATAGAAATAGATTCCCAAGAAGAAGTGGCATACTATGTAGGAGGTGCTTTGCTCTCTGAAGGTTCATTCTGAAGTGTCACCGGTGTGTGAAGACAGATGCGTGTGGGTGCATTTGCTCATGGACATGCAGAGGGAAGTGGGTGACTCACTGTGTGGTGAAACCAGAACTTTGACCTTTGGGCTGAAATAATGTAGTTCAGGTTGAGGTGGAGAGTAGGCACTAGGAGATATGCTGCTTTGTACCACTTAGGACCAGGGCTCTTTGTCATACTCCTATCAGCCCATCAGCAAATAATAGGATTGAGTGTTCCCAACCTTCTTAGAGCAGTCCTGGGCATGTCTCAAGCTTTACAATATCCCAACATAGCTTTGGAATGGGCCTGCTGGTGGCCCCATCCCTCTCCCAGAAGTTGAGGATGATAATATTTGTCCCTTCCTTAAGACCAAGCTCATTTGACCCTAGAACTTAATATGGCCTGTTCCTCCTCTGATCCCTCTGCTGGCCATGGCTGAAGACAAAGCCACAGACCAGAGCTACCAATCCAGACAATCAGAATCCAGCCCTCACTGCTAACCAAGGTGGAGGCCAAAGGCCAGAAAGAAAGGGTGGATGCCTTACTTGTGCCCAGAGGGAAGTCACTGTAGCTAACGATGAAGTCATCCTGCAGCCTACACCAACTTTACCCCACTAGTGAATAAGGACCAGTATATGTATCCACCCATCATTAGCCTGAGAAAGGGAAGTTACGCCCACCTAGTGCATCTGGTAGTCTTTTTAGACAGAGCCACTTGCAAAGGCTTCAGGGCAATGACTCTTACGCAACTGCCTTTATCAGGTGCAGGTGTGAGGCCAAGCACAGTCTCCAAAGAACAAATAGACCCCATGCACAGAAGAATGTGCCCCAATGGAGACGTGGGAAAAGTTGAGAGGTTGGGTAAGGCTTGCAGATGCACCCAGACCTCCAGAAGTCAGAGCTGCATTCCCTACTGGGCTTGCAAGGGACATAGAGTTGCTGTGTATCCAAGTAGTTACGAGTGGTGAAGGCTTTAGGTAGGAATTTGTGGTTATAGCAACAAGTGAGAATGGATGTTCCTTCTAAGTTTTGGTGTCTGTCTGTGGCTTTATGAAGCACCTTCCTGTTCTCAAACACAAAAGCTGGGACCAGTGAGATAGCTTAGCTGGTAAAGGCACCAAGCCTGTCAACCCAGATTTGATCCCTGGAATCCTCATGGTAGGAGACCGATTTCTTCAAGCTGTCCTCTGACCACATGTGTACGGTTGGCACACAAACACACACAGTAAATAAATAAATGTAATCTTAAAATGACTATTTACTTCAACCCAGTCTATGTCAATGACTCAGTAGCATACAAACTGCTTTCAGCCATAATGCAATTAGTTTGAAGTAAAAACAAGATTTTACAGATAATTGTAATGAAAATAACCTTTACAAATCATCATTTATTTGGGAAAGTAAAACAGACAGTTCTAAAAGGCACACAAATTAAGGATTAATGCAAGACAAACAGTAGAAATCCTTAAAACTGGTAAATTGGGTGCCATGGCTTACACTTGAAAACCTAGCACTCAAGAGGGTAAAGCAGGAGGGTCACTACAAGTTTGAAACCATCCTAAGACATCTAGTGAGATCTTTTCTCAATCAATAAACAAACAAACAAGGAAATGGCAAATGAGCTGAAAATCAATTGCCATTACAATCTTAAGTGTGAGAGGCGAGTTTAACAGGGATCAAGGGAACTGAAGCCATGATTCAATGGTCAAGAGCATTTGTTATTACAGATGACTTGGCTTTGGTTTTCAGCACACACGTGGCAGCTCACAACCATCTGTAACTTCAGTTCCAAGAGATCCAACATCCTCTTCTGACTTCCTTGGACAACAGGTGTGCAAGTAGTGCACATACATATATGCAAGTAAAACACTCATACACAAAAAATAAATAAATAGATCTTTTAAAAGTGATAATTTACCAGATGGTGGTGGCTCATGCCTTTAATCCAATCCCAGCACTTGAGTGGCAGAGGCAGGCGGATCTCTGTGAGTTCAAAGCCAGTGTCAACTACAAAGCTAATAATAATAAATCCCAGTGACCAAGAATGAAGGTCCTACTTTCAAAAATAATTAAAAGGGACCAGGTTTGTTTTCCTTGGAGTGGGGTCCTGGTAGGATGATGGGTCAACTCTCTCTGTGTATCTCCCCCTCCACCACATCAGGATATAACTGGGGGCTTTTGCCAGACACCGGCACCATTTTTCTGAATTTTTGAGGCTCGAGACTGAGGAATATTTTTTTTCCTTTATAAATTACCCAGCCTAGGGTATTTTATTATAATTGCACAGCCACAGTGGTGGCTGAATGTTGTGGCCTTAAGAGAAGGAAAGAATGAAAATGAATGAGCTAAATATCCAACCTCAGTAAGAGGAAGAAGAGGCTAAGGGCAATGTCCCTGGGAGAAAAGGAGATAAAGCATGAGCAAAAATTAAGCATCAAATAAGGCCCAATCCAGAGGACCCAAGACAGTGGACTGGAAAATGTCCCCGGCACTCACGAGAGGAAAGCCGGTGGCTGTAAGGATGAAAACGGCGAGATCAGCTGATGTGTACAGCAGTTTTAAAGGATAAAAACACCACAAACCAATCAAATTGAAGTCTCCTTCAAAACAAACGAGATGTTCAAGTGTGTAAAGCAAATCACCTTCCAGAAAATTATAGCTTAAATACTGGTTCAAGAGGAGAGAGATGAGATGAGAGATCTATAGCCGTTATCTCCTCATAAGAAAACCCAGCTGACAACTGTAGATCACCACCAAGTGCAAAGTTCAAGAAGCATCAGGTGCAAGGGCTTTGCCTCCCTCTGCTCACCAAAGAGCAGGACAGGTTTAGAGATCAAGGGGACCCACCACCATCCCTGTCCCTGGGAGGTAAAAGTTAACAAAACATTCCCTGCAGCCCCCAGGGAGACCTGGGGGAGGCCATCCACTCCCACTAGCTTTAGCCTGGCCGAGAGAGCATCCGTTTTCAATTGTCTTGCTGCCACAATACCAGCTCTAGAGACCCTGAGTGTGTTTCTTGTCTTGTCACCTCTCCCAGGTTCACAGTTCTTTACCGAAGAAGCTACACAAGCTGCAAGGCCCATTCTGAGAGCTGTGCATTCCCTAATTTGTCTGTGTGCTCGTGAAACAACATGTCACTAATCTCCCGAGCACTTTTCTCTGGTTCATCTGTCTTTTGTAACAGGGTCCCTTCCAACTAAGAGCCTGTAGGAGGTGTTATTTGTCTCACACAGGTTGCATAGATGTGTTAAACCAAGTTTGCAAGGGACAGAATATTCCATCTTTAAACAAACACTTCCTGAGGGAAAAGTGGAAAATCTCCCCAAACTACTCTGAGGCCACATTTAAAACAAACTGAGTGAAGGCAGGATCAGAAAGGACAGTGCACTCTTACTCCCAATCCCATGTCTGTTGGAGAATATTATTTTAAGATGTGTTACATGTGTTTATGCTGTGGAACCTTTGTTTAATGATGCAAAGGATGTGTTGCATTTTTTTATGTTGAATTTGTTTAACTCTGTGAAGCTGTCTCTGATTGGTCTAATAAAGAGTTGAACGGCCAATAGTGAAGCAGGAGAAAGGATAGGCGGGGTGGCAGAAAGAGAATAAATAGAAGGAGAAATCTGGGAAGCAAGATCAAGGAATGAAAAAAGGAGGAGAGAACACAAGGGGCCAGGTACCCAGCTACACAGCCAGCTATGGAGTAAGGAGAAAGGTAAACAAAAACAGAGAAAGACAAAAGACCAGGGGTAAAAGATAGATGGGATAATTTAAGTTAAGAAAAGCTGGCTAGAAACAAGTCAAGCTAAGGCTGGGCATTTATAAGTAAGAATTGAGTTTACTTGGGAGCTGGGTGGAGGTCCCCCAAAAGATCAAAAGAGTCAAAGAGTAAAAAACAAAACACTACACATGTCTATCATTAACACACTTGATTCACAGTGGATATTTTTTAATGTGGTCATGCTCATGTCCAAACTGGGGAGGGGGGAGGGAGTTATGGGAGAAGGAAGGGGCAAAAGCTGGGAACTGCACATCACCTTCCTGTGTCTAAACTCTGGGACCCCTCTGTAACACATTCACCCACAGGAGATCATGAATAGGGAGGCTACTTCTGGGTTTCCACTGCACCCCTCCTCTGGGTGAAGTAGAGTCTGCCTTGCTGGGCCTAGTTGCTGCACCCATCAAGTAGAGTCAATGGCCTCTCTGCCATTCTGTCTGAGTCCTGTGTTCTCCAGCATGCCACAGGCGACACCTTGGCATCTCTCCCTTACTCCAGGGAGCAGCCAGTGCATTTGAAAGCTGAGCTTGCTCAGGAAATAGCTAAATTAATTTCCAGGGCCTCACAGTGGACTCTGCACAGGACTGGTTTCATGCTGATCATGGAAGCAGATCAAGGAACCCATTTAGTGTAAGGAGAGCTCCAATTTTAGCAGACAGAATTGGATCCGAAGCCTAGAGTCCTGGCCACTGAGGTTACAGCTGAGTGAACTGGTGGGCCCACTGTTCATAGCTTGTCTGGAAGGTAGCACAGACCCAGTACTGGCCAAGACATACTTCCTTCCAAAGGAAAAGGCATGCTGTTCTGTACAGTGCATCCCTCACCCTGTCCACCAGCCTCTGCACACACCCACACTGCAGACACTGATGTCTGTCCCAGGAAAGGCCCGCCTGGGTACTGAAGAAGGCCTCTGAGATAGCCTTCCAACCTTGAGTGAAGATCCAGAATGAAGTCCTTCCTGAGTGAAAGGAGAGAAAGCCAGGAGCCTCTGATCAGCAGGAGCCAGCTCACCCATCCTGCTACGGGATTATCATCTCCCATCTTCCTTGGGGTCCTGCTGGTGTTCCTAGGCAGTCAGGCCTCTGTGGAGTGAAAGCTGTGGCCAGTCACCAAGAAAGCCACTGACCCTGGAAGAAGAAACAAGGCCCAGGAGGCAGCTCTGGAGCTACAGGAGGAATCTGGAGCTGAGTGATAAGCTAGGCATCAAGCATCTGCTTGTATGAACCATCTTACCTCTGGTATGCCATGTGCTATCTTACAAGGCTCCTCAGAAGGTAGGCAAAGTGGCACAGTGGGGACTGAAGGGGTTTCAATGGGAAATTGCATTGCTTAACCGCAAAGATTACAGGCATAGCAGTCAAGCACAGACTGCTGAAGGTGTCTAGCAATAGCAGTCCCCAAGAGGGACAAGCACATTAGTGTCTGTATCCAGGAGTCCACGAGAGTGGAAATGCGCCATGGAAGCACCCAGCTCCAGTACAGAATGCCAAGGTACTTGTGTAGCGTCCTCCTTGGTGAGGCAGAGACGATGTTCCACTTTACATATGGGTGGCTGCAGCCAGCCAGCCTTCCACACCATTTCCCCCTTGATCTTGGCTTTTAGAAGTGGCCCTGTCAGTGAGCTCCTGCCCCAAATCAATGTTTTGCCAGGACCCTTGGGGACTCATGGGACCGCTGATGGGAGCTGTGGGGCAATTCTGTTGCCATTGCTTCTGGCTGGGGTCCCCTAGGAGTATGGAAAGAAGGCAAGCTGCTGACAGCCTGAGCCCCTACCTTTCCTCCTGCCACCTCAGGACACACTGGGGATTCACCTTGGGATGTTCTTAAGTCCCAGCATTTTACACAGGACCCTGTCTACAGTAGGGGCTCCAGTATGAGGTAATCCAAAGTAACCAGAAACACAGGGTGGCTGGGTCTACTGACCCCCCTCTTTTCCCTGACTTCAGATGAGCTACCCTCAAGTGCTCTGGCAGCTGCTAGTGACCCTTTTCCCCTACCTTAAGGTGTGCTGGCAGCTGCTAGTGTTCTAGAAAGTTCCAGAAGCCCCAGGAGGATAAGGATTGTCTGTGCACCTGAGATTGCTGAGAGATCCAGGTAATGGTGGATCCAACCACCTCATTAAAGGCCCCTGTGCAGGCCAGCTGGCCCTGCCTTTCTAGCCTGGCTTGGAAGGCACTGATTGAATCACCATGGGCAGATGCCTCAGCAGGGACCTGCAGTTATCAATCTGCTCCTTGAAATGCTTTTAGCACCACTGGGAGCTCTCCCATAAGATATACAGGGTCATCAGATTGTGTCCAAGCCAGTCCCTCCTGGAGGGAGGTGCCCTTAGGCATTTGGCTTCAGGGTCCTCACCAAGCACACCCAGGTACCTCTGTGGACTCCCAGAGCCATCCTGACCTGGGATTCTGGGCTTTCCCTCAGAAAAGGACTTACTCCCAGCCTAAATCCAGCTCTACATACAGGTCCCAGATACCATTCCTAGAGGCAGCCAGATGGGGCAACACACCTTCCTGCGTTACAGGGACTTCCTTCTGTGTACTACCAAGTTTTAAAATAACAATTCTTCTGCTTCCAAAGTAATGCTACTTCATTAAGGAAAAGCTGGCAATAAACCAAGTGTGGTGGCTCACCTTCAATCTCAGTACTTGGGAGGCAGAGGCAGGCGGCTCTCTGTGAGGCCAGCCTGGTCTACAAAGCAAGTTCCAGAACAGCCAGGGCTTTACACAGAGAAACTCTGTCTCAAACAAACAAACAAGACCTACATTCAACGAGACTCAGAATGCATGAGAATTACATATACAGCAGAGAAACACAGGAAGCAAGTGTGTGTCTTAGCTACTTTTTTATTGCTGTGATAAGACATCGTGACTAAAGCAACTTACAAGAAAGAGTTTATTGGGGTCAGAGAGGGAGAGTCTATGACCATCACAGTGGGGAGCATGGCAGCAGATGGACAGACACAGCTACTGAAGCAGTAGCTGAGGGCTTATATCTTGAGACACAGGAGAAAGCTAACTGGGAACGGATGGTGAGGATTTTTGAAACTTGAAAGCCCGCCCCCCAGTGAAACATCTCCTCCAAGGCAGCTTGAATATGAAAGTACTTGACCTCAGATGAAGGTACTGGAAAAGCTATTCCTGGGGCATGGACTAGGGGCCAAGCCTTGCCTACCTAAGAATGGGGAGAGTGGTAGAAGATGGCATATCTGTTTAATGGCAGAAGAGAGAAGAAGGTCATGTTAAGGTCACTCATCAAATGCCACTCCCCCCAGTCAGGACCATAATTGGAACCTATGCTGGTGCCATATGTTTGCTCAGAAGTAAGGAATGAGGACCAAGCACCTAGCAATTGTCCTGGAACTAGAAAATCCTGAGAACACTTAGGAGTGGTTGTATAGTGAGGAGGGCCCAGTGGGTACATGAACATTCTCAGACCTGAGAGCTGCTCTAGTCCCTGAAGAGAGAGCCAGGTGATAAATAATGCAGGCTGAAAGACCCTTGAGGCATGGAAAATTCAGGAGTCAGAAACACATATTTTTCTGGAAGCATGCTGAGAAGTTAACGCCTTCTCCTGAGAGGTCCGGGAGTGCACAGGCTCCGAGCTAGCCAGGAGTGACGCCTGGGCAGAGGCAATGCCAAGTGGGCACCTGCTTCCCTCTCTTGATCAATAATTGGGTCATAACTCACTGTGGCTCCTAGCAGCTATTTTTAAATCCTTCTTTATATAAATTCTGAGAAGCATTTTGCAGAAAAGAGCCAGAGCATCCAAATGAATTTTAGAGAGGAGATGAACACATCCAGCTGGGGCCAGAGGTCATTTCATTTAAGGGAAATGCTCTGCTTTTGGGAGAGGCAGCCAGACCAAAGTCAAATACATCTCTTTTTTTTTTTTTTTTTTTTTTTCTCCTGAGACAGGGTCTTGATAAATAGCTCTAGCTACCCAGGAACCTGCTATGTAAATCAAGCTGGCCTGGAGCTCACAGAGGCCAGCCTGCCTCTGTCTACTAAATGCTGGGATAAAAGGTATGGTGCATCATGCCTGCCTAAAGTGAAACCTCTTTAGAGCTTGCTGTAGAGCTTAGGTGAGCGGCTGTGCTCAGGTCCTACGCTCAGTGACACCAACAGGGTTTGAGACACATCTGAGAGCTTACAGAGTGAGCTCAGGGCCACCAGCCATGTCAGCAGAGATGTTGCCACCCAATCTTGACCTTCTAAGAGAAAGCTGCCAAAGCATGCCATCCTGGTCCCAGGACAAACCCTGCCTGAGGGTAGAATCACACCTGCCCAGGGGCACACCCTGACTGGGAGCTCCCATGATACTGGTTTGGTCTCTAATAAGGACTTTCAAAGATTTAAATACACACAGGAGCCAAGTGTGTTCAAGACAGAGGGCCTGGATGTATACTGTGTCACATAGCCTTGCTTTGAGACTGCATCCTCTCCTTAACCATTTCTTCTGGTATTCTGGCCAGGACTCTGAGCTACCTGCACTTAGCCAATATGGGGAATAGTAGCTCTGGTTAGAGATGCTGGGCATGGCAATTTTCCTAGGAGTCAAGCTTCATTTTCAACATGGTCACTCTTAGTGTGCTTGACAAGCTGATGTTGTCATCAGTGAAACAGCTACAGACATGTGGTTCATGCCAGAAAGAAAGCCCCTAGGGGTCACCCTGACAGTAGGAAAGCTCTCTACAACTCATCTTCCACCTCTCTGGAAGTCTGATTCCCATTCTATGACTGCATTGAGCTAACCCTTTGTGCACACACTCACACACCACACACATACAAAACATATACAATACACACACAACACACACACACAATTCACACAAATACACATACAAACACACACATGACACACACACAATGCACATACACAAAACATACAATACACACAATACACACAAACACACATACAAAACACACATGACACACACAAACACACACAACACACACAAACACACACAATACACACAACACACACACACACACACACACACACACACACACACACACACATGCCAAGGCTGAGGGAAAGCAAATGGCCCCAATGCCTGAGCCTCAGGACACAGAAGAAAAATGAAGAGAAAGGGTTATTCATGTGCCTGTGATGTTTGAGTCCTCCATCACACACACAGGCTTGAGACAGGGCAGAAATGGTCCCAATTCCTGAGCCTCAAGAATGGAGAGGGAGAGGATACTATGATGTGCAAGCCCCCTCCCCAGCACCAACTGTAGTAGCATGGTTGGCTCTGGTAGGATGGGTGATCTCCAATTCCCATGCCTCACAGCAACTTGCCATTCCTTGGGATCCCAGTATCATCTAAATGGACCCAAAACGACTTGGAAGCTGCTGGGCTCCCACCATCTGCATTCTGGAAGATTCTCTGAACATCCTCTCCCTACTGATGGGAGGCTGATTGATAGGACTGTCTGAGAGGGCTATCGATGTGCAGGACCAGTCTAACATCTGCTGCCTGGGCCCAGTGCAGAGTGAATATGGAATGCCTTATCATCCTCATACTTCATGGGAAAATGGCCCACGGAGGAATGTGGTGAGAAACATGAGTACTGGGTGGGATCTGGTAGCAGGCAGAGGCAGAAGACAGCACACATTTCCCTGGCTTCTGAAGCACAGCGCGATGAGCAGCAAGGGATATTACATGCTCTATCCTGGGGTCAAGTTCTCTCCTGGCCTTCCTGCTGGGCTCTTGGTCTTGTGGTTCTTTCAGTTCTCAGCCTTCTGATTTCCAGACTCAGAGGCCCCTGGGGACACGTTCACTGATCTCACAGAGGGAGAGGGAATGACTCTTTGAAGCAGTGTCAAGGCGGATGGGACTTGCTGCCATTAACATGAAAGCCTGTGGTTATACGATGAAGATACTCTCAGAGCCCAGAGTCCAAAAAGAGTCATGCTGACTGTGACCCAGTTTCCTCTCCCAGTCTGCACATGGAGCCTAGGTCCAGACTATGTTGAGTCGAATCATCCTAGGCTGGCTTGTGTTCGTGGTGGACTAGTTTGGGGTCCTCCTGTGCCAAGCCCATCCCACTGTGGGCATGGGATCCTTCCCTGAGCAGGTGGCCCTGGGCTATATGAGAAATCTAGCTTAGTGTGAGCCTGTACGTCAGCCAGCAAGTAGCATCCTCCATGGTTCTTGCTATTCTTCCTTGGCTGTGTGTTTTTGGTTGAGTGTTTGCATCTTTGACATTTACAATGCTTAAACATCTTGGGCTTGGAAGGTGGCTCAGTCAGTAAAGACCTTGCTACCACAAGGATGAAGACCTGAGTCTGGATCCCCAGCACTTGTATGAAAGTTGGGCCAAGCAACACACTTCTGTAACCCCAGCACTGGGGGGAAGAGGAGCAGAGACAGGTGGAGTCTGGGACCCAGCGGCCAGCTAGCCTGTCCAGTTTGTGATCTTGGGTTGAGTGAGGAATGCTGTATCAAGAATTAAGGTGGAGAACTGATGGAAACAACAAATGTTCACCTCTAGCTTCCACACACTCGTGTAATGCATATGCACACACACAGACACACATACACACAGAGGTTTACTCATCTCTTTCTCAACTCAACTTCTTTCAAATATGTTTTTTTTCTTCCTGCCTGTGTGGACTACACCATTTGTGATTGCCAAACTGCTCCAGTTGCGTTAGCGTCTCTCTAGTACTATGTGGGATAGTGGTCCAGGGTTACTGTACCTCCAGGGAAACAGGCTTAGGGTAGAGAGGAGCCAATGGAGATGCCAGATGGCATGGGAGGAGAACTGCAGTACCAATGACTCTGCTGAAGGAGCATGCTGTCCCCACTGTCAGAGGGAGCGGCAGGCGCCCAAGGAACTCAAGAGAATGGATGAAGTGCTTATCTCAACCATGGTGGTTCCTCCCTTACCTGAAGCCTGGAAATCACAGGTATTAGAGTGTCTTATGCCTCTGCTCTCTGAGCAATAGTTCTATCATTCAAGCTGTGTATGTGTGTTACTATAGATGGAATGCAGGACTTTGGATGTTGAGTTACATTCCTATCCCAAATATGCCTAATAGTAGAACTCAAGGGCTCACTGCAAGCAAACCAGCCAGGCACAATTAGTGTTTACTGTGTCCAAAGAAAAGTCCATATGGGGGGAGGCCACAGATGCCAACCCTATGAAACTTCCAGACCAGGAAACATGAGACAGAAAGTAGATTCTTTGCTGTCCAGGGCTGTTCTTGGGGGAAATGTAAATGTTCTACAAATGGCTGTGGTGGTGTTGGTGTCAGTGAATTTCTTCAAACCACCAGACTCCACACCATGGGTGGGTGGGCGTAGTATGTGAACTCAACAGAGTTGTTTTTAAAAGATAACACCGAAGGAAGACTTTTCCCAGACAAGTCCTAACAACAGATGAGGGAAGGAATTAGATGCCACCAGGGTCAGGCTGCCTTCAAGGCTGGGGGTGGGGGTGGGGTATCAGAGACTACTGATCTGGGGCACACCCCCTCTCTCTATGCTGTTGAGATTCTAGGTCAGCCTCACATCTAACAAGCCCCCTTGTAGTTCTTACCCAATTTTACCCCCAGGAAACCATAGCCTCTGGGGGTAAAATTCATCTCTCCTTCTCTCCCCTCTTTCCACAAGACTTGCAGCCCCAGACACAACATGAAGTAGGGATGACAGAGGGATTCTTGGAACTCTCACAATACAGAGGCCATACTGAGTCCATGGTAAAGGACCTCTGATAACCCTCAACTGTTAGAAGAAAGAGGCATCAGTATCAACTCTGAGAGGTTCAGGTTTCCATCCAGAAACATAGCCTGAACCATACTAACTCACAGAAGATTCCAGAAAGAGCCTCCAACAGGAGCACTTTCTGATGCTCTTAATCACTTCCTCTTTTAGACTCCAGAGTTCTCAGAGTCTTAAAAGGCAGGGTCTCTGGGTCCCTGGGACTCCCAGTGTTTTGCCAGCTATGAGAGGTTTTCCTAGGGAGTGGAACCAGCCCCTCTAGCCATTGCCAATGGACTCTGTAGCACACCCTTCTGAGGAGGGTCTGGCCCAGATGCAGTTCTAGAAACAGTGTGTCCAGCTCCTTCTCATGCCAACCATGGCCTTAGCCACCAATGAGCTGCATGCCAGCCTCAAACCTGCTTCCCTGGCTCACATTAAAGAGATCACAAAGTGACAGAAGAGGCACCAATCATGGAGGGATATCAGCCGCATTCTTGGAGGTCTTGGCATTCTGCTCTTCATAAGGAACTTGGGCCAGCACCCTGAGCTCTGCTCACAGTAGCCACAGGCTCAGGATCCATCCTGAGCAGAGGCAGACACAGTTTCACATTCTCTCATTTTCAAAGTTCAGGGAGGATGTGATGCTGATGCAACAGTTCTTCTATAGCTCGAGTCTGTTCATCCAAGGGCAGGGTGTCCTCATTGTAATTAGGTGGCTCACATTTAATTTGGCAACGATATTAAAAATCATCCCGGAGGAGGCCCCCGGAACACAGGGCTGAGGAAGGAAGGCTCCTGTGGAAACCCTTAGAAAGAGGGCATCTGATGAACTATAGCAACAAGGTATATAGTGTCCTGAAATCTGGCTTTCATTTGCCTTTTGCTGTGACAGATATAGGAAGTGCAGAGGCCCACCTCTCTGTGCTTAGGAAGGGCTTCTGAAGGTCGTCTGGGCTGCTTCAGGCCCTGACAAGCAATAAGAAGCTCTGAAAGTCAGTAATAACTCAAAAGTCCAGCCAGCACAGGATTCCCTCTCAAACAAGGATTGACCAGACCTTTTGGATGTGCTTACATGACTGTTCACTGCTCCTACTAAGCCTCTACATGAGGACACACCCCTACTCTAAGCATCTACCTGATGACATACTCCTCTCACTATGCATTTACCTATAGCACATCAGTCCTATCCCAGCCCACCTGCCTAATGAAATTCTTACCACTCAAAGAAGGAATGGCCCATTAATCAAGTATGATAGCAGCCATCCCACCTGGTGACATATATGAGTCCCTAGATGTCTTCTAGGTCCATTCTCTGGGCAGTTTGCCTGAGCTAGAATCTTTGTATAAAAAAGGAGAAAGTGCCAGGCATGGGGGCACACATTTTTAATTCCAGTACTTGTGAGGCAGAGGCAGGTGAATTGCTGTGAGTTTAAGGCCAGCTTGGACTACATAGGGTGCTCCAGGCTGTCAAAAGCAACACAGTAAGACTGTGTTTCAAAAAATAAATTTGAGAAAGTAGACTTGGCACAAATGTTTACCATTCTCTGTTTCCTGACTGGGTGCAATATGGTCATTGCTTTGAGCTCTTATAGCCAGGAACTTCCCATTAGAGTGGACTACACCCTCAAACTAGGAGACAAAAACAAAAAACAAAACAACAAACTATGAACCTCTCTCTCTCTCAATTTGCTTTTGTTAGGGTATTTTATCATAGAAAAAAAAGATGGAAAGCTGGCATTAAGAGATGGAACTTCTGGGGCTGGAGAGAAGGCTCGGCAGTTAAGAGTCCTGGCTGCTCTTCCAGAGGACCTGAGCTCAATTCTCAGCACCCACATGACAGCTCACAACGGTCTGTAACTCCAGCTCCAGGGAAATCAACACCAATGCACATACAATAAAAAATAAAGAAAAAAGAGGGGGAAGTGAAGTGAAAACACCTAACTGTGTGGCTCTTAGGCCTTTAGACTCTTGTATGGCTGGAATGTGGAAGAGTTTGGTAGCTTGGGCCAGAAAAAGCCCTAGTGCGTGTGAAGTAGAGCTCAATGGGCCATTTTAGTGGGAGTTTGGAAGACAAGAGTGCTAAGACAAATAAGCTACAGAGACTCAGTTTCGTGAGCATTTTGATGGGAACAAGAACTCTACGAGGACCAGAGATAAGGCCATTTGTGTGGTATTTTGGCCAAGAACCTGGTTTCATTTTATTTATATTCTGAGAATTTGGGTAAAGTTGAATTTAAAGGCAACAGACTCATTTGATTGGCAGAGGAAATGTCAAGACAGGAGAGTATTGATGTTGGTGCTAAGAAAGCAGCTGTAACTATTAGAGGGAACAGCACCACTAAAGATAAACCTCCTGTGAGGCACAGGGCCAGTAGGAAAGATCCTGAGGGCAAGATCCTACTTATTGGAGGCTCTATCTTGTGAAAGGGGTTCCCCATTTCTTGAAGGCCACTGCCTAGGCAAATTTCCCTCAGAGTCAGCACAGAGAAGCTGATATAGCTGTGTTCCCAGGGGGTCATATCTCAAGCTGGCAGCAGAACATAGCAGAATCATCCACACTATATGGTTTTCCAAGTATGAAAATTAAAGATTGAGAGGGTATTGGAATCCTGTTCTATGGTTTCAGAAGGCAGCCAAGGGCAGACAATGTGTGGCAGCATCAGAGTCCCTGGAAAGAGGTCCTGGGAGGCCATTACTTGAAGCTGGTAGAGTGAAATCTAAGTTTCAATGGAGATCCTCAGGATGTTGGAAATCCCAGAATCATGAGACTTTCTACCAAGGAAAGCTGAAGGCTGGCTTAAGAGTGACTATGTAAAATGCAGCAGGCAGCAAAGCTTTAAGTGGTGCCTAACAAGATCTTTAGGTTATAGCACCATCCACAAGAAGAGGACGAAAAAGAAGAAGGAGGAGAAGGTATCCTGACTACAATTAACAACAGCAATAATCTGTGGGTGTGAATGTCAATATTAAAGAGGTAATTTGGAGGCTAGAAAGATGGCTCAGATATTGAGAACACCGGCTGCTCTTCCAGAGTACCTGGGTTCAATTCCCAGAACCCATACAGTAGCTCACAACCATCTGTAATTTCAATTCCAGGGGATCCAATGCCTTCTTCTGTCCTCTGCAGGTGCCAGGTATACACAGGTACCAGGCATATACAGACATACATGCTGGTAAAAATGTCCACATACATAGAAATAAATTAATCTTTAAAAGAAATCTTTTAAGGTGATTTGATGGTTACATTATATTCATTTAATTAAATAAAGGCAGTAGCTTCCACATTAGAGCCTATGACCTTTATAGTCGCAGCCCCCACCCCAGGCTTATGTACCAAGCATTCATTTCCTTCTGTGGAATGGGCACTTCAATTCAACAGAAATTAGTTGGTTGCACTCTCATCAGTCATGCCACTATTGCACCAGTGGGCATATCTTGACCAGCGTATGGATAACAATATGCAGAATCTATAAGTATGACAAACCACTTGTGATAACTCTCTCCCAGTAACACAGCACATAGCACCCTCTGGCACTATCAATACAAGTCAGTAGGGAGAAAGATTTCAGCTAAATCAGCCTGATTTCTACATATCCTACAATCAAAATATGTGACATTTTTGGCATAAGGACTTACATTCAGTTCTGGCATGCAACCAATAGCAGTGGCAATAGCCTGCATTATATGTGAGCCCCCTCCTAAGAACTCATAGGAAGGAGGCCCATCTCTAACACTGGGAATTTCATCTAGTAAACTTAATAACTTGTGAGGGTCTTTTTTCACCAATGTAGGTAGTATTCTTTCATTCAAACTCTTGAATTGCTATTTTAGCAATCCATCCTTCCTCCCAACTAATACAGTCCTTTTTAGGTTGTATGGTAAGTGGAAATGATGTTTGATTTAGTGGTCCTCCACCCAGTTCTGCAAATGTGTGTTTGTGAAATAAGTGCCCCTGTGACCCACACGTAACACTGAGTTGGGTGAGGATCTTCATGGTAGCCTTACTGTTGTTTGCCTGTATGGAAATGTTTGCAATTGGCCCATGGCTGTGTCCATACAGGTGAGGGCATATTTGAATCTCTCACTGACAAACATAGGTATTCCTATGCAGTCTATTTGTTAATACCACACAAAACAGATATATTTATACACTTGCTCCATTATAGTATTTACCCACCATTCATCTGAGAGGACTCAATGAGTTATTGCTGTCACACGGAAAACTACCAGGAACTGATACATAACTGATCTGTTATATATGCCCCTTCCACATAAGTTATCCCCACAGTGACTAATCCAGCACCTGCCAGTTCTCCCTTTCCATTGGGTAATTCATAAAGCCAAGCCCTATACACAGCCTGATTGTCAGTTAAGATTATCACAGGCCAGCTTTCATTCGTGTTGCTCTTAACTCAGTCTGCTAGATACTCCTCCCCTCTCCTCTTTCTTGACCTCATGATGTCTGTGTTTGTTTGAATTGCCGACCATCATAGTCACCATTCTATCCCTGTAAAGAGACACCATGACCAAGGCAACTCTTATGAAAGAAAACATTTAACTGGGGGATTTCTTACAGCTTCAGAGGCTTAGTCCATTATCATCATGGCAGGAGTGTGGCAGCAAGTAGGCAGGTGCTGGAGAAGAGCTGAGAATCACATCCTGATCTGGAGATCTGGAGAGAGGGAGACAGAGAGACAGAGAGACAGAGAGAGACAGAGAGAGACGAGAGAGACTGAGCCTGAGCCTGAGCATGGTGGGGGCTTTAAGTCCACCCCATACTTCTTCCAGCAAAACCACACATCCTAATCATTCTCCAACAGAGCCACTCTCTGATGACTAAAGTTTAGATATATAAGCAATGGGGGGAGGGGAAGAGGGAGGGGGAGGGCATTCATATTTAAACCACCACAGTGACGTCACCCATCCTTGTGTGGTACCTTTATTTGTTCCACTATTGTACCAGACATCTACAAAGATGTACAAGGGTCCTTTCTAGTGTCTGGCCAAATCTGGCAATTGATTCAGTTGCCAGAGGAGGCTCAGTAGTTTGATCCCAGAACAGCCCACATGGCATTAGTGACAGGGATTGCAGGCAGAAAACCATGCTGCTGTAATATATATGCCACTTTTGCAGATTTTGATTCTGTGCCACCCTAGACAAAGGCTTGGGCAGAAGACTTTACCCCAAACCTTGAGTAAATAAACCGTTTTTACTGTCACTAAAGTGGAATCATGGATGCAATTGTTTTACATACAATTACTGGTTGCTGTTCTGGCTCTGGGGCCAGCTTTGATGCCTGAGGATCTAGAAGACACCTCTCCATGCCTTCCCTGCTCCTCTAGGGCTGCTGCTTCTCTAGGGCTATATAACCACAGCAAGAATAGAGTTAAGAGGCTTCGGAAGCTGGACCAGGAAGGCACTGGGATGCTGGAGGTATGCATCTACCTCTGACCTGCCCCATCCAGAGCTCAAGATCATGGAGGGAAAAGCCCAGAGTAAGAACCTGCAAATGGCTATTAAGATAGTTTCTGCAATATCTCCCATGCAATGAGGGCAGGTAGGCTGTGCCTGCAGGGTGGGCAGCTGTGGGTACCCCTGTGTCTCTGTGCACCCACAACCTGGCCTGGAGGACAGAAGCCTCTCCTGCCTTGCCTTTGGGACCCTGGGTCCCTGGGGTGCTGTGGGAGACAGGACCATGACCTACATGACCCTTATCTTAGTTCCACCCTCCACTGCCCAGCTTTACGGTGCAGGATACTTGTATCACCAGTTCTACCGCTGTGGTCTGGAGACCCCCTCACAGCTTCATCCTTGTTTTTGGACCCAGAAGCCAAGGGAGCTGTCAAGAAGGACCCACCTGCTGCTTGCTAAGGGAACAAGAGGCAAAACATCTCCAGCTTCAGTTGCCACTCTGGCAGAGGGAGGCACACCAGGAACTGCACAAATTATGCCTAAATATAGCCGTGGCTTTGGTGTGTGCTGTGTTTCAGGGATGCAGGCACCAGTGGTTTGGGCAGCAATAATCAGGCTGGTCTTTGCTGACCTCCTCCCAGGATGCTTTTCAGTTAGAGAAGGGTGTGCCCTCAATGTGGACTTGGTTTCTTGGCAGCCTTCACGGACCAGAACCTTGCCTATACACTCCAGAGTGCTCTGGGTGTGGAGAGCTGGATGGGCCTGTCCTGCAACCCACAGAAATCTCAGATGTCTTTGGGTGGCTTCCGGCTGGAGACCTCTGTAAAGGGAGTGATCCTAACGTCACAGGTTGTTTTTCTCCCCGTGTTTTGGCGGGATTTGCGATCAGGACAGGACAAGGGGAAATCTCCCTATAACTGTGCAATAGTCAGTCTGCAGCTATCTGATGGGATCATCTGAATGAAGAGGCGGAATGAAGGGTAAAGAATGTGCTTCATTAACAACAAAGGCAGCTTCTGTGTTGGTTAAAAGGATTCTTGTCTGATCTTTGCTGTGATTGCACTTGTGGTCAGCACCTTTCTAGGTATGATTCTTGACCATGCCATAAAAGTAGGAGAGTCTTAGGAAGGGAGGGTCTGCATGTTCCTGTTCCTTCAGTGTGTAGTTAATCTATAGAAGACAGCCTTCAGGGGCTGACGAGCACTCAGTAAAGTACGGGCTTTTTGAGCGTGAAGGCCTACGTTCAATTTCAATACCTATGTTCCTATACCATGTGTGGTGCTTTAAATGAGCTGTCCCCATTGTCTATAGCATGTGAATGCCTGGTCTCCAGTTTTTGGTGCTGTCTGGGGAGGTTTCGGGGGAATGGCATTGCTGGAGGAAGTGTGCCATTGGCAAGTGGGCTTGTGACAGTAAGAGGCCTTCTCTATTTCCAGTTCTCCCTCTCTCTCTCTGCCTTGTGCTTACGGCTCAAGATGTAAAGTTACAGCATCCTGCTGCAGTTGCCATGTCTGCCTGCTCCCTGCCTCTGCCCTGCCATGATGGACTCTAACCCTCTGGAACTGTAAGCCAAAACAAATTCTTCTACACACTGTCTTGGCTGTGGTGTTTTATCGCGAGTACAGGAAAGTAGCTAAGACATCATATAAGAAAAAGGCAGTCTTGGTGTCATGCGTTTGTAATCCTAGTGCTGGGAAAGCAGAGGTGGGCAGGTCCTTGGGTCTTGTTGGCCGGCCAGCCTAGCCTGGTTGATTAGCTACAGTCCAATGAGAGATCCTGTATCAAAATAAAGTGGACAGTGCCTGTAATAACAGACCAAGCTGTCAGTTGTTCTCTACCTTCACATGCTCATGCATTCCTCTCCCCCCTTTGTCTCTTCCTTACTTGCTCACTCTTGCCTGCTCTCCTGTGTACACACACACAAATAGACAAACTTCAATGAGCGGTTAGCCCTACCAAGGTAGAACAGTCAGGAATGAGGAGAATGCCTGGGAACTAGATAGAAGAGGACTCATGCGCATTCACTCCATCTCTGTGGGCTCAGGACAACGGGAGCAGGGTGACCCCAAAATGTAGGGTCCCAGACCAGCACCTTGGAGCTTCACGAATCTACTGGTACAGTATGTCAGGACCTGTGTATGACAATTGTTCTGCCTCCTGGAGCCACTAGGGGGAGCAAATAAATCATGTGGGGGCCAGGTCCACTGAAGGAGGGCATTCTGAAGACTCAAGGCTCAGACAGAATGGGCTCCAGGTGGGTTGTAGTTCAGAAGAAGGGAAGCAGAGGGTAGCCTGATGTCAGAGCTGATTCTTCAAAAGCTTGGGTACAGTCTTGGGGCTATGACCTTAGGAGGAGGGTTTTAGGGGTGACTAGAGGTGGACCCACTATTAGAGGTAAGACATAAGGAGATACTGGATGCAGCTCAAGTGAAGAAAGATGACAAGAACAAAAGCACTGATGAGGGATGGCCATCAAGCTGAGGGACATCAAGGAGAACCCTCCCTGTACCATCTCCTAGTGTAGCCACATCTTCATCCCTCAATGCCTCAGGCAGGGATGCAACTAAAGAGGAACAGAGGTACTTATCCTCCCAAGGGAGTGAATACATGGTACTGAGGATCTTGGAGCATTGCCAACCCCTCACCAGACTGCTGGCAACCTACTTGCCTGAGTCCTGATGTTATGACTCTGACCATCTCGCTGTTCTGTGCATGCAGTGTGGGACAGACCTTATTTTTGGGTGATGAGAGTGGATGATGGCAACCTCAGCCCAGGCCTTTTCCAGTTAAGCACCTAAGCAGCCACTCTGACCAGTGTTGGGTTAAGCCCTAGATTTGGGAACACATCATGAGCGGGGCAGCTGACAGCCGCAAAGGTTGCCGCTGATTAATTCTTCCCCAGCAAAATGCCACAGGCTGTCAGACACACAGCTCCTCTGTCTGTGGTGGTAAATAGCTTATTGATCACCAGCAGGAGCTCACTGAAATCTAAAGAGCATCTTCTAAGGGCCAGCCCATAGGGACAGCAGGCAGCCAGGGTGGGGGCAACGGTGTCTTAGCTTGGACTCAGAGACCTTCACCTGGTCTGTGCCCACACAAGCATGCATACAACACATTCCCATATAGCAACATGAACAGGTACGGGGCACACATCTGCATAGGCCAGCACACAGAGGTACACAATGTATTCTCACACTCATCCTACACATACTTATTTACATTTGTTCACACATATGTACATGTGTATATATACAGGTGTGGTCAACAATGTATGTGCCCAAAATGAACTCACATGAAGCCAATGAGATGATTTTCTATCATGAAAGCTAGAGGGTATAACAACAAGAAAAAAGGTGATAAAAGATATTTGAAGATTATTTTCTAGCAGAGAAATATTTTTTCAATGCCTGCTTTGTACTTTCATTTAAAAACAATAAAAATGGACTCAAGGCACAAAGTGATAAAGATGATTCTTCATAAAGTAAGTTTTTTTTTTTGTTTTTGTTTTTGTTTTAAACAGAGAACCTGTCTACAAGTCAGGTAAGAATGAAGAGCGTGACAGGAAAGATTAAAGAAACTCAAGTAATCTGGAGAAAGACACGTCTGTATGGACATGGGATTGAGAAGTCTATTCCTGTTCTCCAGTGTTGGCAGCTGAGAAAATGACAACAGACAAAAGACATCAGAGAAAGGATGGGCACATCTTGAAATTTAAAATATTTATGGTAGGTCTTGAAATAAATAAAGCTTAGAAACAGCTTAAACAATTGATTACCAAAAATAGTTTGCAAAAAAAAAAAAAAAAAGCAGTTCTTAAAAACAAGCAGAGTCAGGTATACACTATAACACTATAACACTTGAGTGTTATAACACTATAGTGTTATAACACTATAACACTTGAGCTTCTCAAAGGAACATGTGTTGTGAATGGTGGTGCACACCTATAATCCAGGCATTCCGGAGGCTGGTCCAGGAGGATTGAGAATTTGAGTCCCAGATGAACTACATAGTAAGAACCAGGCTCAAAAAGACAAGGAGCCAATTTTCTAAGAAAACAGCACTTTCCTAAAACTGTCTCGAGGAGAAACCTGAAATGTGAGTAGACAATAACTGTGGAAAAATCACAATGGTGTGCCAGATAATTACTTCAGTACACTATACCAACCAACACAGTTTTATGGATTGAACATTTAAAACTTTGAAGGAACAAACAGTTCTAAATGTCAAAGACAATTGATGTAAAATTCCCCCAAAGAATTAAATCTAATATAACCTGAATACTAAAAATTAATAAAAAAATTCCATTCTAAATGACAATGCAATCTCAAATATGAATAGTGATATAAGAATTCAAATTCTTAGCAAATTCAATTCAATGCTGAGCTAATATTATAAAATCTTACTTTGTCATATTAATAGGCTAAATGAAATCTATGGTCATTTGGTTATCAATGAGTAAAGTCAAAGATATTTGGTAAGTCAACTAACAGCAAAGAGCAGTGGCACACACTTTTAATTCTAATACTCTCTAGGTAGAGGCAGGCCGGTCTCTATGAGTTCTAGCACAGTGAAGGCTGCATAGTAAGATCCTGTCTCAGAAAACAAACAAACAAAAAGGTCAACTTAAAAATGACAAACTACATTTTATTTTTACCATATTTAGATTTTGTTGTTGTTGTTTTGACTTTTGAGATAGGGTCTCTCTACATATAGCTCTGCCTATCAAGGAACTCTTTATGTAGACCACAATGGTCTTGAACCCACAGAGATCAGCCTGCTTTTATCTCCTGAGTGCTGGCATTAAAGGCATAACTCACCATACCCCACATATTTAATTATTTTACTATTGTATGTATTCCTGAGCACATGTGTGGGAGTGTGTACACATATGCCATGACAGGCTTGTTGGGGTCAGAGAACAACCCTTTGGAGATGGTTCTAGAACTAGAACTCAGGTAGTCATGCACACTCATCAAGTGCTTCTACCCTCTTAGCCACATGAATGGCTGCCATTTGACTTTTAATTTAACTTCTACCATCTTGAAGAATTTAATTTTCCACTTAAATTTTCTATCTTTCTATTTAACTTGATTGTTTTCCCTTCAATTTCAATGAAATGTTGCTGTTCATTGTATTAAAGTCTAGTATTTAGATTTGTGTTTGTGTTGGACCTACTTCTATTGCCTCCTTTCTTTCTTTCTCTCTTTCTTTCTTTCTTTCTTTCTTTCTTTCTTTCTTCCTTTCTCTCTTTCTTTTTGTTTTTGTTTTGTTTGTTTGTTTTTGTTTTAGTTTTTCCAAAACAGGGTTTCTCTGTGTAACAGCTCTGGCTGTCCTGCAACTTTCTCCGTAGACCAGGCCAGCCTCCAACTCACAGACATCTGCCTGTCTCTCCTTCCCAAGTGCTAAGATTAAAGGCATGCACCACCACCACCCTGCGTCTCTTTTCTCTTAACAATGAGTCATAATTATTCCTTCCTGATGGCCTCTACCATGTGTTTTACATTGTGTATGGAGGAAGTAGTGAGAACCAGGTGGAGTTATCTTTCATTGCTGAGTGTCTCTTGTTTTCTTAGGAAGGTGGGATAAGGGCCCATTGTTGCTGGAGTTTTCTTGTCCTGCAAGGTCCCAACACCCTTCAGCCCCAAATAAGCACACAAAGACTTATATTAATTATTAAGCTGTTGTCTGATGGGCCTCTTACTGGCTATTTCTATATTAATTATTAACCCATTTCTATTAATCTATATATTTCAACATGGTCTTATCTTACCAGAGAAGGGTCTAGACTCTTACTCCTTCCTCCGCTATATGGTGTCTCACTGCAGCCCCTCTCTGCTTATCTTTCCCAGAATTCTCCTTGTCTCCTAGTCCTGCCTGTCTTCCTGTCTCTATTGGCCAAACAGTGTTTTATTCATCAACCAATAAGAGAAACATGTCAACAGAAGGACATCCCCCATCAGCCCATCACATGAGAACAGTCAATACAGCCTGTGGAAGCAGCATGTCTGTCTGCTCAAGGCATGGCCTTCTGGGAGGGGGTAAGGGTAAGGCAGGTCCATCTCCAACTTCCGTCTCTTGTTATCTGTGACACTATTGGCAGAGAAAGAGATTTGTAGCACCCAAGGAGCTTCCTCCCTGACAGACAGGGTGGTTGGAGATGTTGCTCTGCCCTGGAATCTGTTACTAGCTCCCAACCTCCCTGGTAGTGAAACCTGCAAAAGATGCTTGACGAGAAAGCCTGATGACCCATGTTCTAGCTCTAGAAAATCATCTCCAAAGAGTTCTCTGACCCCAACAAGCCTGCCATGGCAAATGTGTGCATACACTCACATATGTGCACAGGAATACACACAATAATAAAATTTTAAAAATTCAATGTGTAGGGTATGGTGGCTCATGTCTTTAATCCCAGCACTCAGGAGGCAGAAGCAGGCTAATCTCTGAGTATGAGGGCAGGAAAGCCAGAGCTGTGCTGGAGCCTTGGGCTCCCAGGCTAGCTATTCAGCTGGAGCAAGTGTTGGAAGCTAGGTGGTTTTCTTTCTGGAAGAGGATCCTTGCTAGGCCACACTGCTACTCAGCCAGTACAGGAGGGTAGGTAAGGTGGTGGCTGGATGGCAATGGAGGAGATGGTGCAGTAACGTCTAGCACAGGCAGTTTGTCTGGAAGGGACCTTCCTGTTGGAAGTCTTCGTTACCTGCATAGCTCTCAGGTACCTTGGGCAGTATTGTTTCTGCTCCTTGTCTGACTCTTTCTAGAAGCAGTAGCCTATCATGTCCACCGTGCTTTGTTTTGAGTGGAACCTTTATGTGCTTCTTTGCCTGGTCTGGCCATGCATTGGTCCTCTGGCCCCCTCCTTGAGAGCAAACTGCTTCTCCTTGGCTCTGTCTGTCTTCGTTGATGCTTCTGAGTCTGTGTTTCATGTTGCTTGCTTAGCTCAGTGAGGTAAATAATTCTGGCTTAATTTTTTTTCAACCTCAGAGTTATAAAGATTTTACAACTCCTAAGTTTTAAATAAATTTAAATTATAGTTTAGTGGGGTGCTGGGTGAAGTCCCTGTCCCACCCTGTGGTGGCCAACGGGCCCTTGTGTTGGCTGCATACACCCCTGGTTTGGTAATGGAGGGAACTGGGAAAGAAGGGAAGGAGGGAGGGAGGGCAGGTGTCTAACATTGGTGTGAATAGTCTACACTGAGAAGGCTCTGCTTTCCCAGAGCTACCCCAGCATCCTCAGGCTAGGTCCCAGCATGTTTTCCCCCAGCCTGGGGATTGACTCGGTCCTCTTAGTTTCTATAGGCCCAGCCCAGTCTGTGGAGTAACCCTTTATTAACTGTAACACAAAGTGCCTTCCACCAGAACTCTGCTGCACAAGGAATGTGCAGGGGATATCTATGGGATAATTATTTAGATAACTTTGGGATAGTTTATTACTAGAGAAAATGAAGTTATGTCTTTTCCAGGTATTCATATAAATCACATCCAGCTGGATTTAAAAAATTAATGAAAAAAAGATGGATGCTACAAGGGAAAAATGTTCGCATACATAAACTCTGCACGTACTCTACCACTGAGCTATATCCCTAACCCTTGCTTTTTGAGACACAGTCTCATTATGCAGCCCAGGTTGCCCTTGAACTCACAATCTCTGGATTCAGACATCCTAGTATTGGGATTATCCCACTACACGCAGCCTGATACAAAGCTGATGAGTATGTCCTACTGTATGCTGTGAATGTGTGTTTCTCTTATTGTCTCAGCCAATGGACAGGCAGGATTTAGCCAGGCAGGAAATCCTAACAGGGATAGAGAAAAGTAGTGAGCAGAGTCAGGGAGACACCACATAGCTGCTGAGGAAGGAAGAGACCCAGGCATTGCCTGTAACCCAAGACCACGTGGAGATACACAGAACTATAAATGGGTTAATAATTAAGAGAGAACTAGCCAATAAGAAGCCTGAGCCATTGGCCAAGTAGTTTATAATTAATATAAGCCTCTGTGTGCTTATTTGGAACTAAATGGCTGTGGGACCAGGCAGGACAGAAACTTCCATCTACACAAAGTATAAGCCTAAAGAAGAATCATCAAAGAAAAGTGTGGATAAATTTAAGAGGTTTAAGAGGTTTATGATTTTCACACATAGAGATGTTCAAAACTTCCTTCAGTAAATTAACAGCCAAGTGACAAAAAGAAAGAAATATTTGCAACAGATGCAAAACTCTGAAACCAATAAAAAGACAAATGTCTCTGGGGAATTAAGAAAGAGCAAGAAGAAACAACAGAAATAAATAAAATGTCACTCTCTGGACACAGAGCAACTAAGGTGCAACCAGTTATAGCTGGTCACATTTCCTCCCCTCCCCAATGTCAAGCCCTCCTGAGCAGTCCACTGTTCCTTTACTGAGGCCTCTTGGACCCTCCTGTTTAAACTGTGCCCAGATTTTCCCAGATGCTCATTAACATAGTTTCCTAAGCAGACAGACAGTTTCCCTTGGTTACTAACTCACAGGGACCTGCTGGAAGTCAGAACACAGATAGATGTTTGCAGTCAGGCTGCCTGGTGAGACACAGTTGCCTCATCCTACAGCCCTCTGCTCATCCTGGACTGAGTCCCTCAGCCTTGCAAGCATCCCCTGTCTACCACTATGGCCTCCCTCACAACACTACCCTAGCAGTTAGTTAATAGCTCATTCAGCCTCAGGGCTTTAGACTAACTCTGCCTTCTGCTTGAGCAGTCACCTCAGGTTGCCCACTACCCACACAATCCCACCTCATTCAAGTATTCTCCTCGATGCCCAGACTAGAAACAGCTTGGCTAGACACAATGGGAGGCTGTGCTGGTGGCCGATCTTGCCTGGCACAGTTTTGTCAGCTTCCTTCCTGGGGCAGGAGTATCAGGGTGGTTTTGGGGGACTCTGCCTATTCCTGTCACCGCCATAGCATGAGGCAAGCATGACCTAGTTAGAAGGAGGCCTGCACAGTAAATATAGTCAAGTCAATGGCTCCAAGGTCAATGGCAGACTAGAAGGTCATAGCTATTATATTGGTATAGCTCTTCACAGCTCTGAATATTTTTGAGTGCTTTTATGTTTTCTCTTTTACACATTTTTTATAATATCAGCAAGTCAGTTTATCACTAACTCAGGAAACTTTATATTTTCATCTGAGCAAATGTCTAGCAAGCAAAGAAGGCCAAGGTCATCCTGATGTGGGCAGACTGAGGGAATCCTCTAGACCCCTGGGCCTGCTGATTCTGGGCTGGCATGATAGCTGACCTAGCTTCAGGTGGGTAATAGGGCCTAGGCTGATGTCTCTTGGCTGAAGGGCCATAAACAGGCGTATCAGTGGCCCAGGACAAGGGACCAAATCTGCAGAAATTTCTGAGACAGTTGTGATTTGGAGATAGCCCCACCTGACCGAACACACTACCAAACCTGTCTGTGAGACAGGAATAATCCCAGAGGATAGGGACAGGTATGAGGTCAATGGGCTCAGAGAGGCCTCCTCCACCCAAAGCTGCCAAAGCTGTTGCCTCTGCTAGCCTAGCCAAAGAAGCACCTGGAGCACTAGTTGCCTCCAGAGCTCCCTTCCCCCATCTATTTCCCCTCCTTCCTTTGTTTTAGGCACGCAAGGGGATAGGTTGCACAAAGGATCTTAGGCAGATTTGTATGTGCGGTAAAGTGTGAACACCAGTCCCTTCAAGACAGACTTACAGTATCCATTTCTCTCTAGTGTTCTGGAGCAAGAGTATAACATTGTTATGGCAGTGTTTTCGTATTGAATACTGTTAAATCACTGTTACTGTTAATGCATGGCCTTGGTTGTAAGCACCCCTCTTAGTGTTTATTTTTCCTTTAAATAAGCTTTAGAAGTTAAGTCTAACTAGTCCTTTCTTGATGCCCTTGATGACTTGAATGGAGAACTATCAGCCAAGTGGCCAGCTAGATTACCCGCATGCCAGCACCAGATGTTTTGAATACTCCACAGATGTGTGGAGGAAGCTACTCAGTAAAGGCAGTTGCTTGCTGGCAAAGCACAGTGCCAATGCCTGAAGACACAGCTCCAGCTACAATGGTTTCCAGCACTTTGCACCAGAATTTTTTTCCACCACAAGCCTCAGCAAACTCTAGATGACTCTTTAGACTTTTCTACCCAGACCAAAGAGGGGGCCAACCATGTTGGTTATTTTATGTCAACTTGACACAAGCTGGATTCATTTGGGAAGAGGAACTCTCAATTGAGAAAATACCTCTATAAAATGTGCCTATAGGCTAGTCTTTAGTGTGTTTTATTTATTAATCATTGATGTGTGTGTGGGACCAGATTATTGGGGGCAGTGTCACCCTAGGAAGATAGTCCTGGATGGTATAAAAGTCAGGCTGAGCAAGCCAGCATTATTCCTCCATGACCTCCTCATCAGTTCCTGCCTTGAGTTCCTGCCATGACTTTCTTTGACAGTGGACTGTGATATGGAAGTGTAATAAAAAATAAACCCTTTCCTCCTGTGATAGTTTGAATAAAATAGCTCCCATAGGCTCATAGGGAGTGGTACTATTTGAAAAGTTTATGACCTGTGACCTTGTTGGAGTACATGTGGTCAGAGGAATTATGTCACTGGGGATGGGCTTTGAGGTTTTAAAAGCTCAAACCAGGTGCCATGGCTCACTCTCTTGTCCTGCTGCCTGCTGATCTGGATGTAGAACTCTCAGATACCTCTCCAGCACCATGTCTACCTATGTGCTGCCATGCTTCCTGCCCTGACAATAATGAACTAAATCTCTAAATGTAAGCAAACCCTGATTAAATGCTTTCCTTTATAAGAGTTGCCATGGTAATGGTGTCACTTCACAGCAGTAGAAACCCTAAGGCAGAAATTGGTACCAGGAGTGGGGTATTGATGTATCAGACCTGACCATGTGTTTTGGGGAGAATTGTGGTGACATTTGAAAATTAGACTGTAAAAACCATTGCATTCTCAGAGACCCGTGTGCTGTTCTGTGAGAGCTTAGAAGATAAGTATGTTGAGAGCAATGCGAACAGAGGAGGTCTTGTGTGTGAAGTTTCAGAGGAAAATAAAGATTCTACTGGGGCCATTTGAATGAAATTTTGAGTTAATAATCTGTGGGCCTGGACAGCTGGAGCTGTGATTAATAAGAGGCCAGAATCACTAAAGTGAAATATTTGCTTTGCTGGAATAATCGATTCTGGTTAGCTGAAGCTAAGAAGTTAGTAGTGATTAAGTAAGAAGACAGTGGTAGCAGCTGAGAGATGGCTCAGCAGTTAAAAGCACTGGCTACTCTTCCCGAAGACCTGGGTTCAAGCAGTACTCTGGTTTGCTGAAGATGTCAGAGCCAGAAAGGTGGAGCTGACCAGGATGTCTGGAGACCAGAAGATTTGTTTTTGCCTTGTTTTGTTTTGAGACAACATCTCACTATGTAGGCTTGGCCATCCGAAGTTTCCTCTGTTGACCAGACTGGCCTCAAATCAGAGAACTAGAATTTAAAGCATGTACCACCACACCCAGCAAGTATTTAGATTTAAAGACTAGGACTTTTAAAAATCATAATGTTTTACATTGTGATGTTAATATTAGCATGACATCTTAGGGACAAATGAAAAAGGAAAGGTTATGGCTTAATAGTGGCACGTTTACATGTCAAGATGACTAGAAGTCCATTGTGTTGGTCAGTTTTATGTCAACTGGACAGAAGCTAGATTCATTTGGAAAAAGGGACTCTCAATTGAGAAAATAGTTATAAAATTTGCCTTTAAGTAAGTCTTAGAGCATTTTCCTGACTCATCATTGTTGTGTATGGGCCCAGATTACTGGGGCAGTGCTACCCCTGGGCAGGTGGTCCAAGATGGTATAAGAAAGCAGCTCAGCAAGCCAAGTGCAAGCCTGTAACTACCATTCCTCTGTGGCCTCTGCTTCAGTTCCTGCCTCCAGGTTCCTGTCTTGAGTTCTTGCTCCAACTTCCTTTGATGATTGACTATAATGTAGATGTGTAAGCAAAATAAACCCTTCCCTCCCAGAGTTGTTTTTGATCATTGTGTTTTATCACAGCAATAGAATCCCTAAGAAAAGTACTTACTCTAGTGATCCAGTAGAGGCTTATGACTATGTAAACACAGTTCTTCATAGCCAAAATGGACTGCTATGATTGGCTTAAAAGTAGTTCTCATTTTGTATGAGGAGTTGTGCCCTTCATTTGCATAAGAGATTGATGTGATGGGTGTAAGCATGGTTTCTTATTTGAATGAGGAACTATGACATGATTGGTGTAAATGCAACCCTTCATTTGCATGAAGGACTACTGTAATTGGTATAAGTGCAGTTTCTTATTTGCATGATGGACTGTGCCATGATTGGTGTGACCATTATCCTTTGCTTGCTTTTTCTGTGACTGGAGTGGATTGCCACACCCCTTTTCTGGTTATATAAGCGAGCTGTTTGACTCACTTTGTGAGCCAGCTTGAGGACACCCTCTTGTGCTACACCCTGATGTTGCAATATTAAGTCCTCCCACCCCCCCCAAAAAAAAACAAAGCTGCTTTCAAACCATTTCTTGCCTGCTTTTGATCTCTATCATTAACAGAATGGGCTGAGCTGGTAACGTGAAGAAAGGAAGGCATCAGCAGAGGTGAAGGTAGCCATCACCCCTGCTCCAGGGGTGGCAACGGTGGCAGTAGCAACAAAGGGGAATCTGAAGGATTCCAGAGAGCAGCCAGGACAGAAGTGATGGAGACAGCAAAAGCTGGGAAAAGACGAGAAACTCTGGGTCCTGGCCACAGCGAACTCCAGGAGCTGTTATATGCCTTTTTCTAGGTCATCAATAGACCAAAGAAAAGATTGTGTCCAAGTCCCACTTGGTGAACTAATAACTATATTAGGGTAATTTACAGGCGCATGGACAACTCAAAAGCAGCTATTATCAAGTGCCCCAATCAATTATTTACCTATTTAGTAGCAGCCAGGATGGAGGAGCCTTCACCCTCCCACCCCTTCCATGTGTGAGAGAGGGCTAATCCTCTCCTGAGAATTTCATGTGGGTCATCACAGTTGCTCTTCTCCAAGACAGAGATAAAGGAAATGGCTTCACTATACCATAGGCCCTAAGAGCTGTAACAGTTCTCTAATACCCTAGGCCTGAGAAGTGCAATGTTGGCTTCTGTCAAGGGACAAGGATTCCAACACTTTCACCCTGAAAGCTGTAACACTTGCCACTGAAGGACACAGGATCCCAGCACCTGACATTTGTGTGAAAGCCATAACATTAGAAGGTACTATCAGCTGCCGTCTGCTGTTGCCAGCTACCGCTGCCTACTACTGCTGGAAGCCAAGGACCGCCACAGCTGCCAAGTGATGGAGCCACTGGCGGTTAAAGCCCAAAGCAATAAGCCTTTGGCCTGAGTGCCCTGAGTCATGAGTTTGTGGCTGCTGAAGCCTAGAGTGATAGGCCTGCAGCTCTCAGGGCTTAGAGCGTTAATACTCAGGTCTGCCAGCTCACTCCCCAAGCCTTTTGGGCACACAAGAGGCTAGGCTTCCTAGAAAGAGACTCTCCTCACATACTCACAATTCCTACCCAGGGAGAGCAAAAGGACACCAGCCATGGTTAGTAACACCTTTGCAGGGCTACCAAACTGACTACATCACCCATACCACCATACATCACCCTGAGCCCCAGGTTTTCAGTCATCTTGTGCCTCAACCCCACCTCTTGGGTTCTGCACCCCCATTGAAACCTAGGTACCTCCTGCAGGAGTCACCCTCCTTGTTTTGGAAGTTCTCTTGCCATGTTGCCTCTCCTGTCCCTGGTAGGCACCCCTTTGCCAAATAATAGGCTCTTCTTGCCATGAGCCCAGGAAATGGGAGAGGGCTTTGTTGCCAGGGTCCCCACATCCTATACTGTAATTCGTGGCTGGCCCAGGAAGGTATCTCACATTAGGGACTTGAGGGTATGCAGGCTGCTTCCGGTCACCTTCCTGGGGAGAGGCCAATGGGGCCTTGTTCTTCCCTTGCTTCCAGCCAGGAAACTATTTGGCATGGAAGCCACAGGCAAGCCAGACTGCTGCTGTCCAGCCTTGGCGGGCAAGCATCTTCCTGGACCGCTGGGAGCACAGTAATGAGATGTTGTGTAATTGCATTGCTCTCCTCTGTGGGCAGCGCGCTCGGCCTTTCCATTTAATTGTGAGTGTATTTCCAGAAGTGTATCTGGGGCATGATGGCCTGTGGGGAGGGCCGGGCTGTGGGAGGGGCTGGCCACCAGGGTCTTTCCCCACTTTCAGCAGCTCGTCTAAGCCCTCAGGTATCTACAAGGGCTAAACAGAGATCAGCTTTAGGGGGGCACTCAATGTGGATGGAATAAGCAGCCATCCCAGTGTCGTGTTTCTGCCAGGGCCACCCGTCTCTTACCTCTAAGGCCCAAACTAGAGGGGCGGCAGGCCAGCAGCCTCACCTTTCTTCTCAACCCTGGTTCTGAAGCAGATAGTCGAGGGCTGGGTCTACCAGGTTGTGACCTGGTGTCCTGCAGTGACCTGCAGTCCTGCTATGCCTGTACTTGAAAGAAGCTCCAAGCTCAGGGGTTGATACATGCCTCTGGCAGGCTGGGAGTGGACTTGGGTGCCTTGAAGGTGGTTGAACGGCAAAGGAGCCTTTCTGCTTAGCACGCCACTGTCCAACAGCAGCTGGATCTCACATGGAATTGTTCTCTGGCTTGAGCGGCCCTAAGTGCACTGGAGGAGTTGATCTGATAAGGCCAAGAATCGCATAAAGTTTTGGTTATGCCTGTCTGGGTGTGCTCAGAGAAGCATGGAGCTTGTCCAGCTGCATGGGACACACAGCAGAGCCTGTGTAGGACTGATCGGTATTGGGATGGGATGCACAGCCTTGATCCAAAGGCAATGATTCTATTGTGGAGTCAAGCGTGTTCTCTCTGTGTGCACTAACTCCCTTCCTGTTGGGAAAAGAGCCTTCTGTCTAGTGAGTACGCCCCGACAAAGACCAGCAGCTGGCACAGCATGGTGACTAGCCTAAGCTGTGCACTTGGGATAGGACAATTCCAGCCTTGGTCTTAGGCCCTTCAAAGAGTCTCTCTAGGGCTACCTCTATTGTCTACTGACAGCACCTGGAAAGAGTTAGAATAGGGAGATGTGTCTACACAGGGCTAATTGTAGTACCAGAGGTGAGCCCCTGTGTGGCATTTCTAAGAGAAGTAATGAAGGGGCCCAGGTCCCCACCCTGGTGAGGGGCACAGTTAGGAGTCAGCTAAGAGTCAGTTGGAGGGTCCTTTAAAAGTTGCCTGGACAGGAGGTACTCATTTAGCATAGATTCCGTATTTGTTATTGCAGAAAAGTCACCCAAGCTGACACCGTGGGAAAGATCAGAACTTTGACCTTCATTCTCGTATTTTATGTCTTAGCACTGTTTTTATTTCTAATTACATGTGGGAGCAGAGGGCCTCCAATACTCTAGTGAGAGGTCTCAGAGGTCTTACTTAGATCCTTGTGTGGAGTCTAGAGACACTTTGAGGCCAGACAAGGCACTGTGAGCAGAAAACTAGGTAGATCCTGAGTTGGGTGTGGTGTGAGCATCATGTCTATGACCTCACTAAGTGGCTTGGCTGAGGCTTTGGCAACCTGAGGAATGATGTTGGCTGAAGGAGAAGTAGGCTTGAATCTAGCTTGTGTTACTGTAATGCACCTGGACTAAACCACTGTGGTCCTCCTTAAGACCTGCTACCTGACCTAACCTTTCTTAGACTGGGTCTCCTGGAATAGGTGTGACCCTGTGACTCCACCCCTTCCCCAACTCTCAAAAGATGCCTGCACAGTCAGGCCTAGCCCCTGCCTGAGTGCAGTCTCACACTCATGGTCTGTGTGCCTTGGCTTCTCCAAGTGAGGATGGAATGAGGATAGTGCTCTGACTTCAAACAGGCTTTTTCAGAATCACAGAAAAAGATTCCCAGATGGTGCCAACCCTCATACCTGCACACTAGCAGGCTTCAGCAGCAACAGCCCTGGTTTGTTTGTAACTCTGCCTGGTGCACCTTTCTGGGACTGTGAATGGCAAAGACACCCGCGTTGGCCAGGCCCCTCTGACATCACTGACACAGCCCACATTATTCCTTCTCAGGATGTAGCATCCAGTAACAAGGGCTTAAGATCTTCAGGGTGTCCTACAGAGATCCCACTAGGCCTTTCTCCTATGCTGAGCACACAAACAAGGATGCTGGGAGCTGGAAACCAGGAGGAATCTGTAGAGCTGCTTGTTCTTGGCTGGAACAGTGCAGCTGATAGCGGCTGTGATGTTCTTGCTGCCACTGAGCAGAACTTAGAGGCCAGGCAGCGGCTGTGAGTCTAGGGGTGGACAGTGCTGGCATGAGTCCGGAGACTTTCATTGGCAATGTGCCTCCTAAAAGAGTGTTCTGGACGTGAGGCCATTAATGAGCCTTGCAGATGGAGACTGAAGAGGTGATATAAGAATGGGAGGGGTGCTCACTTCATGGTGGTCTGGGGACAGTGCCTGAAACAAGGGCAGGGCAGGATGCTGCCATGAGGCTGTTTCATTTCATGTCTGCTGTGGCACCTAGGTACCTGCAGGACCTTTCCAGTTCCGTTTGCTTGTTTGTTTTTGTTTTTGTTTTTGTTTTGGTTGTTTTGAAATGGTCTGTTATTATAGACTAGGCTGGTGCCAGACTCACAGAGATCCACCTGCCTCTGCCTCCTGAGTGCTGGGATATAAGATGTGTGCCACAATGCATAGACTCAAGATTCCTTCTGACAGCTACCAGCACCCTTAGGTTCTTCTCCACTTAGCTTCATCACTCTGCAAGGCTTTTGGGTTGCTATGAATGGAGGCTGGGATGCCTTAGGAGCAGCAGAGAGGCTCTGGGGCTGAATGTTCTGGCTTATACCTATAATCCTAGCACTTGAGTGGCAGGGACAGGAAGATAACAAGTTCCAGGCCAGCCTGGGCTATATAGTAAGTTCTAGGCCAGCCTGAACTACATAAAGAGACCTGACCCAAAAATACAGGAAGAGGACTGAGAATGGTAGTATATGCCTTTAATTCCAGCACTGGGGAGGCAAAGATGGGTAGATCTTTGTGGGTTTGAAGGTAGCCTGGCCTATACAGGGAGTTTCAAGACAACTCGGGCTACATAGTGAGATGCTGTCAGGAAAAGAGCGTGCACACACACTCCCATAAACAGAGGCAGGGATGGGAGGTGAGAGGACCTGGAAGAAGGAAGGACTGAAGGGAGGAAGGGAGGGAAGAAGGGAGAGAAGGAGAGAGGGAGGGAGGGACAAAAGTAGGAAGGAAGGAAGGAAGGAAGGAAGGAAGGAAGGAAGGAAGGAAGGAAGGAAGGAAGGAAGGAAAGAAAGGCTCTGGTCTGGGCTGGGTTACTTCTGGTAAAGGACTAGGACTGAGGCTCCCAGGTTTCTACATATAGTTTCTCCAAGCCTGTGCAGAGGGCCCTGGGGCTGATGCCAGGAAGGTGGCAACTTAAAACCCTGGGCCACTGGCCGCCTGTGCTGCATGGGTGGGGATTCTCTGTGCTTAAGATCCCCAGGGTCCCTGTCATATCTCACAGGAAAAACAAGGAGGTCCTGAGAGGTCAGTGTGGCTTAGAGCCCCAGCTAGCAAGTGGCTGACTGTTGGTGTGACTTCAGGTCCTGCCTGGGGAGTGGGAGGGGCCTGCCTTGGCCTGCAGAGCATCTTGGAAGCTGCTGGGCTGGGGCAGGCCCAGGCTCCCTTAGACTCCTGGCCAGAGAAGAAAACCAGATGGGCTCGTTCAGGCCAGGCCTGGCCACTTCCTTTCCCACCACCAGGGCCAGCAGTGAGTACTGTCCTAAGACAGTGACCTCAGCAGTTACACTGTCTCCAAGAGGCCTGTGCCAGGGGCCGAAGTAGGGACACACATCCCACTTGTTCTGCTGTGAAGATGGGGTTAACCTGCTGAGTCCCAGGCCCCCTGATGTGGCTGTGGGTTTTCTGAGTCACTGAGGCAGAAAGGGAGGAGCTAGGGCCAGCTTAACCATTCCTAGAAGCTAATTGACTGCATTTTGGGGCTTCCTTTCCCTTTTCATCCCCTCCAGCATTGACATTCACCTAATGGTGAGGGTTCACTCACAAAGAAAAAGTTCCTCTAATTGGTTTCCCCAGGCTTGTCCCAGACCCATTTGTGTGTTCCCTGGTTCTGCTTGCCCATGGCTGGTTGTGGCCACACCCTTTGGTCAGAGTAGACAGTGTGGAGTTTCTTTGGACATTTGCTGGAGGACAAGGGCCATTCCTGGGCCAACCTCAAGATGGCTCTGTTCCGTACAGTGAGGCCAGCTCCCCTCCTTCTGGGAGTTTCCAGACCTGGAAGAACATGCTGGCTTTGAGCTCAGCCAGAGAACATGAGGAGTTGGCTGAGGCTGCAACAACCCTTCCAAATACATGGGCAGGGCCAGGCAGTCCCAGCATGGCTCCCTGATGGCCTCCAGGAGGATGCAGGGATATCAAGAGTGTCACCTTTCCAAACGAGGACAGGGCCAGACCTGTGAGGGCCCCCTTAGCTCTGTCAAGCCTGCTCCTGGGCCTCTCACACCTGAATAAAGGGGCTACCTCTCTGATTACCTGTCGTCTCACAGAGCTCACAATACAACTTCCCTGAAAGAGACACCGTGGTCCTGTTCCACTAAAGGCCCACTTTGGTGTTTTTGGAGGTAGGCTGTGGAGCTGGAGTTCCCCCCAGAGCTGTAGAGGGCTCTAGAACAGTGGTTCTCAGGCTGTGTGTCACACCCCCTTTGGCAAACCTCACTCTCCAAAAGTATTTACATTATGGTTGATAGCTGGCAAAATTAGTTATGAAGTAGCAAAAAAAAAATTTTATGGCTGGGGTTACCATAACATGAGGAACTGTATTAAAGGGGTCGCAGCATTAAGGAGGTTGAGAACCACTGAGCTAGAAGCACCAGCCTGCAAAGCCGGGCTCTGCAGAGTATGCTCACCCACTAGTGGAAATGCCAGCAGCCCTGGGGCCTTAAAGATGAGCACCCTGTTTGGGGGCCTAGGTGTGTCACTCCTCAACACCCGCCCCTACCCCTGTGCATGCACTGGGGTGCACAGCTAACAGGACCAGAAAGTTGTCACTAAAGCAGGGGAAGGATGTTGTGGGGAGACACAGCCAACAGATCCTCTCTTTGGCTAAGGCCGGGAGAGCTGAACAAAAGGAAGTGGACAGGGGGACACGGCAGACTGGGGCGCAGGTCTGTTGAACTGGTGACCACAGAATCCCTGCTGGTCTCACGTGATGTCTGGTGCTGATTGATTTGCTGAGGTGATAGGGTACTGGGCGAAATCTCAGGCAGCACTCAGCTTAAGGCCATTGGTCATGGGAGGCCCAGGGTTGGTAAACTCTGCAGTTCATTCTGATTGCTGCCAGGAGAGGGGAACAGTGACCAATACTTGTCCCATTTCTTACCACTTAAATGAGACCAGAATGTCCTTGATAACCCCATATCCTTCAGGGGAAAGCCTCAGAAAGCACTAGGCAAAAACAACATTGGTATTTAAAACCCTCCCTGGGCCAGGACACAATCTTAGGACGCCCTCCCAAGGCCAGGACACTCCCCCAGGGCCAGGACCCCCTCTCAGGGGTGAGATACTGTCAGAGCTAGGATATCCTCCCAGAGACAGGGCACCCTCGCAGGTGTAACACCCTCTTACAGTTAGGGCACCCTCCTGTGGGGGTAGGTGGGAAGATGTGAGGTGTTGTTCATCCTGAGATGCTCCCGCTGCCTAGTTTTCTGGTACATCCAGCACTACTGGTGTCACCTCGCCAGCGACTTACCACAGTCCCTGTACCCTCAGCCTCAACTGGCCACTGTCAGATGAGGGTCAGAAAGCAGGGGCTGTACATGCAAATCTCTCTTTCTGCTCACAATTCACCCTGAATAATGGCAGCTGCCTACCTCTAGGGAATGCATATACCTCCATCTCCAGCCAGCCCTCTTGATGCTCCCACACCCAATGCCTTTCCCCAGCCCTCTGCTGGTGAGGACAAAGGAAGAAGGGGAGAAAGCAGGAAACCAAGGAAAGGGAGCAGCTACACTCTCTGTGGATACCGTGTGCTTAACATGCTTCTCCAAGACTTGGTCTAACATACCAGAGGGAGAGGAATCCTAGGTTTTCACGCATAGTGGCCTTCTATCAGGGAGCTTCCTGAGCCACGGTCCCCAAGAAGAGCCATGGCAGTACCTTCTCATGATGCTTCCTGCTCAGCTCACCCTGGCAATAGGTCAAGTAAAGTCCAGACTGTGCCCATGAGTTCTAGTGTCCACCTAAAGGTGTTCAATGCTTATTCTCAAGAGGGCAGCAGGCTATTTCCCAGGCCCTTAAGTCCCTGCCAGTCAGTGTCCCCTTGAGTGCCACTGGCCACTCTGAATGATCACTGTTAATGGGAGGAGTAGTTATTTATGTCGTTTAATGCTGGAGTCCCAGTCCTCTCCCAGGCACAAAGAGGTATTCAGCCCTGGGGAAATATAACCACCAACCTTCTGCTCATAAGGTCCCAATGACAAATCAAAGTTCACCCTGGGGAACCAATGAGTTTTTTGGGTTTACTTCCAAAGCAGGGATGAGGGAATTAGTGGCCAGAGTGTGGGTGACCCTGAAGAGCTGCATCAGAAAACCTGCCCCAGCATAAATGACGGCTTCCCCACAACTGCATAGATAAAGTCCCTTTCCAGATACCCTTCTGCAGCCCATATGCTCTAACATCTCCTAAGGCAACTTTTCTCTACCAAGGCCACGTGCAATTAGGCTGGGAGAAGAATCTAGAATCTCAGATAAGGATCCAATCACTGCCCCATGCCCTCCTTCCATGAAGAAATACCAACAATCAGCTAGTGGGGTTGTGACAACCTCTTGCAAGCAGGGAAAAATGTGATGAAAGGGACGGCTGTTTTGCTTGGAGGATAGCATCCAACACCCTCTTGTCTGCATAAGAGCCCGGGTTCCTTGCCTGTGTATGTCTTCACAGACGCCCTTCTCCCGACCTGTACAGGAGTCTATTACCTTGACTACACAGGTGCCCACTTTCCTGTGTGCCTAGGTGTCTGATTACATAGGTGCCCATTTCCCTGTGCGCATAGGTATCTGGCTTCCCTGTCTGCATAGGTGCCTCCCTCTTCCCCTTCCCTCATCTCCCTAGTCTTGTTTCCTCCTTTATTGCCCCTTCTGCAGCTGAAGCCTAACCTTGCTCTCCTGGCTCTGTTTTGTTCCACTATCATTTCCTCATTTGGGAGGTAGGGGCACACACCCACAATGCAGCCTTCTGGGAAGCATCAGGCTTTCTACCTGTGCTGGGACACTGGAATGTGGCTCCTGAGGCCTGTGGAGTGCAGTCATCCTCTGACTAATTTAGAAACAACCTAATGGACCTGATTCTCAGCTCTCCCCGGAGAAGCACTGCCATCTGTCCTGGTTTTAAATGCTGTCTCCCCATCCCTCTAGGAAGCTGCATAACCCGATTTCACCCATCCTAGAGAAGGCAAAGGATGTATACACTCAAGGACCAGGCAACGGAGTACAGGGCAGCAGGCTGCTCTGCTAGATAGCTGCACCTAGGCAGGGGTCAAGAGGCAGGGGCCACACACAAACTTTCTACAGCAAAGGGAGGAAAAAGATTCGGTTTTTGAGGTCCTCAGGTCAAAAGATCCACTCTGCACAATGCATTGCCGTAAGAGTCCAGAGGCCAGTTTGGTGTGAGATGTTCCATCTATCCATCTACCCAACCATCTAGTCATCTTATACATCCACCCATCCATCCTCTACCAAACCATTCATTCATATCCACCACCTATCCATATATTACACACATTCATGCACCCATGCATCCATCCATTTGATCTATTTCTATCTGTCCATCCACCTACCCACTCATCCATCTATTCGCCCATCCATCCATTCATCCATCCATCCATTTATCCACCCATCCATCCATCCATCTGATATATTTCAACATGCTCACAAGCAGCAAAACAATTGCTGGGGAGTGAGGGAATGGGGTGGGGGAGCACCCGAAGAGTGAGAGTGAAGAGGGGAGAAGGCAAGGCTGTCACCAGGGAGGAAGGAGGGGGACAAGAGAGCTAATCAGAAGATGGGATCAGAAATGGAGAAACATTAGCCAGTAGGACAAGGAGAAGAGAGAAGATAAAAAGGAGACGCTGAGTGATCAACTGGCCTGGGGTATAGACTTGGACCCATGTCACTGGGTCTGCGGTGAAACAACTGTACCACCTGTGTTAAGGGCCAGGTTGAACCTCTCAGGTACTGGGGGGCCAGGGCTCTAGCAGCCATTGTTTCTTTTAGCACACATAGGTGGACCTCCTAGGTTTAAAGTAGGAGAGCCAACAGAGCTACAGCCATGGTCAGGTGCAGCTCATAGGGCCGCTCATTGGCCTCAGGGAAGGTAGAACCCATTCAGACCCACTGTCCAGTCAGCCAGGGGGACAGGGCATCTGTATCAAAAGTTAGCCTTGCATCTCTCAGGAGGCCTCTGCAACAGTGTTGCAAGCAGACTCTCCCAAATTTTGTAGCTCTCACTCATCCAAGAGAGATCTGATGCCACCTGGAAAGACCCTGATGGCATTCACTCTCACTTCTAAAGATGCACGGTGTGAGAGGAGGGGGCATGGGTTGGTGAGATGCCTCAGAGGGAAAGGCACCTGCTGCCTGCTGCCAAGCCCTGGGACTTAACTTAGATCTCTGGGACCTGCATGACTCCCCTAAGTTGTCATCTGGCTTACACACACACACACACACACACACACACACACACACACACACACACACACAAAATATTTAGGGCTCAGGTGGTTCCAGATCAGCCACAGCTATATAATGAGACTTTGTCCTTAAAGAGGAAAGGGCTGGGTGTAGAGGTGTGCACCTTTAATTATAGCATGTGGAAAGCAGAAGCAGGTGGATCTCTATGAGTTCAAGGCCAGGCCTGGTCTACATTGTGAGTTATAGTGAGTTCTAGGATAGACCGAACTATGTAAAGAGATCCTGTCTCAAAAAACAAAACCCAAAATTAATAGATAGATAGATAGATAGATAGATAGATAGATAGATAGATAGATAGATAGACAGGATAGAAGGTAGGTAGATAGCTAGAAGGTAAATAAATGAGAAATAAAAGGTAGGTAGGTAGGTAGATAGAAGATAGACAGATAGAAAGTAGTTAGATAGGTATATGAAGATTGATAGTAAACAGATGATACACAGATAGAGGGTAGGTAGATAGAAGATAGATATGTAGATAGATAGTAAATAGGAAGACACACAGAAGCACTGAGTAGGCTGCACATTGCCAACCTGTGGTTATCAGCTACTACTTCAAAGATCACACAGTTCTGTTCGTGGTCAAGTGTACTGCATGGAAAATAAGATTCTGGGACACAATATAGACTGACTGATGTTTATTCAGGGAGAAATCACTTACACCAGAAACAGATGAGCGCCACGGGTTCCCTCTGCAAGGATGCCCCTGGATGTTCTCTCTCTCCGACCAGGAATTAAGAGAGCTAGATGGAGTCTGCAATCCCAGACCTAGACCCCACAGGTCATGACCCCATGCCCCAATGGACGTGGTCAGTGCAACAGGTGCAGTTGGGTGGATATCTCACTACAATTCCCCTTTTAGTCTACAGAACAGATTTAGGCTTGATACAAAACTATATACAAGGACAGTAAATATCAAGTATGCTCCAGGAGAAGAAAAAGTAAGAACATACACACTTAAGACCTATTGCCAGTAAGGAGCAAGAACTACACATCCAGTCCTAGGATAAAGGCATAACAAAGATCACTATAGAGTTGTCCTAAACTGGAAAGTTTAAGTCTTATACCTAATATTTCTATCTAGGAAGAGAGAACAATACTTGCGACAGTCTAATCTTCAACCTCATCAAAGACCTGAGAAGGAGGACAACAATACTAGGATAGGCAGGAAGTGCAGGCGAGCAACTTCCAAAAGGTGCAGCAAAGACAGAAACAACAGGCTACCTTGACAGTCACCTAAAGTCTCACAGTAATGTCGGGGCAACCAGCTTTGGCTAAGGCCTAGAGTATCTGACAGACCAACACAAAAGCAGGGAGGTAGAAAGGAAAGGCTGTCTTACCCTGACTTGGCAAAGTTCAGCAGTCTTCTATGTTTGTCTCCTGTAAGCACAGTAGGACAGCATGCATATCCAAAGTCAGCAGTTGAGGGGGGGGCAGTTCTTTGCACAAGAGGCCATTAGCTGAGGAGAGGATGGACTCTAGAAGGAGTGACATCAATGCCAAACATACTCTCGGAAATAGCTTGGTGCTGTCAGAAGCAGTTGTGTCTCATGTCAATGGAGTACTAATATTAAAGCATTTAAATGCTATGTTCTGTAGGTCTATGAAGTGTTTGAAGATCAAACATCTATGTCTGACTAATCTCATAGGTATAAGAAACATGGGTGATGATAATATCTGTAATACTCAGGAATCTAGCTATACAAATGGCTGAAACTTCCCAAAATAATTTAGCAAGAACAATGATTTTAACAATATAACTATACACACACACACACACACACACACACACACACACACACACACACGTAAATCTCTAAAACAGAGGTAGAATTGAAATGTCTTGACCAGAGGTAGAACTATATAGTGCAACATGATAAAAAAAATATCCTAAATTGTATCAATATACAAAATATCTTAAACATATGTAAAAGTATACATACATAGAATATGATAAAGATATTTGTGCACTAAACATTGTAAACAAAAAGATCTTTCACAAAATGACAAAATATAATATATATATTATCCAAGAAGGAAATACAAACTTAATTTCACATAAGTGACAACATATTAGAATCTATAACAATGTAAGCTGTATATAACTAATAATTACTAAGATAATTCACAAGAAGATATGTTAAACTTCCTATATTCCATCTAAACCATACCCTTCCCAACCATACCATTTACTTATCTAAAATAGATACCCCAGCCTGAACATCACCTTCCATACCCAACCCTATGCAACTAAAAAAACAACTCTATGCAGGTATATTTTATCCCTTAACGCCAAAGGGGGCGTTGTTTTTTAAAATTACTTCCTGCTGAAATGGGACGACAATGACTCCATGGGATCCTGAAGGAAAAAGGCAACAAAATTTCTGGAGGGGACTAGCTGTAACATTTGTAGCTAGTCTCTGCATGGCAGGAAATGCCAGACTGAAGTTCTTATCTGAGGCTCTGGCCAGGGTGTAATAACTTCTTAGTGCACCACTTCAACTAGTTAGTCTGGAGTTGTCTAGAGGATTATAGTCCTAAACCAGTTTTAGGGTGATGTTTGTAGTCCAGATGCACCAAGCTGAATCAAGTGGAATTGATGAAGTGGGGCCCCATCTTTTCAGGAGAGTTCAAAGATTGCTGTTAGAAATTGTTATTGTTCCTTGTGGAAAACTTAAATATTAATATCAACATTAAAATCTCAACTTTTATAGGTTTGCATACTGGGAAAGTCAACAGTAAGGATGAAAATAAGTATGAGGGAAATTAGGATTTCAGTGAGAAAACAATTTAGACAACTGACAGTCTCCAGATGTTTTCATCTGTCTTACACCAATTGGCTTCTTGATATAAGACAAAAACTCTGAATTTTATTTTAACAACATGCTTGGATTTAGAGGAGGAAAGCCAAATCCAACTCCAAAGCCAGCATTGGTTTACCTGAATTGAGACTAAAGCAATTCTAGGAAGTGAAGAGGAATAGATTTTTGTATAGAAATATTTCACCAGAATTAGATATCGGTACCATATGTCAGATTCCTCTTTGTTTGACAAGGGGGCCAAGGACAATGGGACTTTCCAGCTGCACCACCCCTGAGTCAAAACAACCTTGACGTAAAAGAGCACACATAGCCTGCCACTTCCAGGTCTGCCTGAAGGAGTGCAGGTACCCAGTCTTAGCTCATTCCCAGTTATGTGACTACAGAAGCTCCTGCGCTTAGGTAAGAAACGTCTGGGAAGAAGTTTCTGAGGTTACTCCAGGTCAGAGCTACATTTGACTGTAAGCTTCGGAGTACCTGTCACGAATTTCTGCAGGTTTGCAGCCAGAGGGGCTTTTTGGAGTTGCACTGTGTAGTACTGATTTCAGGGTAGTTTCTACAGAACGCCAGATATTCTGGAACTGCTCACACAAGTGTGGGGTGCCCTCTGCTGGCAGAGTTGAGCATGACCGCAGTCCTAAATGTGAGGGCTTTTTCTGAACAGCAGAGTTGGGCTGGGACACTCTCTGTGACCTTCTGGAGTGACTATCTTGGTCATCTCAAGCAACCCCTGTAGGCAGCCTGGCTCCCATCAGCTGGCTCAGGGACACTCTCTTTGGGCTCTTGTATCTAAAATGGGTTACCTGGAAGAGACAAGCTTCTTGGGAGCTTCTTGCCCTTTCCCCTGATGCTTTGCCTGGAAAAGTCCTCATGGAGTTCTTACTTCTCCCTGAAGCTGCACACTTTGTACTTGTAGCTATTACATGCTTTCTGTATAGCTCATCCTTGCAGACTTCTGTTACCCATGACAGGCCTCATTGTGTTCCTTCTGCATTTGATGATTCCCCAACCCTGGCTTGGGGTGGGGTTGGGGGGCAGAACCTTCACCCAGTGTACATGCTCAGACCCTAGGACCAGCCAGCCATTCCTGGGATTTCCCTCTACAGAGGCCCAGGACAGACAAAGGGGAAATGACAAGGATTAGCAGCAGGAAAAGGCCATCACTGAGAAGCTTGCCTGCAAGGACTGCAGAGCACTGGCTCCTCCTCCCCATCCCTGTCAATCAGCAAGGGTTAGAGCTAGGCTGTAGCCTGCAGGAGAGGCCTGAGCTGGGGCCTACCAGGGGATGACTGTAGGAAGAGCAGGATCACAGGTGAGCCATCCAGTGTGATGATCAGTGTTAAGTCAATTTAATACAATTGAGAATCCATAAAGGAGCATTCTAGATTAAGTTGACCTGTAGGCATGCCTGTGAGGGCTTGTTGTTTGGTTTTTGATTAGTTGAGGTGGAAAAACGTGGTTTGAAGGAAAATGGCCCCCATAGGCCCATAGGGAGTGGCATCATTAGGGGGTATAGCCTTTTTGAAGTGGGTGTGGCCTTGTTAGGGTGGATGTGGCCTTTTTGGAGGAAGTGTGTCACTATGAGGACACGCTTAGAGGTCTTTCATGCTCAAGCTACGCCCAGTGTGGTCCAGTCTCCTGCTGCTACCTGTAAATCAAGATGTAGAACTCTTTAGCTGCCTCCTCAGCACCATGTCTGCCTGCATGCTGCCAAGCTTCCCACCATGGTGATGATGGCCTAAACCTATGAACTGTAAGCCAGACCCAATTAGATGTTTTCCTTTGAGAGTTGCCACAGGCATAGTGTCTCTTCACAGCAATAGAAACCCTAAGACAAGGACCTACTCCAAACATGGGCAACACCATGTCATGGGCCGGGCCCTGGAAGGAATGGAAAGGAGACAGAGACTGAATGTCAGCACGCATGCACCTGTTACCATCTTCTGACTGCAGATGTAAAGTAGCCTACTCTCCCAGGCTTTTGCTGCTGTGAATTCCCAGAAGTGATGGGCTGTAACCTGGACTTGTGAACCAAATAAATCCTTGCTCCCTTAAGTTGTTTTAGTCAGGGTGTTTTATCGCAACATCAGAATGCAAACTGATAGCCTCTAAGTGCAAAGGGCCCTCTCGTGACCTGGTAGCATATTTGTAAGGCCAGCCCCCACCCTCCACTCCCTAGCACAGTGCCAGGGTCAGGCATGTTTCCTACAGCCATTTAGCAAGAGCACTTCATTGGGACATGGACAAGTTAGCCTCAATGGGCCTACTGCCTCTTAGCCAAAGGGCTTCCACCTGCCCACCCCAAGCTGCTGTGTGTGATTGTTAGGGTAAGTCAGGACCATGCGTAGAAGACAGCATTGCTCACCACCCTTGCTCCCCAACAGGCTCAGGAGAAAGCCCAACACAGAGAGGAGCAGCCCAAGATTTGTGACTGTGACCAAGGGGTCTGAGCCTGGGACACCATCCTGAGAGGGGCCCTGGCTTAGGAAGAAGTCAGAAGGAAGCATGGCCCAGAAGGAAGATTGTGCTGGGTTTGGTGGCACACACCTTTTACCCCAGCACATGGTAAGCAGACACAGGAAGAGCTCTGTGAATTTGAGGCCAGCCTGGTCTACATAATGAGTTCCAGGACAACCAGGGCTACAAAGTGAGACCCTGTCTCAAAAAAGGGGGAGTAGGGTGGAATTTGCTGGACCATTTATCTTGGATAAGCTTGTGCCTTAGTTTTCCTTCAGTCACAGGGATATCCTCACCTCCCTACTATGGGTTACTACACATTGGGTTCAGGCAGAGGATCCAGCCTACTTATCTGAGTTAAAAACAAGAGTGGCAAGGTAGGGAGATGTATAGTTCCCACACATGTCCACAGATGCATCACTTGAGGGCCAGGGTCCTGAAAAAGTACTGACCAGTCCACCTACAGGCCAAGGGAAGTTGAGTAGTTCAGCAGGCCAGGGCCAGAGTGCTGTAATAGCACTATGGACAGGCATAATGACAGTGACCTCTGGCATGGGCTCTCAAGGCCACAGCACCTTGAAGCAAAGATCAAGAAGCCATTAGGAGCCATTTAGAGGTGAGCTGGAGAACCTGGGACCTGGACAGCTTCCTTAGTGTAGGGTCATGGCTCAGAAAGCAGCCACCATGCCTTGTCTCAATAGGCTGGGCTCTTCACATGGCTCATCCATGTGCACCTGCCACCTCTTAGCCCAGCTGTCACCCTGCCAAGCATCACAGTTGCTATGGAAATGAAGATGTCACCTTGTTCCTCTCTCAGGACCTGCACACCCTGTTCCAAAGACACAGAATGAGCTTTGTTACATCACAGCTTCCTTAACACCATCGTCCCCCCCAGATGACAGCACTGACCCAGGATGCCCTGGCATCAAAGCCTCAGAGATAGCTTCCCGGAAGTGTGTTCCCTCAGGGCTGCACCCTTAAGACCGTGTCACTCCAGTCCTGTGTCCTGAAGGATGCCCCCAGGACTGTCCTCCAGGAGTCTGCTTCCTGGGGTGGGGTTATCCCCTGGTATGCTCCAGGGCTATGGCTTTCCTAGTAAGTCTATACAGCTAAGGAGAAACACGGGAACCTCGGCATCCATGTCCCTACCATGCCCCATCCCCCACTCTGCTGCATTATTTGAACTTTCCTGGTGCTCATCTCATCCTAGGATTCAGGGCTAGAGAGCTGGCCCACCATCATCACCCAAGACCCAAGCATCTAATACCCTATACCCATCTGACTCCTGGCATTACGTCTCTACCCCATGCCCATATCCCTATGACACCATGTCTTCTCAAATGTTTGACATTTACAGTCTCTGCTTTAGAGGGGCTCCTAAGCTCAGCCCCCAAAGTTCCAAAATCTGTAAATCTATCATGAAAGCAAAATCACATGCACGTACTAGACTTTGTCCTGGCTCTGGCCACACAGCACTGGTCCCTTCTTCTGATTGACCATGACCCTCTCTCCAGCTTTACCCATGGCTGCCTGAATTCTCACCTCGGGGGACACCTTTCCTGATCTTAGCCAAGCAAGTATGTGTGCAGCCACATCAGTGTTGGTTCTTCTTAGATACTTAGAGAAGGAGCAATGGTGTCCTTTTTCTTGGACCTGCCAGCCTGGATCTGTGCAATGTTGTAAAGTGTCGGCAGGTGGCATCACTGCACTGTCTGGGACCTTCCTGCTGGAGACACAGGAAGACCACCCAGGGTAGCACAGCCTTCACTCCCCAGCCCCTATCTGTGGCCCCACCCACCCTGGGAAGTTCTGAAGGCTGAAGTGCTCCTGGGGGGGGGCAGCAGAGAGTAATTTAGGACTCTGTTGTTTTTACAATGCACCCAAAGATAGCATTAATATGATCCTGGGTCACAGATGGGGGAAAGGAGGCAGAGCAGGTTTCTTAAAGTGAACCAGCAGGGCCCAAGAGTCTAGTCCTATCCTTCCTGCCACACTCCAAACCTCAGTCCAGGGTAGACTGGCCACAGGCAGTACTGTATGCACAAGGGATCTTCCCAGGGGCCTCTGACCTCCTCAGTACCTAGTGTTTCTGCTCAGCTGGGATTGGGGAAAGTTCCTAGATAGAGGCTCCGACCCTCAGACCAGAGGCACCAGCAAGGCCAAAGCCAATGCCAGGGAGTGAGGATCAACCTTGGGCTCCAGAGGCCAGGCCTGATGGAGGTCAGAGGACAAGTTAAGGTCTACCACCAGACAGGTCAACTGGAGCCATCAAACCTCCAGCCCCTCCCCCTTGCTCCATGGCTTCCCGGCCTAAGAAGTAGGTTATCCAGAACTTCATGAAAGTCAAGACCAGGGAGTCTGAGGGGGCTCTCTCAGGGACTCTCCTTAGCAGAGGCCTAGGAATAAGGAAGGGTGTGAGTGCCTGGCTACCACAGGCAACTGGGTGTAGGAAGTGCTGAGTGCTACAAGGGAGTTGGTGCAGTGTGAACAAGAAGCGTATGCTTCTAAGAATGTGGCAACTTTATCTTTCTTTAAGAAGCCAGCAGAGAGTGCTCACCCCCTCAGGCTCTGCTGACCACACAGATTACAGAGCCAGGTCACTGGGCAGCAAGCCAGCCTGTGTGCCTCTGGGGACTGGCCCTGTGTGCTCTCTCAACTGAGTCTTCCTCCCCAGCCCTAGGGTCTGGGTAGTTCTGGAAGGACCTGGGGAATCAGTGTTCTGCAGGGCCATTCCCTTCCCTGTTGCTACCCTAGTGCTGCTGCTCATTGTATCACCATCATGCCGTGACAGGCAGCACAATATGCAGGTCCCAGCACACTCCCGGTGTCACCTGGCAGCAGCTGGTACCCAGATGAATGTGGGTCAGAGTCTATGAAGTGGAGTTACTGTGCCTCTACTCTCAGGAGCTCCCCCAGGGGCTGGGGTCCAAACTCCAGATGGGCCACGCCTCCCCAGGGGTCTACACCCAGACTCCCTGAGCTGCTATAGCACCGCACCCACCTATGACCACTTCAGGCAGCCTGTCACCCACAGGCACTGACTGGAAGTCAGTCAGACGTGAATATTTCATGGGTGGCAGCATAAATAATGCACTTAAGCAGAAAGACAATGTGAATATTTTATACATCAGCATGCAGTTGAATTTTAAAAATGGCCTGGGTTGTAGGCACAGCCTGCAGGTGACATGGGAAGTAGTGGTGGCCTGGGGCACTTCTCAGGCTCAGGTCTGTGCTGAGGTGCACATCTGTCTGAACTTACTGCTCTCCATGGTTATAGTAATTCTCTTCCTGCTGCCCCAGCCTCCCACCTATCCTGCTGGCTCCTTTGTCCTCCAAGGCCTGCATGATCTACATTCTGGTGTCCCTTGTATCTGGGCCCTCAGGAGCTGACCCTCTGAAGGGAGGTGGTTCCTCCTAGCCATTCTAGATAAATAGAGCTCCCTGTCAACATCCTGGGGTCCCCTGCTCCAGGGGGAGCAATAGATGCTTGACTCCCAGGAAACAAAGCCCCCAACCCACCATCTCCCGCCCCCCCTTCCTTTTTTCTCTTAAATAGATACTTTTTTGTAGTTTCAGATTTTTTTTTTTAATAATGTACATTTTATTTTACTACAATAAAAGCTCAAGACAAAACCCTAACTACCAGAAAAACTTGGGCAAGGCCTAGGGCAGGCAGCCTTTTCCAGTTGGAGTGGAGCCTGGAGGAAGCACATGAGGGCCACATCTGGGAAGAGGGCCTCATTCTGCTGCTCTCAGGGGATCCTTCTTTTGTTTAGAAACCCCACTTACTAACATAATGCTTAATTAGTGCTATTATGGCTTTCCTTGCTGTATTTGAGGGCTCTTTAGGCTGGTATCTGGGGACAGGCTTCCTTAACCTCCCCCCTTCCCTCAACACCCCCACCCCCACCCCCACCCTGTCCTTTAGAAAGGCAGTCAGTGTTGCTTAGATTGTATTTTAATTAGGATTTTTTTTGACAGGCAATTTTTTCCCTGTCTCTGCCTGAGCAGGCCCGTAGCCTTCTCAGGCTGCCTCTCCTCCATATTCTGAAGGGCCTTGGGAACTCTTCCAAAACAATCTGGGGTCCTGGGAATGGGTGGAAGGCTGCCAGGTGGGCCTCCCCAACACCCCCAGGTTGGGAAGAGGGCTCTGAGGAACGACAGCCTCCCTAGGCTACATTCCTGAAAGCCAGACTAGGCCACCTGTTCACACAGGCCCAAACCGGCTCTTCCAGCTGCCTGCCAGGCAGCCTCACCAGGTTCTGGCCTCTGGCCTCTGGCCTCTGGTGTGTAGGAGGCCAAGGAGATGGTTGCTGTGGGGCCTGGGGCTGGCCTTGGAAAGAAACTGGAAATGTGCTTCTTGTCTGAGGTTTGTGTAAGAACAGGAACCTACAAACCCTACAGTGCCTGGGCCTTCCAGGGGAAGAGATGGAAATGTTGATTCAGATGGGAGGAGAGGAGGAGGGGTGGGGGAGGGGAGGGAGGAGATGGGAGGAGTACAGGGCTGGCACTCACCACCGCTGCTTACCCTAAGCCTCTGCCTCCCCTGTCTCCTGCAGGGAAGGCTGCCAGAGGGATAGAACCCAGTGGCCCATGCTAATGCTACATCCAGTCCCTGCCCAAGGCACCCAGAAGCTCAGGCCTAAGTCTGTACCTGCACTGTGACATAGATAATGGATAGGGCACAGCCAAGTCACTCTGTGCCCTGTGGTGGTCCCACTTGTTATCCCTGAGCCTTGGGGGTCTGGGCCACACGCTGGGTCCCTCTGAGGGCCACTTTGATCACCACCACTTAGGATACAGTAGGGGCTGGATTCCAGGCCTAGATGAAGCTCCATACCACTAGGAGGATTCCTGCAACTAGGCCCTGGGCTGACCTGTCACTCTGGCAATAAAACGCTAGAGAAACACTAGGTTTGCCTCACTGGCCCCTGGTTCTGAGCTCAGGGGGGTCTTTTAAGAGCGGGTAGCCTAGGGGATTTCCATAGTGAGCTCCCAGGGCCAGGCTGTCTCCTGAGTAGCCACTACTCTCAGTATGGAGCCCAAGCGTCCCTCTCCCCAGAGAGCCTCCTCATGCCTAGTCTATCTTCAACCCCAAATACCCAGAATCCCTGGGAAACAACCTGGATGGCCTTGCTCAGAGGATCAGTGGGGGACAAAGTCTCCCTCCCCCTCCCCTTTTCTTTTCTTCCTACCTCTTCCCCTACCCCTGGCCAGTGGCTCCTCCTCCTCCAGCTCCTCCCCCTGCCCACACTTCCTCTGTCTCTCCCTGGGTGAGTCAGCAGGGAGCTGTCAGCCCGTTGTTGTCTGCCACCCTCTTCTTCCAGAATGACCCATATTTGAGGCCTCCTCTGCACTCAGTCAGACGTGAAACCTTTACTCTGACCCTGCCGGACCTGCAGAAGCAGACCAAGTTGCCCTCTCACCCTTGGCCTGCCTCCCATTGCTGCTGGCTCCAGGTCTGAGCCCCAACACATGGCTTTTCTACCCAAAGGTCCAGCCCTAAGGAGGCTTCACCACATGCCTTAAAGTCAATTCCTGGCCCAGTTGTATGAGGCCACCTAGGCTTCTGGGACACAGACAGAGCCTGGAGTGGCTGGGCCTGTCCAGCTAGAGCTCTTTGTTCAGGAAGCACTGACAGACGGTTGGGGAGTGATGCTTCAGGTCCCTTTGACCACTCCCTCTCTCCCCAAGTCTCAGGCTTGCAAATCTGAGCTAGAGAGGTCATGAGCAATGGCCTTCTTAGTGGCTATCAAATAAGGACAATGGCCCTTGCTGGCTCCTACTAGGATGCTGATAATGGCTGGGGTGTAGAACAAGCCTAGATACAGCAAGGAGGCAGAGCATGGCTAAGAGGATAGAGGACAAACCAGGAGAGGGACAGGAGTCAAGTGAATGGGGGCATGAGGAGAAAGAAGAGCTTGAGGACTGGAGCCTGGAAGCTGTGACAAGACCAGGCCTCTCCTGCCTCCCTCCCCCAGCTTCTGCTGGGATCACCAGGCTTAACCCCTCAGCTCAGCTCAGGGACTTCCAGGCTCCAGAGCTTCACCACTGACTCAGCATGGCTCCTAACAGCTCATAAATATTCATTTAAAAATTAAAGCTCCATTAAAGAGCTAACTGGCTGCTGATATTTGCAAATTATTTTTGTGCAAAAAAGATTTAGCATTAGAGGATGAAGTCCAAGACAATTCAAAGGCAGTGATGAGACAGGGACTCCCTCACACAGTATCTGGGACCAGAGCACCAAAGCAGGTCCTTGTGTTGCCACTTAGCCTGCTGGGGTCATTTTCTTGTACCTGGAGGTAAATAGTGAGGTGTTGAGGTAACAATCCTAGGCCCTTGAATGCCCAGGATGTATAGGCAAGTCTAGCAGACTGGGAAGCATACAGATCAAACCCTAAGAGCCAAGGGCCTCTTGCTCCAGGCTTTAGAAGCCAGAGCCTTGTGGCTCCAGGTTCTGAGCTGGAGGGAGTCCTACTACTCTGGGCACTGAGACCCAGCTACCTTGCACTTGGCAGCTGTTGTCATCCCAGGCTTCTATAACAAGTGAGCAGCATCAGCAGGCAGGGTTAGCTGCTCAGTTCTCATAATGACCAGTGGCCTGGGGTATTTGGACCCACAGCTTGACACTTCCAGGCAGTGAGACTCATAGTTTTTTGTCTTTAACTTGCTGTAACCCTTTTCATATCCATCACTTCGACTCTGCCCTGGGCCACTCTGTGGAACTCTTCAAACCTCCTTGCCACATCCATTTGTGGCCACTCTTGCTGTCTCTCCGTGTTACCTGCTCAGCCCATTCCACTAATGATGATGACCTAAAATAGGCAAGAAAAAAAAAAAAACACTTTAGAGAAACTTTCAGGGAATCTAATGTTGCCATACTGGGGGCAGCTGGGAGGATACCCCTTCAGCTGGATGGAGCAGTAAGCTGAACACTTGCTTATCTAATCAGGACGGGGCTCAGTGACCTTATGCAAATGAAATATTGTGTTTGCACCAGTTGCAGCTCTTCTGCTGGGCCACCAGGAAGGTGGTTTCTAGAGTTCACTGAGGCTGGTGGTAAACAAAAATCTAGACTAAGCTACTTGGAAGTTCTGACTGGAATACTCCCTTCTTGAACTGGTGAGGTGCTGGGCACTGGGCCGCTGCACCTGCAGTACTGCCTGCTCTAGTCAGAGCATCTGGGCATTCATGGAAGCTGTCTCCCTGCCTTCTAAAGAGGGTTAGCCAGGCCCCAGGGAAGAGGCTAACACCTTTTGGCTGTGGATTTTACACCCCCTGGAGTCCCTATATCTTAACTTCGAAGAAAAAATAAACATGGAAAGAGATGCTTACGAGCTAGGGCTGTAACTCAGTATAATGTGGACCTAATATGCATAAAGCCCTGGCTTCAGTCCCCAGCACTGCACAAAAATTGGGAATGGTGGCTCATACCTGTAAAATCAGGAATGAGAGGTAAAGGTATCTATACTGAGAGTTCAAGACCAGCCTGGAGAGTCTATCTCAAAAGACAAAAACAAATGGTGTGCTTAGTGACCAGGGAGTGGCACTATTTGAGAAGGATTAGAAGGTGTGGGGTTATTGAAGTAGGTGTGGCCTTGTTGCAGGAAGTGTGTCACTGGGGGTGGGCTTTGATGCCAGGTTCACTCCCCTTCGGGCTCTCTGCTTCTGATCAGGATGGAGCACTCAGCTACTGTTCCTGCACAAAGTTTGCCACCATTCTCTCCACCATGGTAATGAACCAACCCTCTGAAACTGTAATCCAGCCCCAGTGAAATGTTTCCCTTTATAACTGTTGCCTTCGTCATGGTGTCTCTTCCCAGCAATAGAATAAAGATCTGTCATTAATGTCAGCAGTATTGTGTTCTTCTCTGCTAAGAACTCATTGGAAGAGTTAAGGCATTGTCTCACTAAGATAAGATCCTCTCTCCTTGATGGTTCCCCTTGACTGCCCATGTGAACTTGAGACCAGCTGCTGTGACTCCATGGAGAAATGCCATAGAAACAAACTAACCACCCACCAAGAAATGGGTTAGAGGTGAACATCCCAGCTCTAGTGCATGAGCATCATAGGAGCAGCTGTGCAACCTTGTACCATCCCCCAAATCTCTCCTGGGATTCCAGACTAGTTCTGGTCCTTCCTTGTCTCTTTAAACATCTTATCTTACATCTGACCCCAGCCCCCAAAAAAACAAGGGTCGTCTTCTCCCAGGCTGCCCTGTCCCAAAATACCTCCCACTCTTTTTCTGATGTCCTTTGCTTCTGAAGCATCTCATGCTTTCTGCTCTCTGCTTTCTTCTCCCAGCTGCCTCCCCCAGCTCCACAGTTCTTGCCAACAGTAAAGGACATGTCTGCAAAGAGCCTCAGCATCTCACCTCTAAAGGCTGGTGAGACATTTGGTTATAACACAGTTTCTGGGTTAAAACACACACACACACACACACACACACACACACACACACACACACACATGCATCTGTCATGTGTCATGCCTTAAACTTTCCTGAGAAGTCTTGACCAGGGTAACAAGAATTGTACTAGGAGTTGATGGACATGCCTTTTTTACTACTGGTGCTTTGTGATTGCTTTATAAGAGGCCTGTGTTACTTTTTAAATAAAAAAAAAAAAAAAAAAAAAAGGTTTTATAAAGAAATCGGGAACAAGGAAGAATGGGGTTTTATATTTCATTTTAAGTTTGCCTTCCACCCTAAACTTCTGATGGCATTTGATAATCTTCTTTGTTTTGCTTTTATTTGTTTCTTAGCATGTATGATCCTCCTTCCTTAGTCTCCAGGTGCTGGGACTATAGGTGTGTGCTGCTATGCTAAGCTTGATGGCCTTTCAAGTTACTCCAGTGAGTGTAGAAGTCATTCTCTTGCATATTGTATTTGTGACCCCCCACCTCTGAGATTTACTTGTCTGATCTTCTACTGTTTGACATTCTCCTGCCTCAGTGTAACACTACAGTAGATAGCAGGAGTCACAGGGCCACAGAACATCTACCAAGATGTGCTTTGGAAGCAGGAATAGTAATCTGGGGAGGGGAGAGGGATAGAAATAAATTTGGTCTCATTTAAAGTGGAGTGCCACATGGGACAGTGGTGGCCCGTGCCTTTAATCCCAGCACTTGGGAGGCAGAGGCAGGCAGATCTCTGTGAGTTCAAGGCCAGCCTGATTACATAGCAAGGTCCAGGGCAGTCAGGGCTGTTACACAAAGAAATCCTGTCTCAAAAAACCAAAACAAGCAAGAAAACAAACAAATAAATAAAGTGGGGTGCCCACAGATAGCAAGAGAATGGGAGTCACAGAGTAGCTCGACCCTGCATGCCCCTCATCCTGGCTGCTAAGACTGGAGTATGGAGTCACAGACCACATGACCAAGCTCTGAAGCTCTGCAGCTCTGCCGCTCAATATGCAGTAGTCAGAAGCAGATGTTGCTGTGCTCTCCCCTTAACATGTTATGCTATTTGAGTTCTCACACTTCTGTAGATTGAGCCTTAACTGCATCCTGAGTGGCTGTGTGATGAAGACTTGCTTGGTCCTCAGCTTGGTGCTCTAGGGCGATGATAAGCGTCTTTAGGAGAAAGAAGTAAAGAATGGAAGAATGGAAGTAGAGTGGTGGGTGTGCTTTGTGGGGGGGGGGGGGTGGGGGGCTATTAGGACCCTAGTCCCTTCCTCTCACTCTTGGCTTTTTGGTAACTAAACAGTAAGTATGGGTCTCTGCCACATGTACCAGCAATGATGTCCTCAGCTGCCACAGTGTTAACACACCACGGATTGAAGCTTCTGAAACTGTGGGTCAGAGCAAACTTTTCCTCCTTCCATTATCTCAGGCATTTTGTCACAGTGACCAAATACTAAGCCACGGGCTGGCAGGGCAACACTCTGGGCCATTCCTAAGGGCCTGTCACTTGCTGCTTAACTGTTCTCCAGGCTGAACAAAGGTGTCTCCACCTTTGTGTCTCCACCTTTGTGTCTCCAAGGCTCACAAAGGTGCCTGCTCACAAAAAGATGTAGCTGGAATTGAGTATCACCTGGCAGCCAGTATGAGGAATGTGCTGGATGGAGATGGTGAAGGATGCAAACCAGTCCCAAGAGCAAGGATCTGTACCTTGGTGGGGTCCAAAGAACATGCAGTGGACATCTTAGGGGTGCTCCCAGAGGAAGCAGTGAACCTGGATCCTATGGAGGGATGGGTGCAGCAATCAGGCATATTAGTTACTCCTGTGTTACCATGAACCAAAATATCTAAAGGAACAAGGTGAAGGAGGAAGGCCTTAATGTGGGACATGGTTTCTCAGGGTTCAGTTCATGGTCACTTGGCCCTGTGTGCTTGGACAGGCCATGGTGGTCTGTGTGAGTGTGTGTACAGGGGTAGGCTGTTTGCCTTACCACAGACATGAAACAAAGACTGAGAAGAGGATAGGGGACCATCTATAATTTCAAAGGCAGGGCCCCCAGTAACCTGTTTCTCCAAATAGGTCTACCTACTAAAGTGTGTAGAACCTCCCAGAATAGCGCTATCAATCGGGGACCAAGTGTTCCAAGTATTCAGCACACAAGGCGACGGTGTTCTTCTGGAACCTCTTGCCTAGAATAGAGTGGAGGTCAGGCAGAGCAACTCCCTATTCGTGTTCCCACTTCTGAACCATCTGATGGGTTGCTGAGCAATCAGAGATTATGGTGGGTGTTTGACTGTGTCATCTGTCAAGGAGAGCAGCATTGCTGGATTCAGAAGAGCCCTCCCTGTGTTGTCCTCACTTCGTCAAGGCCACAGAAACTGGAGAGGTGTGGAGGAGCCTACATGGGAGGAGGCAGTCTTGGCTGTTGTGCTGGTTTGCTGGTCACAGCCTTTCAGGACAGCTGTGGGGGATAAACTCAGTCTAGACCTTGAGCTCACTCATTCTGTACTTGGGGAGCACAAAAGTCTCTGTAATTTACTCTATATGGGAGGGGCTGGGAGGACAACCCTAAGTTTTCTCTGGATGAATATCATGTCTGCTCAGTATGTGGGGCCAGGGGTGGTGGGTTTTGTTGTTGTTGTTTTTAATTTTATGTGCATTGTTTTGCCTGAGTGTATGTCTGTGTTGGATCCCCTAGAACTGGAGTTATAGACAGGTGTGAGTCACCATGTGGGTGCTGGGAATTGAACCTGGGTCCTTTGAAAGAGCTGTCAGTGCTCTCAACAGCTGAGCCATCTCTCTAGCCCCAAGGGGCGATGTGTTGATCAGTACTTTTTTAGAGGAACAATTTACAGGCTGTGATCCATCTAATCCAACAATGGCTGTCTACCAACAGAAGGGCCAAGGATCCAATAGTTGTTCAGTCCATGGATGTCTCAGCTGCTCTTCAGTATCTGCCAGAATCCTGAAGAAGTAGGCTCCAATGCTACTAAAGGGATGGGATGCTGAGGAGAGCAAGCTGGCAAAAAGAGAGCAAGCTTCCTTCTTCCATGAAGATAGGCTTCCAGTAGAAGGTATGGCCTAGATCAAAGGTGGACCTTCCCACCTCAAAGATCCAGATTAGAAGTGGGTCTCCCCATTTCAAATGATTTAATTAAGAAAAAAAATCCCTCACAGGTATGCCAGCCATTTGGGTTTTAGTTAATTCTAGATTGAGTCAAGTTTCCACATGTGGAAAGTTACAGACATTCAGGATGGGTGGTAGAGGGGGCCATTTCTGCAAGAGCATGCTGCACCTATTCCCAATTATAGAGCCAATCCAGCTTTCAGTCCCAGTCCCCAGTCCCTCCCCAACAGAGTGACAAAGCCCAGCCCTTCTTAGGACAGAAAACAGGGGTCTTGGAGACAGTCTGTGGCCTGGTACATGGTAGGTGAAGAAGGACCAGGTGCCTGCTAATTCCATGGGATTAGCATATTCAAGATGTCCAGAACTCCATCCCTTGCTGTCTCTGGGGCCTTTCCTTACAGACCACCAAAGCCCCACCCTCTATCATCCCCGACTGCACCCCAGCTCTCCTATCAGCTCCCTGCATCTCTGACAGGCTCTCTGTTCCTCCTCGCTTTGTGTCTGGCCTCTGCAGGACCAGCAGGTCTTTAAGGGAAGAGATAGAGCTACACAGGAAGCCACCAGCTCAGTACTGACACATCTAGGCTGGCCTACAGCCTGGAGCATATGTTGGGCTGACCAAACAACATGGTGCCCAGGCCAGATGAGTGTGCTTCTCATCCTGCTGAAGTCTCCTTGCCCCTCCTTGCTATTATTGACCACACACCCCCACCCCCTGGTTAAAGCAAGAGTGTACTTCCCATTGCACTGCCCCTACATGTGCCCTTCCTGTTACCACAGGAATAAGAATGAGTGAATACAAACCGAAAGTGCTCCTAACAGAGCCCTCCACACAATCTTGGCAGAAAGAGTTTGGTCTCAGGATCAGTGCAGGACAAGGAACCCACAGAAGGGTGCTCTGACCTCACCCACTGCCCAAGCCATGTGACTCATAATCCTGCAGTGGGTGGGGTAGACAGCACCCGCTCAAGTCCCTTGCCCAATTTTGAGCTCCCGTGTCATCTGAGTTGTTTTCATGAAATTTTAAGATGTATGTGAGACAGCAAAGAGGTTGCTCACCACTGGCCTCTGTAGATTATGCCTGCAGACCTCACTGCTACCTACAGTCTGAGGATACCAGCTTCCTTCTTGGCTCCAGATGCCTGACTGCCTGCCTGCCTGCCTGGTCCAGCTAGCCCTCAAATAGGCAGTGAGGCTATCTGAGGCTCCAGGGAGTCAAAGTGGCTTCAAAGCTACTAAGTTGTCCTAACAGCTGAGGCCAAGGCCTGAGTTAATCTAACCACCACATACCGCCTCAACCTCTAAGCTTCCTAAAATAAATAGTTTTGTCCCAAAGTAGAAGAAATATACAAAGGCATCCTATAAATAAATAAGAAAATGTAAGCATTAGGGATGGGGGTGGGGTGGGCTGTCAGGAGGAAGTCAAATGACTCCGTAAACAGCATGGCTTATCCCGTGAGTAGCCATGGACTTGCACACTAAGGTTATTGGATTAGCCAAGTGTTGTGCAGATGTGCAGCTTCCCTTCAAACAGAACTTGCCTTCCAGCTGCCATTATACTGGCAGCTCCCAGGCCGCAGAGCATCAGAATCCAGGGCCACTGCCCTGAGGTCACGATCTTCCCAGCAGGCCCTGGCCTGGACTAAATACCACACTGGGCATGCCTCACTTGACCGTGCAGTTGCACATGTGCCCCTCCCCACCCTCTCCTCACTTTGGCTGCCCTGCTGCCATACCCTCATGGTGATCTGAGGCTTCTCGAACCCCTCTTTGCCTTGCATTAGTGCCTTTCCCAGCTGTTTCTTAGTGCTGACTTCCTGTGAAAAGTCAATACACGGTACACAGCATGTATACATGAACACATGTGGGGCTGGTAGAGGCAGTATGATGCAAATACTCTGCATAGGAAGCACAGGCATCCCTGTAGCCTGCAACTCCCTAGATGGGAGGGAGGTTGTCCATGGAAAAAGCCGAAGACTGGTACAAACAGTTCACCAGGAGACCACTTATCATGGTGTTGTTATAATAGTCAAATCTAAAAGTCATCTACATTTCCAGCCGTGGAAGTTGGGTTATGTAACTCTCTGCACCCACACTGTGGAATACCAGGGGGTCACTCAAAAGGCCTCAGGGTAAGCAACAGTTTCTGTGGGAAGATGCCTCCTGTGTGGCATTTGGGGACAGAACAGGTTGAGAGGTGGATACCAATGCACTGCAGTTGGCTCCTTAAACCTCATCACACGTCTTCTGCAATGGGGCAAGGCTCAGGTTGCTGAGCCCTTATGGTCACTAAGTAAGGAAGCTTGGAGCCTCCACACTGCTCCCTGGCTCCTGAAAGAGAAAGAAGGAGGGGGAGTGACAGGGCTTGAAAGGACAGCCACTCTCAGCGTAGGAGGATCAGGGAAATAGTTTTTACTTAACTGACATTTTCCTGTAATTTTTCCACTGAGCGTATGTCACTCTTAATGTTCCAGAAGAGAAAGGGAAATGTCATGGTTCCCATTTCAACACCATTTCCTTTGCATTTTGGATAAAACATTCCCTGCAAGCATATCTTTCTGGAGCATCTATGTTTCCTAGCAGTCCATGTGGTCCCTTAGACTAAAGCCTTAGAAATGACTTCACCTGGAATCAGGAAGCACCTAGGACATCCTCCCTGAGGGCCACACTTCATCAGGATGTGCATCAGTGGATGACTGAGTACAATCTGGGGCTGACTCAGAAACTACTGAGTATAAGATTCGTCCCAAAGAGTCCTGCTTGTGTAAATAAACTTCAATGTTTGAAGTAAAATCATATTATAGTCAGATTTGTTTCAGCTACCTTCGAATGTACACACACACACACACACACACACACACACACACACACACACACACACGTTCCCCAAAAGAAATACACTAAAGTGGTTAACTGATTTAATCTCTAGTGAGTTGAATATGGGTAATTTTAATTTTCTTTTTAGAACATTTCCTTACCTTTTCTCTCTCTCTCTCTTTTTAAGGATTTACTTTTATTTACAATAAGAATATGTCCTCAGTGTCTGCAGGTGCCCAGGTGTTCAGAAGTTGGCATTAGATACCTAGTGCTTGAGTTCAGGTGGTTGTTAGCAACTCAACATGGGACCTGGGAACTGATCCTATGTCCTCTGGAAGAGCAGGATGTGCTGTCAAGCACTGAACCATCTTTTAGCTTCATCCTCAGGCTTCTTGATGCTTACAGAGAACAGCTACAAGTTTTAGAGGGAGAGCAGAGCAACACGTGGAGGGGCTGGGCATTACTGAGGATCAGCTTGGGCCTGCACTTCTGGGAACAGGGTGCTGCAATCACTGACTGTGATGGTTTATATTGTCAACAAAACGAGATAGGATCTAGAATCATGTAGGAGACAATCCTTTAGGGACACCAGTGAGGGATTATCTAGATTAGGCTGGCCTTTGGGCATGACTGTGAGGGCTTATCTAGGTTATGTCAACTGAGGTGAAAGGGCCCACCTTTACTCTAGGAAACACCATTCCATGTGCTGGGGGCCTAGACTGCAGGAAAGGGAGAAAAGGACTTGAGCACTAGCATGCACAATTGTGCTTCTCAACTGTGAGTGCCATGTGACGGTGGCCTCATGCTACTGCTGCCATTTCCTCCACGCCGTGATGGGCTGTGTCCTTCAAATTGTAACCGAGACGAATCCTTCCTCCCTTAGGTGCAGGAGGAATTTAAGACAGGAATTTTGTCAAGGCAATTCGTACACTGATATACTAAATGGTGCCCCCAGGCTCCAGGAAAGAGGTCTGGCATTTCCTATGAAGCCTCATAGTGCAGCTCCAGGAAGGACTGAAACTGAAACAAATAAGCTAGCTGCACACACACAGAGCCCCAGCCCTGTGCACAGAGGCCATCAACCATTAGGGCATGATGTCTCCCAACAGGAGTCTGATGTGTGGCTGGGGTGACTTAAGGTCATGGGTACATCCTGAACTGATCCTGACCTGTTGGCAGGTATACTGGAACATTCCCTGTAAGGTTCTTAAAAGAGAAGTTCATTGTCTGCCCCATATACTTGGGGCTGTCTGGATACTGCCCACCTGCTCTGTCCCCAGGCTATGGCTGAGACATAGCACACTCTGGGCTGTAGAGCTAGCAAGGGTCTCAGGGACAAGCAGGGTATTTGAGGGCCTTAGTCCCCTCCCCTCAAAAGTCTGCCGTCCCTGGCTGCTCTTCTGGGGTTGAATTGGGGTAACATTCCCACCCATCTTCTCTGTTCCTAGAGGCCCTGGACACATGGCCTGGATTTGAAGTGAGCGGTGAGTAGAGGAGCATTAAAGTTATGATGACTCTATACCCATGGGGGGGGGAGTGTCCTGGTGTGCAAATCCCTGAAGGCTCTTGCTATCTGTCAAAATCCACACTAAAGAAGAGGCCCCTTGCACTTTTGATTTGAGTGCCATGGAGTCTCCTGCCCAGGCCGTGTTCAGCAACTGCAGTATGACAGCTGGCTGAGTCCTACTGCATCTTCCCCTTTAAAGGACCTCCACAGTGCCCTCTTAGACTAGTGTTTGGCTAAACACTGAGTGCACACGGAGGACCCAGGAAAGCACCCTCCTGCTTTCCGCTGCCAACAGATACTGGTGTACTCTGAATTCATGTTAGAACTTAACTCCCAAGAGGACTGTGTAGGGAGGTTTACTTTAGAAGTAATCAGGCCTTTGGGCTCTGCCCCTATAGAAGGCCTGGAGGGTTGCAAACCACCTTATAGAAGGCCTGGAAGGATGGGGACCACCCTATAGAAGGCCTGGAGGCCTTCTTGGGGGAAGACCCAGTGAGATCACACCCTCTGGAAGCAATAACAGCCTCACCAGACACCAGGTCAGCTGAGACTCAATTGTGAGCTAACAAGGCTAGAATATGTATGTATGTATGTATGTATGTATGTATGTATGTATGTATGTATGTATGTATAAAATAAGAAAAAATAGGGTCTGAAGAGATGATTCAGTGGTTAAGAGTTTATACTGCTATTCCTGAGGACCTGAGTTCAGTTCCTAACACCTATATCAGGTGCCTTACCGCTGCCTGTAGCCCCAGCTCCAGGGGGATCTGACACCCCTGACCTCTGTGGGCACTTGCATTCAGGTGCATAATACCATACAAACACACACACACATAATTAGAATAATAAAAATAAATCTAAAAAATCCTTTTGCTTATTGGCTTTTAGGTCTAATATTTATTGTATCACAAAATAAAGAGGACGGTTAGGAAGGCCTGCTCAGACTGCAATAGGTCCTGGGAATGGTTGCAGGCAGCCATTGTGCACACTGCTGGTTGCACATGATCGGACCTGCCTGCTGTTTGCTCAAGGCGCTTACACTGGGACGTAGCCCAGACACTGTTAGAGTCCCCCATGCCACAGGGCACCACCAGGCGTCCATCTCAGGAGAAGGAGCCCCTTCTTCCCACCAGACACACCTTTATTTAGCATATCCTGTGTCAATCAGGTATCCAGGCTGCCCAGACACAGTGCACAGAGATCAGACTTTGAAACATACAGGAGCACTCTAGAGCTGATGGTGGCCCTGTTCAATAAGTCCACAGGAAAATATTCCCTGAGGCAGAGCCCTCTGGGAGGAAGTTAGAAGCTGCAGGGTCCTGGCTGAGGTCAGCAGGAAGAATGTCCCCTGGCACTGTCCTTTCAGTTCTGCCTGGAGCAAGTAAGGGCAGCAGAGACAGGTGCAGGATTTATGGAGGGCACCAGACACCCATGTGAGCAGCACAGGTCCCTAACCCTAGCCAGATGGCAGCAGACAATGATAAGAGCAGTTTATACCTGTCAGCATCGACTGGACTTCTGTTTTGTCTCTAGCCCAATATTCACTTAAGAGGGGAAATGGTTGTTGCTTTAAACATAAGTATGTAAGCCCCCCCCCCCACACACACACCACTCTCTCTTCTTAGACAGGTTTTCCCTCTGGAGCCCAGGCTCTTGTGGAACTCACTATGTAGCCCAGGCTGGCCTCACATCTGCCTCTGCCTTTTCCACTGCTTGTGTTAGTAGCCTGTACCACCATACCCAGCTTAACTATGCAAATCCTGCATGCTTAAATCCTCCATTTGCTTCCAATCAGCAAAGAGGAAGCTCCATATATTGAATCAAGCATTCAGATTTGCCTCTCTTACAGAAACAGAGTGGTGGGGGAGGGGAAGATGGGGTGGCAGTGGGTAGAATGAGGGCCTGATTGAGCTTGTCCGTTCCCTCCCTGACTGCTGTCCTTCCTGCTTGTCACTCTTTCTGGCTAGGGCCCAGTTCTCCACTGAAAAGTATTTCCTTAGCTGCTGGGCCCTGACTGGACTGACTGGATAAAGCTTGCATGGGATCCTGTCTGTGGAAGTACCTTAAACCCCTCACAGCCCCAGGCCAGGTCCAAGTGTGATCTGTAGGAGAAAACCATTGGTAGCCCTGGAGGCTGGGGTCCCTGGGCCCTTCCTATCCACCCCTGTCTGTGTCTGTGCCTGGAGTACGCTGGTGCTTCCTCAGCTCTTTCTACTAGGGTCTGGGCTGCAGAGGAAGGCCAGATGCCCTGGCGCCACTGCCTCCTCTAGGTGAGCCTGTGACAGAGGTGTTTACCATGGATGTCTGCCTCTGCTCAGGTCAACCTTTGCCCTTCCACAGCCAGCTTCAGCCTCCTCTCCAGGAGAGCCTCTCGGTAGCTCTGTCATTGTCTGTACCACAGCTCCTGCTTGTGACGCCCACTGGCGTTCTGGATCCCTGATCTTATTGCCATCCATCCCCAGACTCTGGGCTCACCTGCACTGTCACCACTTCCCATGGCATTCACGTTTTCTAAGGCAGATGCTGTGGCCAGGGAGGTAGGTGAAGAAGGAGACCTGTCTCCCTGAGGCCTGAATCAACTGAAACCCTAGCCCTGGAAGCCCCTCTCTCCCTCCCACCTTCCCTGCCCCTCAGGCCCCACACTGATTCCTGCTCAGGCACCCTTGGAGGAGCCAGCCCCAGGAAGTCTTCCCTGACAGTGGCTCCTTCTTCATACCTACACTGTTCCCACATCCTGTCCTCCCCAGGGAGGTGGGACTAGGGAAGGGAGTTGAACTGAAGGCATTACTGCTTCTTGCTGCTGCTAGCCAGGAGAGTGGTACCACCTTCAAGGCTCTCAGCCAGGTCTGTGCTTGCCTTAGTGACCCTGCTTTTTGCCCCACCCCCCTCCCTTGTTTGCTAAAGGCAGTTAGTTTACCTGAAGGCTCCAGGGCAGGAGTGGTGCATTGTTGGCTGGATAACAAGCTTGGCTCTGGGCCCATGAGGCTGCAGTCAGGAAGTCTCAGGCCTGCAGAGAGAACACAAGAGTATTCCAGAAACCCAATACACTACACATACCTACACAGCTCCTCAAATACATCTGTACACACACAGATGTACAAACTGACACATAAATATACATACATCCAGGTGGATTTAGAAGCACATCAACCCCCAGTGCGCACAAGTTCAGGTATCCATAAGGAGGCTCGAAGAACACAAACCCACGACACTCAGACATGCACCCCATGAAGATCCCAAATACTGAACTCACACGGGAATGCTTCATACATAGTACTACATACTGACATGAGTATTCTTGTGGACACATACACGTGTGTCTCCCCATCCCTCTCACTCCTCATCTCACTAATACAGACACACATCTTCCCTCTGGAGAATCCCAGCCTACACTCACTGCAGCCCCAAGGGGCACAGGCATGTTGGTCTGGCAGCTAGCTGCAGTTTCCTAGGAAACACTGTCACCACCATTGCAGAGCCTGGAGAGGCCTGGGGCACATGCAGGATGAGCCCAGAGCCTATCTACAGCGTTCAGACTACAGAAGATGTGCCAGATGAAAAGGAGATGCTCACTCAAGGATCACTCGTTTGAGCCCAAGTTTTGCTCCCCTTGGTACCGTGTGCTAGATCCTGAAGAAGAAAGCTGCCGAGAGAACCCTCTTCCCACCTACTTGCCTCCACTCTGCTGTGCCCATGAGTGCCTTTGCTCATAAAACACCTGTCTCACTGTCGGTAAACACACAAACAAAACAACAACAAAACAAACCAGTCATAGACAGGAGGAGCTGAAGAAAGTGGGCCCTAGAGCCCAGCTTGCCCAGAAGGAACAGGATGAGGGTGGAGAGCTATGAGGCCCAGTACATGCAGAAAGGAACAACAGCCTCCGGGGTGGGGGGTCCTGACTGGAGCCTCACTCCCAGTTTTGCCCAAGACTAATTTTAAGTGTGGGTTCACATGTTGATGGAGACCAGGCAGGGCCAGGAGGATGAGAGAGAACTCTAAGAATGTTGACAGGATGCCTACTCTATCCCATGGTTGCCAAGCTACAGGGAACGAAGCAAGTCAGGGCCTGCCATTGGAGCTCTCTGTGGGGTATAGGGGTAACTTCCAGGAGGCCTGGATACCAGGGAGAAATCAATGGCTCAGAATGCTAATCATGGAAGGCTGGAATGAGTGTGCAGTAGACCCTGCCCTTCTTGCTAGAGGGATCTTTGGCATATCTGATCCCTAGAGCATCCTCAAGCCAAGAACTTTGTGTGGATAGAGTATGGGTCACCAGAAAAGGGATAGAGACATTTGCAGGTGAATTCTAACTCTATTTCCTTCCTACACTGGATGCCAACCCCTGGCTCTGGATGACCCTGAGTTCTAAGATCTGCAGGGGGCAGGGAGTCTATGTGCTCCTTGGAAGGAGAAAGTTAAAACAACAAGGGTAGAAAATGCAGAATGAATAGACAGGGTAGGAGAGAGCAGGAAAAGACCTGGGAGGACAGAAAGTGGTGGCTCTGGGTAAATGAATAATCTGAAACAACACCAAGAACAAGGATGCCTAGTGCTGGCAGGACCACCCTGTCAAGTCTCCTTTTCCTCAAGTCTCTCTTCCTTTCTATGGCAGCATTCTCCCTCCTTGGATCTCTGTGTCCATCTATTCACACAGTACACACTTCTCTATGGGGTGGGGGGTGGGGGACTTGATCCCACCCAGGATCCAGGAGCCAGACCCAAGCCCCACCCACCTCATCTCCCTGGATTGCCAGAAGTAAGGACAGTGACTATGACAATGACTGTGGTCATGGCCATGACGGTGGTGATGAAGACGTGGAGATGGTTGTGATGGTGGTGAAGATGATGGTGGCAAAAATGATGGCTATGATGATGGCAGTAGAGTTGAAAGTACTAATAAGGATGTTAGAGGTGATTGTGATGTGATGGTTTTAGTGACGTTTATGGAGGTGTTGATAATGAAAAAGGTGACAATGAAGGTATTAATGAAGATAAAGAAAGGTAATGATCACAGTGGTGGTGAAGCTGATGGAGGTGTTGATGGTGACAATGGTAATAAGTCAATGGTTCTGATGCTAGTGGTGAAGATGAAAATGATGATGATGATGATGATGATGATGATGGACCACCTGCAACCAACTTCTTAGGCCTCCAGCATGCAGCCACTAGTGACTTGCTACTTGTTGGATGCCTGGGGTCCCTGGGATGGATTTCTCCCCTTCCTTCTCAGAGCTCTTAGCGACTGACTGAATCACAGGAAGACAGTGAAATGCAACCATGCTATGTGCTGTGTGAGTAGGCATTAATCACACCCCTTCCGCAGAGCTTAATCAGCTCCTCCTAATCAATCCGCTTTTTCTCAGGGTAGACCGGGTAATTCTTTGAGCCATTGTGCAGACAGCAGTCAAAGCCCACCTGGTGCTAATGAAGGTGGAGTTTCAAAAGCAGCATGCTTGATTTTGAAAACACTTTTGTAAAATCCCTGTTAGCATTTTACTTCTTCTGATTGACAATATTTCCATGTGTCTATAGAGCAGAGACTTAATCCATGAGGACGAGGAACTGGGACAATGGAAACTAACAAGTTTATGTTAGTTTCTGATTTCTGACTCAAATGGTCATTTCCTTCTCTTAAGAATATCAGCAGCCTTGGAACTTTGTTTCCAGTAGTTTAGTGTTGTCCACTCTCACTCCAGCCTCAAAGCCTCAGGGATGGTCTGTTGAATATGGGCTTTGGTATCCAGTGCAGCTTGGAGTACACACGTTGCTGTCCCCCTGCCCCACACACCTGTGCCACTGTAACTGGGGTTCTTTGTGGGCCTTGTGTGTTTGTTCACTTGAAACTGTGGATGGCAGAATTTGTGGGCAGAGGCTTCTATAGGATGTTGCAATGAGAGACCTGACAGTGTGACTATATCCAAACCCATAGAATGTGCAGCTCCAAGAGTCCACTCTCATGTGGTGAGGGGGTGTCTGCTGGTAACAGTGTGAATACCAGCTTTGCCAGACAAGTCACCCCACTGACAGAAGGGAAGGACAGGGGAACCATAGAAATCACATGGGACTCATCAACTATTAATTAATTTTCTGTAAATCAAAGATGACTCCACAAAATCAAGTCTGTTACCTTTTTGCATCTATTAATTGTGAAGTAAAAAGATCCCTTGCCTGCCAATCCCCGCTCCCACATATGCACACACCCTTGGAGCAATGCAGGAGTCTGGGAAAGAGCCTGTGGGCCAAACCAGCAAGTCCACCACCAACTGACCTGCAGCCTGTGCCTGCCAGAGCAGATTGCTGTTCGCCTCTGCAAATAAGGACTAGGGCTGAATAGGACGGAGCCACCTCAGATGGGAAATCATTGGCAGTTATAAACACAGCCTAAGGAACATCCATTGACATGCATGGAAAGTACCATCACACTACCCCCTCCCACACAAATGCCAGAATCAGCCAGCAGCCCTGCTCTTTGACACACCTGCTATGCTCCATCCCCAGCTATGAAGATCTGAAATTGTTTTCTAACATCAGTGTTTCCCATTTTGAATGCACACATGCTTTACTTTCAGCCATTGCAATTACAGTAATTAAACCAAAAAGCTCAACTCTGGGAAGAGGCAAGGTGTTTCCAATTTTGGCATCAATAACATAATTAACATCTGTCCAACATTCTAGGCACTGTGCTGGTGGGTAAAACTATTTTCACTCCCAACCACAGAGCCCCAGAGAGGGCAATACATTTCCTGTGAAAGATCAGCTTCGGAGCCGGCTGTGGATGTGTAGCTTAATAGGGTTGTTTTCTTCCATATTTTAAAATCCCAGAACCAAATGCAGCTCAACAATCAGGCTAAGTGATTAGTCTGCTTCATAGCTGATGTGACTGAAGCTAGACTTTAGCACATTAAACATTTCAGAGGAAAATGTACAATATGTGAGAAGGATGCTGCCAAGCCAAGAAGAGGCCTGTTGTTTGTGGGAATGCTGCCAGTTAGCAGGAGCTCTAGGGAACAGCATGTAAGACGGAATACTTACAACCAGTCAGTCGCCAGGCTGAGAGCAGTACCGTGCAGGCAGGCAGAAGACACATGTGGGCCAGTGTGGACTGTGCTTAATGCAGCAAATGCCATGTGCTCGGACTCTGCCTGTTTCATGTTTACTACAGAAGCTGTGAGGGTGTGGACTGACCCCAAACTGCACACACAGGGAGAGAGAGGCTCAGTACAAGGAAGGTGATGACTCTGAATCAAGAGTGTCTTCCTGGGTGCCATCCCAAAAAGCATGCTTCCACGAACCCAGGACAGAGTGCAGGACTGGCCCCCCCTGCTTCAGCCCTTGGTCCAAGGCACTCTGAACAGCACGTCTGCTGGAGGAATGGCGGGGTCTCCCTCCCACTGGGGTGACTGTCCCTAGTGACCACCCTTAGCAGCTAATCTGGTGATACAGGCTGGATGCCTTCAAATCTGGGCAGAAGAGAGGAAGCCCAAGTAAAGCCTTGGAACCAAGGTATATAGCTCAGCCCTGCCCTTGTCTTAATAGTGGCTGGCCACAGTGGCTCACCTGTCACTGTAAGTCACCATTATGGCTCCTGCCTGAAAATGATCCATATCTGTGACCCATGGGACCCAGCAATCACATGCAAACCCATGTCCACACAGAAACCCATGCAGCAGTGTTCTTGGCAGCTTCATTCACAATGGTGCAAGGTCCATCAACAGATGGGCTACTGGGTATGCAGAATGGGGTGTTATGGAGGTGGATCAGAGATAAAGAGCTTGCCCAGCTTGCACATGACCCTGGGTTCAATTTGTATCACTTCAGAAAAATACCCACCCAAAGCAACAAAAATCTTTTTGCAAAATGTGGCACACCCATGTGACAGAATATTATTCAATCTTAGAAATGATGGAGCATGGGTGCATACAGCTAACATGGATGAACCTTGGTAACACACTACCCAAATCATGTGCAGTGTGACTCCGTGGACACAGGACAGGAACCACCAGGATAGAATGACTTTCATGGAGGAAATCAGAGTACTGGTCATCAGGGCCTGGGATACAACAGTTAAAAGAAAGAAGGAAGGGGAGTCGGGGGGGGGGGAATGTACAGCTCAATAAAAATAAGTAAAAACCAAAAAAACCCAACAAAAACCACGAAAAGGTATGGATTTTCCTTCAGATGACATGGTGATGTCCTCAAATAGGCTATAGTGGTGTGTGTGTGTGTGTGTGTGTGTGTGTGTGTGTGTGTGTGTGTGTGTGTGCATATGTACATGTACATTAAATACACTCCACTTATTGTACCAGCTATTCAGCAAGCCCCTCAAATGGTCAGGATGGACCTCTGTGGTGAGTGGCTACCAGGAAAGACTCATACTTGACAAGGGCCATCCAGAGTCGCCTAGGCTGGTGTCTTTACTGCTTGTGCCACCTACCGGGTTCTGGCCTTCCTGTTCCGTGCAAAAAACCAAAGAAGGTAGACACACTTTCTGTGACTTCCCAGTGATCTTCCAGGAACCTTCTTAGTGAGCTATGTGACTTATACAGATCTGTCCCAGAGTAGGCCCTGCTGAGTGTGCCTTTGGTCAGGTGTGCACTCATCTCCCCAACCCTCTCCTGTGCATGGTTGGGGGCATGAGCAGCCAGTCCTGTGCTCTAGCAACCCTGGACATCTCAGGCCTCTCTGCCCCAGATCCTCTTCTTTCCTACCACCTGGGACTACCCCATCATTACCACCACATGGGCCTTGCTAGCATGTCTCCTAGACAGTCCAGTCATCACGTGACCCTTGTTCTATGGGCAGCTACCTCTCTGTCCTAATGCCCACTCTCAGACCTCTATGATTCCAAGTTCTGATTCCCACCTATGCCCACAGACTAGGCCTTGTGCTGCAACTGCTGTTCCCTGCTCTCTTCAGACTAACACTCCAGCTCCCTAGCCTCTGCTGTCCCCTCTAGTTGTGGACACTGAATCTGTTCTGCTACGGGCTTCATTAGGCCCCACTCCCATGGTCTGACTCCAGGTTGATCAGGAAGGTCAGGAATCCCACTCTTCCTGCTACTTCCTAGAACCACAAGGAAGCCAGCCCTCCCTGTGCCCTACTGTGGCCAGGGCCTGCCTGCCCTAGGAAAGGCTTCGGTAGATCCCAGTGTCAGGCAGGCAGCAGCTAAAAATAAACCAGCTGGGGCAGAGGCTGGTTGGCGCCTCCGGAGGGGGGGCAGGCAGGAAGGGAGCCTGGGCTGGTGACAGCAGTAGCCATAGTCCTAGGAGGGGGTGGCGGCACTGACTCCTCCTTGAATCCATAGAGGCTGTGGGAGGAGGAAGTCAGTCCCGGATCAGACCTGTGGGCAGCTTCCCCTCTAGCCACAGCCCCTCCTTCTGGCTGGGCATTGGTCAGCTCTGGAAGCTTCTTTGGGTTTCTGGGACACAAAACAGCTTAACCCTCCTGAACAGATGACAGCCACTTTCAGCCAGGGACAGGCCCAACCTAGCTAGTCAGACAGCCCACACCCACCTGTGTGCCTGTGTGTGTGTGTGTGTGTGTGTGTGTGTGTGTGTGTGTGTACGTGTATATGTGTATGAGTGCATATGTGCGTGTGTGTGCGTGTGTGTGCGTGTGTGTGCGTGTGCTCTCTCTCTCTCTCTCTCTCTCTCTCTCTCTCTCTCTCTCTCTCTCTCTCTACTGTTGTGTACCTTCTCTTTTCCTGGCTCATTCCTTTCCATGGCAGAAAGGGACAGGGGAGGGGTGGCTCCCATGGGAGCCAATCTTATTTAGGCCATTGCTCTTACTGCAGTGTCCAGAGGGGCAAGATTAAACACCAGGCAACTGTAAGCAGCCCAGGAGCTGGGCAGGCAGGGGGAATCCCAGGACATGGGGAGATATGGGGAACATGGAAGGGAGAGCCAGGCGGAGCTTCTTGGTGGCAGGAGGCCAAATCCAAAGAGCAAACATCTGCGAATGCCAGAAGATTCTGCGAAGAGGGAGGAAAGCACATATGGGTGGAGCTCGTACACTTTTATCTTCTTTTACTTTTTTTTACTTAATTTCTACCACCAACAGTGGTCACTTCAGAGTAAGAGGAAAAAGAGCCCCGCAGAAGCCACACAGGGGTGTGGCACCACTCAGCAGCATCTGGAAGTATCCAGGCTTGGGGCCTTCCTTCTCAGCGGCCAGAGACCTGGAGCTAGTGTGGGTGAGGGTGCTAAGCCTTCCCCTTTTACAGTTATAGTACAGGGCTTCGGCTTGATGTGGGACTCATGGTGTAACCATGTGTCCAGCCCATAAGCATGACTCTGCCCTTGTCCCTTCCCACCTCCTCCTTCTTCCTTAACCGTAAAAGACCCAAGAGAGCTAGGCTGTGGGGCTAAGGAGTAGCTGAGGTGGTCCCAGGAGTGCAGGACCAGGTCAGGTCTGTCATGGGGCTAGAAGCTCTGTTGTTCAGGCCTCTCTCTGTCCAGGCTCATCCTGCCCCACGTTGCCAGGCCACAGTCCCAGCACCCACAGCCTCTAGGGTCATCTGAGCAGGCAGGTAAGGGCATGTTCTGGCTGCATTGTGGAGGTATAGGGGGAGTAGAAGCAGCTCAGACAGGGGTGGGAGTTGGGGAGACAAGTGACCAAACAGAGTCCCTGTGTATGCTTGAGACTCCATTACTCTGGGCTCTGCCACAGATCCTCCAGGACACTCTCCATCCAGGCTGTTCAGATCATCAGGCTGCTCAGAACAGTGACAGCTGGCCTCAGCACATGACTGATGGCCAATCCTGATGGGAAGAGGGGATGATGGAGTAAGAGCTGGCTGTAGAATAGTGAGGGTCATGTCATAGCTGCTCACATGAAGGATGCTGGATGACTGGTGGGAGCGAGCATGCTCTTAGGGTGTCACTATGCTGGGAAGGAATTGTACCATCACCCGCACCTGGCTAGAGCCCCACTCATATCACCTGCCTCTGAAGGTGAAGGTGTTAGAGCTTCTCTGGTGTCACCCTGCAGTGGATGACTAAAGAGACCCAGCCATTTGCTCTTCTAAGTGGACCAGCTCTTTCTTGTTGGAGTCATGGGAGTGGGAGGGGCTCAGTACCAGCTCTCTCTGCCTGTCTCTCCATAGGCACAGTCCTTACACTCCTGGCTAGCACCTGAAATCCAAGTGTTTTCTCCTGTCATCTTTCTGTGAGTTGTGCCCTCCCCACCCCCCAGTGAGCAAAATGAGAGCGAGCAACCTTGGATAGCCCTTCTGTGTATCAGACAGGAGTGCTGGCAACGGGGCCTGGAGGCCATCGAGCATGGCACCCAGGGCAGCTGGGTAGTGAGAGCCTCATGGGATGGCCTGCCCACCACTAACTACACAGAGACCTGCTGTGTTAAGTGTTCTAGGCCTCCTTGTGGGCAACAAGTGTTTGTGTCAGGGTTTCTCCAAGGGTAATTCACCAGGACTAGGAGGAGGGTCACCCTAAGAGTTGTTCAGAAGAGTCAGGTGTCACCTTCTGGAGACCCCTCCATTAGGGTCAGCCTAGGGGTAAGGGAGGGAGGGCCCCCCTCTCCCCGCATTCCCCAGCCTCCTGTGCATTGTGGTAAAAATCAGACTAAGAAAGCACCAACATACTTCTTAAAAAGACATTCTTAATGACAGAAAGCTACTTGTACTTCTCATTAGCCTCAAAGCATCATCTATGCCCCAGCTTAGCTGTTCTTCTCAGGCTGGCTGTGGTGTGTGTGTGTGTGTGTGTGTGCGCGCGCTTAGGACTCTAGAACTATCTTGGCCACCCTTCCTGAAAGCTTTGGTGCGTTGGACCTCTGAGATCAAGGACAGCTGGAGGGAACACTGACTTCCATGGGCAAGCAAGAGGTCCCAACTTAGGGCAAGGAACTGAGCAGGACCAGATTGCATCAGGGTTCTAGGAACTAGAGAGCCAGAGGGGTGACCCAGCCATCAGGGGGAGTACCCAGTACCTCCTTGGCCTCTCTAGGAAGTGCTACCAAGGGGCATGAGAGGGACTTTCATGGTCTTGTAGTCTGGGAAATGTCAAGCATACAAGAATTCCTTTTGTTTTAGTGACGGGACTCCCCAGCGCCCTGGGGCATTGAGTATACAGGTATTCACAAAGGTAGTGCTTCCCACCTGTGTCGACTAGTTTTATGTCAACTTGACACAAGCTAGAGTCATTGGAGACAAGGGAGTCTCAATTGAGAAAACCCTCCACGGGCTGTGGGCAAGCCTGTAGACATCTTCTTAGTAATTGACAAGGGAGTCCCATTGTGAGTGGTACCACTCCTGGGCTGGTGGTCCTGGGTGCTATAAGAAAGCAGGCTAAATGAAAACCCTCCCCTTAGAGCTCAGGGAATTCCATGAAAGAGGAGGCATAAAGAGTGTAAGTCAGAGGAGACAGAGGACTTCAAGAAATCAACATGTTCCAAGAACATATGACCGCACAGAGACTGAAGCATCACTCATAGGACCTGCTCAGGCCGGCACCAGGTCCTCTGTGGATATATGATGGTTTCCAGTGTAGTGTTTTTATGAGATTCCTGTGTGTATAAATGAGTGGGTGAGTCTTGTGCCTTCTCTTGGGCTCTTTTCCTTCTGTTGGTTTGTCTTGACCAACTTCGGTGTGATAATTCTTTAATCTTGTATTTTGTTATTATATTTTTAATAAATGAATGAAATCTGCTGAGAGAGAAAAAGCCAATTTTCTCCAGTGGAGTGACACTGCGTATGTATCAACCATTCCAGGGCAGGCCTCATATTCAGGAATAGTTTACCTAAATGCCTAAATTGCTTAGTTTGATTTTCTTCTTGTTTATTTTTGGAGGTCATTTTCTTGATTTAGGGGGGGTTGTATTGGGAGAAGAATATGATAAGATATATTTAAATTTAAAATTCTTTTAAATAATAAAAGTATATATATTTTTTAATTTATAAAAGAAAGAAAAGCTGGGCTGTGGTGGCACAAGCCTTTAATCCCAGCACTCCAGAGGCAGAGGCAGGTGAATCTTTGTGAGTTTGAGGCCAGCCTAGACTACAGAATGAGTTCCAGGACAGGCTCCAAAGATACACAGAGAAACCCTGTCATGAAAAATCAAAAAAAGGAAAAGAGGAGGGGTAAAGGAAGGAAGGAAGGAAGGAAAGAGAGAGAAAGAGAGGGAGGAAGGCAAGGTGAGCAAGCTGGAGAGAGCAAGCCAGTAAGTGGTACCCTTCCATGGTCTCTGCATCAGCTCCTGCTTCCAGGTTCTTGCCCTGTCTTCCTTCAATGATGGACTATAGTGAAAGTGAAAGCCAAATAAACCCTTTGCTCCCCACCTTGCTTTTGGTCATGGTGTTTCATCATAGCAACAGTGACCCATCACCTTTCACAGTCAGGCATAGGCTCCTTGACCACAACACAGGGTGTTCTAGAGATACCCCACACCCAGAGAACTTTTTTTTCTTTAGCTTTGGAGCCTGTCCTGGAACTAGCTCTTGTAGAACAGGCTGGTCTTGAACTCACAGAAATCTGTCTTCTGCCTCCTGGGTGCTGGGATTAAAGTGTGCGCCACTATTGCCTGGCTTGAGAACTACTTTTCACTGCAGTCTCTCAATTCCCTAGGATAAGGTGCCCAAGGCTGACTGTTCTGAGACCCACCAGGCAGGACACCTTGTGGAGCCCTCTGCACATCTGACCCCATTCTCTGCCGCCCAGGACCAAGTTCTAAGAGTCGTGCTCACACAGCTTTGATGTAGAACTTGTTTTCATAGACACCAGTCCATGCCACTGTCACTGGCCTAAATCCTATCAGAAGCTCTGGCCTAGTGAAGGCTGTGTGTGGCTGAGAGCTGCCCAGTAGCAGGTGGGCCTAAGCTCCTTTAGCAGAGACACTGGGGCCCCTAGAACACTACCGTCCCAACAGCCTGGGCTAAAAGAGGGTGCCTGGAGACAGACCGCATAGGGAACTCCTCTTCCATTTTGATGAGGAAACCAGTCTTCCCCTCTTCAGGCTCCATGGGCCTCAGCCAGGACCTGTGGTTCAAGAATGTGGGCGCTATAGACAGTTATGGGCAGAGGACAGGGTTAGGCCCCTCTGAGTTGCTGCTGGGGTCACACATCATGCTGGCTTGTTTCTTTAGTCTTCAGTAGAGCCTGGGGCAGGTGTCAGTGGCCTTTCCTAGTCTGTTTGTTTGTTTTCTGAGACAGGGTTTTACTGTGTAGCACTGACTGGCCTGGACCTCATTGTTAGGTCCTTCTGCCTCTGCCCAACACATCTGGCTCTGGTCTTACACTCATGAAGGTGTATAATGCACTCCATAAACAAAGCACAGGCACAGTCTGCTTGGTTCTGTTTGCTTCAGATATATCCCCACCCCCTGCCCAGCAGAACAGGCCTCCTGAAGAGACAAACCTCTGTCTCAGGCCCCAGATGGCAGGGACCACTTGGCTCAATATAATTGGAAACATGAATTCCCCCAGCTCAGCCTTTCCTGGGGAACCCCCCAGAGGAAGAACATCAAGCAAGGACATGGTAAAGCACGTGACTGCAGGGTCTCCAGCTGGCCAGAGGCTACAACTCAGCCTTACTAGGTTGTAGGACAGAGGTGGGGAGGCCATGCCCAGGAAACAGATGTGGGTGGCTCTTTCACCCACAAAGGCAAGGCTGGCTGCTCTCGTAATCCAAAGCCCCCTCCCATGCAGGGTCCCCACTTCTACGTGTGCATTTCAGAGGTTCTCAGGGCCAGCCACTGGGGTGCTGGGGGGGAAAAATCTGTTACTCTAGCCATGAGCTGATTGCACAAGGAGCCCCAGAATCTCCCAGTCACCAAAACACATGCCTCTGGACACAAGGGATTCCAGGATTGGGGAGGGGAGCTGAAAATAGAGTGTGTGTAGAGTCCTGGGGACAAGTGTCTAGTGTCACTTCTTCCTGGAGGGTTTGAGTGTGGGGAAGGCTTTGCTGCGACAAAAAGCTGGGAAAACATTCTCCCAAGTCCAGAACCTCAGAGCACCATCAGAGTAGCCCTTGGGCCGGTCAATAATGGATCTGCAGCAAGCTCCTTGTCCTATGACTTGAAGGCAACCAGTAAGTACTCCCACAGGTTCCTCCTGAGGGCTATGGCACCCTCAACACCCAGAATATTTTCCATTAAAATCAGGAACAAGAAAAACCACTACCGGGATCTCGGAACATCCCCCAGCTCTAATAGAGCAAAGGGAGAAAAGGGAGATGAAAGGCTCCTTAGGAGGAAAGAGCCACACCATTCCAGGCCCAAGCCTCTGCCTGAGAGACTTAGGGTACCCCAGAAAACCAGGAGCGAGGCAAGGCAGGAGACTGAAACCACCACCTAGAGCAAAGAGTGGTGCTTATTTCAGATTCACATCCCTGTCAGGCGACTGCCAGCAAGCAATACAACAGGCGCAGCGCCACCTTGACGGGGGTGGGGGGGCCACAGGTCTTCTTCACCGCATTATGAGACTGTAGCCTCTCTCACAGGTCAGGCAGGTGCAGTTTTGAGGAGGTTCTGGCAACAGACTCCTGTTTATCCCTCTTCATGCTTAAACAAAGGCGCAGAGACGGTTTTCTTTTCTTTCTGTTTTCTTTTTGGTCTTGAAAGTGACAGAGGGGAAAGGAATGTGGCCACACAGGGCAGAGCTGGTATGTCCTAACCTGAGGCCTGTTTTCAGTTCTGCCCTCCCCCTCCCTACCCCCTCACAGTAGGTGACATAGCAGCATCTCAGATCTAGGCGGCCTTGCAGGCCAGGGCTGGGAGCCCAGGGACCCGTGCTTTGAGAGGAATGTGGAGGAGATGCAACCAGGTTCCCGACTCAAATGCATGGACACCCTATACCCACGGGCTGGAGAAGGAGAAGCCCATATGTGCAATTTGGTTTCCTCAGGCCCGCAGAGGGGGCTGTAGTTGAATAGCTGAGGCCAGGCCTAGGAGGGTGCTCAGAAGCCTCACAGGCTGAGCAGAGGTGCTTCTGTTTGAGGGTGCCTAAGCCTTGCAGCTGCTAACACACAAAGCAGCAAACATGTCGCCAAGCTCCAGGACGGGTCTCAGCTAGGAATGCTGAAGCCTGAATCATGGAAACAGATACATTCAGCCGAGAGGAGCCAGGTGCCCTGAGGTTGGCCCCTCCCCAAGCACACCTGCTCCTCTGGGGACCCAGAGCCAGGTCCATCACTGTGCCCCGCATGTTTCTGCACACAGCAGCCAGAGAAGCACACGGCCCCTTGCATGGAAGTTCCAAGACAGCAGCTCCACCCTCATTGCCGGTGACCTTGAGAGAAGCAGAAAAGGTAGATGTTACCAAGGGGTCAATTGTAGGGAACAGGACCCTAGCATTCTGGAGCACTTCCGGGTTTATATCTGTGTCTCCTCAGCCGTCTCTGTTGGGCTCTATGGCTTTGAGATACCGTCCAGTTTCCTCACCAGCCTTCACCAGGCCAGTGAGTCATACCTCCCCTGTCCTCACAACTTCTGGTGCCTATGGCCTAGCCACACTTGAGGAAGTAGAGGTCTTATATGGTGGGAGGCTTTGACCCCCCCAATCAGCCAAGTCCAATAGGAGGGGCCAAACACTGGAACACTGTGAGGGGAAATCCACTGTTCTAGCAATGAATCCCCCATTTACCCAGACTTGCCCCCTGCCCCCAGGATGAGCGAGGGCAGACCTGAAAATAGATGATGACGATGAATGTGTGTGTATATGGAGTGGGGTTGTGGCACCAGCCCTGGTGTCTGGCTTATGGATAGTTATTCTGCAGTTCCAGCCTGACCATGGCTGCTGCCCAATGAGCACAGATAAGTGTTGTGCTTAGCTGAGGTGTTTTGCAGAAATGTGTCCACTCAGCAGTCCTAAGCTAAAATGGATACCTAACATGTTGGAAGCACTGAAGGACTTCTCTTCAGAGCTGCAGATATGCAGGCAGCAGGACTATAAAGCAGATCAGACAGAAAGTAGGGCCACAGCCAACTTTAGAGCACAGACCCTTAAAGATCTGCATGAGGGGTTCCTTTTATTCACACAAATCCATGTCTCTCATTCAGCAAGCCAAGTCTCTGTACAAGAAGGCTCAGAACACAAAATCACCATCCTCCCCAGGAAAAAGGCTATAGGGAAAATGCCTAAGCTGAAAGAACCTGGAAGGCAGGGGCTGCAGAGGTTTGCTGTGCAAATCTGAGGACTGGAGTTTGGAGTCACAGCACCCAGGTGGGTGTGGCAGCTACCTATGATCCCATTGCAGAAGGCATAAAGGGACTCCTCTGCTCAAGTACATACATGTGCACGTTTATGTACATGCCTCCATGTACACACTGAGCAATTATAACATGTCAGCTATCTGCACGACCTAAGGGACCTTAGCTCTCTGGGCCCCTGAAGGCTCTTAAGAATTAAAGGAGAACTCAGTTCATCAAGATGCATGTTAATTAGAAAGCCACATGCAAACAGGACCTGGGGCGAGGAGTCTTTCCCATCACCCTAGCAACAAAGTACAGGTGGCCCATAAATATACTACACAACCCTCTTGGTGTCCAGCATTCTGACCTACCCTGGCCCCACAGGCTGACCTACATCCAGCCTGGAACACATGTGAGGAGAGACAGACACTATGGGTAGGGAATCCCAGATCTCTGAATGGCCTTGGCATGCCTGTAAGGTCTGGCTAGAATCTGTGCAGATGTAACTTGTATAGTTACGGGTGGGTAGATAGCATGCGTAAAAACCACTGCTCCTGCCCCTTCTAATGAGTACTTTAACGTTTGAAAGGGGCTCATATTTGAGGCCATGCTTTACTGCAAAAAACAAAACCAAAAACAAACAAACAAACAAACAAAAACGCCTAAAAACACTCGGCAGTAGAAACCTTCACTAGGGAAAAGGACAACAAGCTTTGAGAGGAGCAGGCTCCTGGCCTCCAGCCTCTCTTTGTCCTACAACTGTGGCCTTCAAAGAAGCCTTTCCCCTCCCACTCTCAGGGAGCTGGCCCCTTACCAGCATTGTGACCAGCACAGCAGAGAAGCTTAGCTGCTCTGGGTTGCTGACACCCTAGAACACCCTGCCTCCCTAGAAACCTGCAGAACATCAGACTTCTACCCCAGTCTACCCCACCCTGCAGCTTGGGGCACATCTCTACCCAGACCCAGCTTTCTCCATAGCTAAGAAACCTAGAGGGCTCACCCTTCGGCTCCCCAAAGAAAGGGCAGGAACAACCCGGAAGCAGTTGCTGTTTGATGCTGCTCAACCCTCAGGCTGGTGTTCATGAGCTTGCTTGTGCAAAAATCAGAGGGACAAGCCTCCCAGACTAAGATGCCAATTCTGAGCGAGTCAGGGGGCACCATGAGGGATGCCATGCTCATAGCATTTCAAGACACAGCTAGATTTTAAAAATCCAGTAATGAATGCAAATGAAGTAAACTTGTATTGTCATGTTTGTGTCACAACTTGACTCAGACAAGAATTGTCCTCCAGGCCTTTGAAACACAGGAATGTGGAGGTCCTAGACTGTTGTGTTATTTATCACTGGGGCAACCTTGGTGGTCAGCCCTCCTGGTAGATGGCATTAGTGGTCTTATATCTTAAAACTACCATATTATATTAAAGAAAAAAATCATGATTGGCATATACAAAATTAGTGATTGTATTATACCATTAGGAGTTAAAGCTTTGCTATAAAGAAAAAAAAAAAAAAAAAGTAATTCCCATTACCAGAAGTCAATAAACAGCTCAGGAGCAAGAGCAAGCTGGGAGCATTGACCCAGCCCTGGGCCTGGCCAGAAAGTGTACAGAGTACCAGAGTGAGATAATGGGTGTGGCAGGAAGCAGGGCTGCTACCAGATGCTGTGGTCACTGAAGGCCTGGGGCTGATGGGACAAGTGACTTAGGGTGGGCAATCTCAGCAGCACAGGACTCTCGCTGGCTGCAAGCAACGGGCATGTTGACAAGCACTATGCTGTTAGGAAACACTGGCTTGGGATGTAGTTCATGGTTCACTGGACATGTGCCCTGCTAGTCTGTCATCAATCTACCCATTGTTCAGCCAAGCCTTGCTGGATAGCTACTGAGACCTGTAGGGGAGAGCATGTATGGTTGGGGAAGGACAACACAATCAGTTCACCAGTGACTGTGAGCCTTGAGACCACAACTGATGGGGACTGGGAAAATTATCTATCCATAGCAGGCTGACACAAGTCAGGACCTTGACCTACCAAAGAGAGTGACTTCTTGACGGGCAGTCCAAGGAGGGGTCTACGAGATGAAGCCCAAAGCAGATGGGGTGTTGAGACCATGACCTCTCAACAGAAGACAGGCAGGAGCATTCAGAAGCTCTGGACAGGGTCCATGATGCCCAGACACTTTAACCCCTGCTATTTCCACTTACCACCTCTAAACTGCCCTGCCTGCCTGCCTGCCTGCCTGCCTGCCTGCCTGCCTGCCGGTTCCCACATGATAACTCAGTGGCAGTGGCAAGGACAGGCCACTGGGAGCCAGTGGGTGGGAAGGCCTGAGTCCCCATAGAAGGCCTAGAATTATAGGCCTTAGCTTCCTTCTGGAACAAAATAATTACAACCTTCCCAGAGGACCTGAATTCCCTGAAAGCAATGCAGAAGTCAGCTGACAACCCATTGGGGAAGCACAAGTGTTAGAGGAGGGTGAGCTGGCTTGACGGGTACCACTAAGGGATGTTGTTCAAAGACTGGATGGGGGAGACACTGTGGTGATGGGGGTGGTACACAGCGCACTCCGGGTCTGGGGCCATGCTCTCCTCTCCAGCCAGCAGGCACAGTGCTCTAGCACCTGCAATAGACTGGATCCTGATAAATATCTACTGTCCCAGGAGAAATAGATATCAAGAAGCAGGAAGGCAAGAGGGGCCATCATGCTTCCTGAACTGGCTGTCTCAAATGCCTTCTCAGACGGATCATTCTGGAACAAGACTTCCTTCCTTCACAGCACAGACCCCCTGGAGCTCCACAACATAATGGCTCTTTGCAGGTGCAACCTTACAATGAGGCTGGGGTTGGGCACAGAGTCAGTGGCCCCCGCTGCCTCTGTGGGCCCTGGGCCAGTCTATCGTTAAAGCTCGGTCTTCCGTCTGCTACAGGAGAGGTTGGGCACAGGCAATCAGTGTGTACAGTATTCTGATGAACAGTATGCTGTGAATGTTGACTGAGGGGATGCGTGACAGGTGGGTAGTACCCCATAGACTTAGACCCTAGCCTCTGGAACCTGGGCACTTCACCTTCTAGGACGTACTTCTGCAGATATAACCTAATTAGATATTTCTGAGATGAGTATACTGAACTATGCAGGTGGGCCCCAAAGCCATTATGGGTCCTTGTCAGAAGGGCAGCTTATGATACCACACTGAGGAAGAGAAAGAAGCCCCAAGATTATGGAGGCAAACTAGAGTGCATTGCCACAGCCAGGAGCACCTGATGTCACCAGGAGATGGAGAGTTGGCTACCCTTCCCTACCTTTCCCAGATTTCAGAGGGAGCCCAGCTGGGCTTAGACTTTTCTTTCAGGCCTCTAACTCTAAAGAACATGGGGCTGGGTGTAGGCCCTATTTTGTGGTAGTCTGTCACCAAGGCCACAGGACAAACTGACTCAAGGGAGGATGACAGCCCAGCAAAGGGGAACGTTCAGGGCATGGGTGAGCTGTGCTCCCTAAGAAAGCTTACAACCCACCAGCCTGGATGCTCCCATGTCTGGGACCTGTGATGTCTTTACTGTCCTAGGGGCTAGGTCCTGGGATGGTACTGCATCTTTCCTTGTAGGGAGGTGACATAACTTCTAGTCCATGCAGCAGCCAAGCACTGTGCTGGCTACCTGCCAACTCTGTGCTTCTGTCCACAGATGGCCTGGGTGTGTTCCAGAAAGCAGAAAAGAGGCACCACCAACCGTTGTAGCCCCCAGGATACCAGGGAAGGGATGCTGTACCTCTTAAGATCACTGCGGTACAGGGTGGGCAAGGCCCCATCCCATTGGTATTAGCCCTGAGCCTTCCTCTCTGATCCTACATGGTTTTCTGTCCTTGGAGGTAGTCAGCCTACTCTCTCCTAGACTCTCTTCCTGCTTCCATGGTGCCACTCTCTTATCACCCCCACCACATCCCTCCTCACTAAGGCCCTGAATAGCAAGACATAGCAAGATCCTCCTTCCTACTCTGTCTCCCACAGTACTGTCCCCACCAATGTCATGCTGAATGTCCTTTACCTTTAGCCTGTGGTACCAGGGTCCCGAGCTTTCCACTAAAGACACTTTAAGCCAGTCCTTGGGCATGTTGTCATCTCCATTAGCCTACCAGGGTCACCCTGAGGTCAGTACTGTGGGGCAGGCCCTCCTGTCTGAGGATTTAAAACCATACCTTGCCCACTTTCCTCAGCTTGTTTCAGCACAAATGACTGGACCTGCTCACTGCTCTGAGTCCTGTATTGCAGGCACCATTTGTTTCTGGGGTTAGGCCAGAGTCTGGATAACCTGGAATAGGGTCTGGCCTGGAACTGCCTTCCACAATCCCATATGCCCCATTTAGATCTCAAGTCATCTTCTCCAGATAATGGTATAGGTCTGGGTTCCCACAGTTCTCCAGATAATGGTATAGGTCTGGGTTCCCACAGTATGATCTGCTTCAAATCCCTTGTCCCTTCCTTCCCGGAGCATGCCTGTATGATTGTGGCACACTAATTTGGGAACTGTGACTCACAGATGTCTCCAGGATTCTACACATTCTGCTAGCCCATATCCAATTGAGTATTTGGAGGGTGGGTGACAGACACAGTAGCTGGGAGGGGGAGAGGCTGGGAAGGAAATATCAACACCTCAAGAATATGGACTCAAACAACCCTTTTAAATCTTTGCTGGTCTGGGAGGTAGGTAAAGGCAAGCCCTCCATTTGGAGAGCACTCACTCATGTGAGTGCTTCTACAGGGCTCCAGGGAGCAGCATGGGCAGGAAAGGAAGCCTGCCCTGCCCAACCAGTATAGGCCCTACTTCCAAACAGGAATCCCCAAGAACTTCTTGTCCCAGCCAACTAAACTCACACCAGAATCCCTGGGCAAACCATCTCCGGTGCCTAGCTAGAGAGGACATGGAGGTCACTTCCAAAAGCAGCTACCTACAAGTTCCTTCCTAAGCCTATAGTGTTGCTATACCCCTCCCTCATCCACAAGGCAGGTGCCATTGTCACCCTGTGGCAGACAAGGATTAACTGGGCTTTCTGTGTATGTATGGAGTGGGGACAGCCTAGCCCATACATTGGGATCAAGAGTCATTGAGTCTGACACAAATGATATCATATCCCAGGAAAGTCCTTGATAAGGGCCAGGGCAATGCCCCTCCCCCCACCTCTACCAAGCCCCTCAGCTGGTACCTTTAGCCATTCATCAAGATGAGAACAGGGTCTCTCTGGGGTGGGACACTGAGCTCAGTGCCTTTGGAAGGGAACATTGTGGCTGTGCTTCCTGTGATGGCTCTCAGCTCGAGAGTGGCACAGACACGCCCAGACCCTGAAGAACTGCTGTCCAGTCACAGCTGTCTTCAGGTAGTTGCAGGGCCAGATATGGCCTGCCAGTGAGCTGGACCTGGAAGCCGTCCTCCTCCATCAAGCCTTTCCTACCCTCTATCCTGGGGTAGCTTCCTATTCTCAAATGTCCAGGCCAGCAATTATGCCCTTCACTGGATCCCCGTCAGCATTTCAACAGCTCCTGCTTAGAGAGGGCCAGGTCGCCAGGTCCCCTGCCTGTGCAAGCTGGAAGGGCTTAACTCCGCTATAAAGCACATTTGTCCACCAGGGGACCCCAATTCATACAGCAGGAGGTTCTAGCTGCAAAACACCAGCTCGGATCACTGATGAGCACTTGACCTGCCTGGCAGGAGCCTCCTCTCCATGTTTATAAAGTCCTTACAAAACCAAAACACCAGCCAGACAAGCACCACTGAGCACTTTGCTGCTATAGAGACCCAGTGCTCCACACTCCCAGAAAGCAAAGGGCTGCTGGGTCCAGGCACAGCCCAGGACTTGGGACCAGGCAAACCAGTTGGGTGAGATTTTTCCCCCCCTCTGCTTCCGGATAAGCAGGGCCAGAACCTACAAGGCTGCATTCTCCAAAGGGGCAGCTAAAGCCTGGCTGGGCTTCTAGAGTCCAGGGGTCTCTTTGGGTAAGCATCTCCAGTCACCATCTGGGTCTACACAGTTGCTATGGTGGGAAGGAAAAGTCAAGCTAGACTCCATCCACCTCTCACCAGGAGTTGGGTTTACAGCACATAACTGGGGTACATGAGGGAGGCACTCAGCCTTCATCCATACTGCCTCTAGCCAAACCAGTGCCATAGCCAGCTGCTGAACAGAGAGCCAAGGCAGGGAAGAGTGGGGAGGGCCCAGCAAGGCATAGCCAGGTGGAGAGTGTGCCAGGACTGGGCGTGGCTGCAGCTGAGCTTTCTCTGATTAGCCTGATGGATGCCCTGCCTTTAGATATGCAGAGATGCCAGGCGTGGTGATGTATGTACACTTTTAATCCCAGCAAAGGCGCGTGGATCTCTGTGAGTCCAAGGGCAGCCTGGTCTACAAAGTAAGTTCCAGGACAGTCAGGGCTGTTAGACTGAGAAACAGAGAGAGAGAGAGAGAGAGAGAGAGAGAGAGAGAGAGAGAGAGAGAGAGAGAGAGAGAGACTGCTACCACAGCCACCATGCCTGTTTGTACCTGCCTCATCCCACACAAAGTCCCAAAACTACTGAGGAGAAATTAGAGAAAGAGATGTTTAAACATAATTGGGACTAGTGGAGAGGGTAGATGCTAGAGCAGTCTGAGAGCTGGCCCCAAAGCCTGTCCCCCCCAGTACTGCTTCCTCTCCTGGTACCTCCAATGCAACTGGCAGAGCAGTGAATAGGCTTGAGAGGTATCCCAGAGTCCTCTTCCTGAACCAGACATCAGCTGGCCCTACTAAGGCTTGGAAGACTGACGAAAGGCTATCATTCAAGAAACCACCACGCCAGAATGGAGTGAGCAAGTGGCTTGGGCACTGAAGGAACTAAGACCAAGTCAGGGGTCTGGCTGGAGGTAGACACACTGCTCTTGTCTTCTGAGTATAATCACCTTACCCGACCTCCAAGTCTCTGTACTGTGTGATCACATTAAGCCAAGGATTAAGAAAAAACAAAGACGATGCCTGGAGCCAAGAAGAGAGCCCTGGGCCAGACCTCTGGAGAGGCATCACCAGGGCAGTCACAGCTGCAAGTGGCTATCAGATGTGAGTATGTCCAGTGAGAAGTGCAAGCTAGTTATACCCCTCATGTTTCCAGACACCCACATGGTGACTAGAGATACGACAGAGATTGTCTCTACTCCATGTGACCATATCCCATGATGCCTCACTAGCCTGGATGATGCCCCAGGCCCTGTACAGTCCACCTGAGGATTGACTACTAAACTACAGAGTTCTCCTATGAGAGATTAAGACACTATATGGGGCACCGACCAATCAGAACTGGGAACACCTGGCCACACTGCTCTCAGAACCGTTCAGGAACCATCACACTTGCAAGTGGAGGGAGTGGGTGTGCTGAGGGGAACAGCTTGCTTGAGGAACTGAGGCCAGTTCCACTGGAGGTAGGATGCTGTCCTTGGCCGTGCTCCCCTCCTCCCTGCCAGTCAGATGCCTGGGCACCACAGCACGTACCCCCATATGCAGGCGTTTTAAGGCCATTAGTGAAGAGGATGAAGGCGACTAGGGAAGAGAGTAAAAGAAGTTCCCTCAGAGTGACAGAAGATGATGGTCTGCCCTTTGTTCTTCTGTTCTCCCTTTACCCCAGAGTCAGGCAAACTGTATCCCTTCCTCTAAAATCCAAACAGACTCATAGGGAGGGCTTCCTTTGATTAACTGGCTAAAAACTCAAACAATTGCAAACACACACCCGATAATCAGTCTCTCTAAAGCACCTCTGCTGGGATGTATGGGCTCCAGGGAAAACATCAGTGAGGGCACTAGTGTTTAGGACAGCCCCTGCTGAGCAATAGGACCAAAGTCTGGCTCCCTGGTGGCTGGATACTGATACAAGCTCAGGATCACTGCTTCGGGAACAGCAGGCACCCAGTGGACAACAGCACTCACCTGCTCCCGGAACCAAAGTTACATTTCAAACTGGGTCAAGAGCTCCCTTATTTCTGGGGCCACATGTTGTGTGGCATTGGCAGCCTCGGTTATAGCTTTCCGATACATCCCCTTCTTCTTACGGTTAAATCTCAGTTTGAAAAATTCAGAGAAAGGGGACAGTTTTGAAATAGACAAGAATGATGTAGTTGGAGACCCAAACCATGAGACTTTTGCTTCTTGCCAAGAGGGCTCTCCATCCTCCTTCTGGCCAAGGCTGATGTCAAGGACACGTGCTGGCCACCAAGGAAAACCATGAATCTTACCCCACACAACGTCCCCTACAGCCACCGTCCTTCCATCTTCAGTCACACACTGTGACACACTCTGCGTGTGTAGCCTGACCGTGAGGGGAGGGACCGTCTGGCGAGTGTCAGCCGAAGACGAAGGAACGGAGGCACTGTCACCAGATGACAGGTCTCCTGTGTCTGGGGATGTCACTTCGGAACCAGATGATTTCAATTCATCCAGGCTGTCTGTGCTACACACAGATTCACTAGTACAATCTGCTCTCCTCCCAGGACAGTCGACAAGAAAAGCCAAGTTATCACGTCCATGTTTACCTTGAGGGGACCTCTTGAGGTCATCGTCCTCGCCAGAACTTCCAGAAGACAAGTCCTCCAGCCCATGGGTAGAGCCATCAGCAAAGAGAGCAGGAGAGCCGGCCACCCGGCCTCGTGGGCATCCGTTCAGCTCCTCTACCAGCTCAGCCCTGTACAGAGGCTCCTGCTCCCCATCTCTCAGCCGGTGGGGCTTCAGGCGGATTTTGGGAGGTGGCAGGTCTGAGATGGGAGGCACCGGACGAGTCAGCTTCAGCTTGGGAATGGAATGCCCACTGGGTGGTCGGTCACTACCTCCCTTGGGCTCTGCATCCCTCACTACCTCTAAGTCCCGGCAGCCATTCTGCTGGGGGCAGAAGGGCTCCACAGAGCCATGCACTCTGGATGGGATCTTGACCACCTCACCCTTGCCCTGTGGTGTGCTGTAGGAGATCTTGATGACTGGGCTTCGTGGAACACGCTCTACAGGAACCCTGTCTTCTTCCCGTTTCTCCCTCTTGCTCCTCCTTGGAGCGGCAGCAGATATGGAGTCAACGTCCTCTGGTTCCTCTGGCTTCCGGTGCTCACTGTCAGGGCCACTGCCTATCCTCCGGCGGGGTCTGGGGGTGGTCAGGGGGCCAGGATTGGCCTCCTGAGGACTCACAGTACTCTTGCATTTCTCACACAGTACCTGGCGTGGCCGCAGGCGGATAGTGCTAAGAATGAGTCTACCAGGATCCCGGTTGCGGGATAGCCGCCGCCGGGTCCGCTTGATGGTCCTGGGTGGGGGCTGCGGTACCCACTGCTGGTAGGTGTTCCTCAGCCATAGAGGGTGGGGAAAGGGGGCACCCTCAAAGTAGGGTGGAAAAGGAGGCAGGCTCCCAGCAGGGAGAGGTGGTATGAGCGGCGGGGGAGGCTCCAGCCCAGCTGTCTTGGGAGGCTGATCCTTCTCAGGGGACTGGTCTTTGTGGTGAGAAGGCAGAGGTCCTGTTCCCAGCTGCATCACTTCTCCAGTTCCCTCCTCGGGCACCTGGCCATGACAGCTGATGACAGAGGGGTTGCCAGCCAGAGGCAGCAGAGTAGATGGAGATAGGCCAAAGAGGCCAGACCTAGTAGAGAGGAAAATCAGAGTGAGAATGGGGAGGGTTCTAGCTATGCCCAGCACCTGTCACCTAACAAGCTCTTTGACTGGGAAGCTATCTGTATCTAGATCCAGAGCAGCAGATTAACATTAAACAGGTATAGACTGACATTAAACAGGTACCCAGGCCCCACATGTCCTGTGACATGTAGTTTGAAGGCTACCAAGCTTCTAGAAGCCTGAGAGGGAGCCCACCTGCCCCATGGACAAGAGCCACAAAACCCAGGCCCCTATTCATGTACCTCAGTTGTCCTTTCCTTTAAGAGAACTAAGGACTCGGTTTGTTGGGGACCCCTAGGCTGGCCTCCTGACCCAAAGAATGTCTCATGGAGCATCCTGGTCCCAGATGTCTACTACACATATGTGCAGGGTAGGAACCACGCGTGGCCAGATCCAGAATCACAGCCACAGCTTGTGCTGCCTAGAGGCCAGAAGTGCCAAAGCAGTATCTTTGGGCTCTGTAACCTCCCAAAGTCTCACAATTGGCCTCCACTTCCATGGCCCCAAGAAAAGGCTCATCAGCCAACCTGTCAGCCCAGGACCCTGCCCTCATAAAACAACACAGAGACTCTAATGAAGATGTTGGAAGAAAGGCAAAGCTGGAATACCAGCCCCAGGAGACACCATAATTCCTGTGAGAGGAACACAATTCCAGGTCCTGGGGAAGGGAGCAGAGGGCAAGAAGATCATCCCAGGAACTGGAAAACATGGTACCCTGCCCAGACATGACTAATGACTAGAGAAGGCCATAGGATAGCAGGAAGGAATGGCAAGTGGCTGGTTTCGGAGGCAGGACAGACAAGGGACCAGAGATGGAGAGTTACTATCTAAAGCCCACCTCCCTGCCTGCTTCTACAGTCAGCTAGGACATGAAGTAGATGTTCCCTCTGGCCCTTCCTCTTCTTTGTCCATCCCTCCAGCCTCTTCGTGCTGACCACCTGACAGGTGCTGTGGCAGAGGGGGATTCAGGGGGCCTGCTTGCTACAGCTCCAGAAGCCTAAGCAGACTCTGCATGCTGAAGACAGACATCCAGTGCTTGGCTGCAAACCCATGTCCTGACGTGGGCCAGGGCCCTCAAGCACCACCACAGGCTGAAGCTGGTCCTTTCCCAGAGTTCAGGGGCCATATTTTCCTCAGAAATGACAGGGCCCTGGCAGCAGGCGACCATTCTTCCTTCCTAGAGCTGTTGCCCTGCCCCTGCTCTGGCCACACCCAAGGCCTGCCTGGTGGGTAAACATCAGAACAGCTCACCCTAGGTCAAGGCAGACTGGCTGATGACCTTCCCCTAGGGGCCTTGAAAGTAGTTGAGGCCAACTGCTTTAGTACTTCTAGCCGTGGCCCTCACTTAAGCTCCTTTAACCCTTCAGCAGTCCCATGGAATGACCAGCAGTGACAGTCCCTCTTCGCCGATAAGACAACGAGGTGAAGGGACCACAAACATGTCCCAGCTGCCCAGGCCTGTGATGTTAGATCCATTACCTCCAAGCATGGAGATGGCCATGGCACAGGGAAAAACAAGTGGACAAACCGTGACCTGGCCTGGGGCCCATGGAGGGGGCGTGTGCTACACCCTGTGGCTCCCAAAGCTTGGCAAAGCCAGCAAGGCCAGGCTGTGCCCCAAGCTGGCCAGTCTCAAGGACAGGAGCCCACAGGAAGTTCTACAGGCTTTGGCAATGAGAGAAACCTGTTAGGGTTCACAACGGATGAAGAGGGCCTGCTGAATGGGTGCAGCTTTGGGAGTGGCTAACTTTAGATGGAGGGTGGGTATGTAGGAGAGGTGCCTGGAGATTGGGGGGTGTTTCACCAGGACAGGAGCCAGTATCTCCTAGAAGCATAGCATCTTGGGGGAAACTCAGAGGCACAGCAAAGATCCTCTGATTTCAGGAAAAGATGGGGAAACTGAGCAGGGTTCAGAAGCCCAGGAGGTTATAGGAGGGGGTCATATCCTAAAGCAAGAGCAGTACTGACAAAGGCTTCCAGGAATACTGAGGCTCTCCTGTTCTGCATGGTGTTCTGATGAGGACACAGTCCTGGGGGCATAGGGCCTGGCCCAAAGTCCTCAGCAAGTCACCAGTGACCAAATCATGTCCTTAGGGACTCACCTGTGGGTATGCCTCAGCCACTCACCCACAGTAGCCTGGCTAAGGCCAGCCTGTGAACAGTAAGAATACGGTTCTGGCTAACTGCCAGAGCTGTGGGCTGCCCCTGCATGCAGCTGCCTCCATCCGGCTTCCCAGATCCACAGGCAGACCCGGGACTCATGGGCTGCTGGCGCCCAAATGGCAACCCCCACCCCCCATGACTGTCTGGGACCTTCCTCCCTGTGTCTGTGGTGGCAGGGGCCATCCTGCCACTGCCTGAGGGTTGGGTCAACAAGCTCCTGGATCAGAGGCATGCGGATGTGCAAAGCTGGGCGGGAGCCTGCGGAAACTTCTCTACATAGCTATGTTGCCAGGAGTCTGCAGCCCCAGGAAGGCCCAAGTCCAAACACCCAAGGCCCCACCTTGGGCTGTTCACCAGGGCTTGCTTAGTTTAGAAAGTACCCGAAGCTTTTCTGAGGCCCAGCAAACGGCCAAGGAGCAGTAGGGCTGGCTAGAGCTGGATAGGGCCACAGCAGGAAGGTCTTGCAGGAAACAGAGGCTGAGCAGAGGCCTTCAGAGGTCATCTGCTCTGGGAGTCAAGGTGAATAGGTTTTCAGGATAAGTCATAGCCTAAACACCAGAGGAGACCCTTCTCCAGAGCGTACAATTGGACCTGTACCACATCCTTAGGCACTGACCCCAGATTTCCAAGGGAGGATGGCTGAGGACCCTGCATCCTGCATAATCAAAGACTTTCTTAACCAATACCTAAGGCCCCCCTAGAAGTTCAGACCAGGCTCACACCACCCCTAAGTCTTCCTTGCCCTGCTCAGTCAGCCTACGTCTCAGTGGTAAAGCCCCCAAGACCAGCATGCCAGGCAGGTCCCCAGCACCTTGTGATGTACAAGGCAGCTGGGACCCCCCCTCCGCCCCAGTTCTGAGTGCTATTATGACCTCTGTGCCTATCACAATCTCATGAATACCCATCAGCAGCTGAATCTTCATCTGGAAGGTATGTTCCAGGACAGAACTTGTTGCTCTTTAGCCTGGTGACAGGCAGTGGCTGTGGTCTTGGTCACAGAGGACGTCATGATTATCATTCCAGCAGATGGGCTCAAGGGTTGTGTGGTTTAAGAATCAACAGCTCAGATGAGGAGTCCTGAGTCAGTGAGCCTCCCGCTGTCTCTGCAAGCTACCCTTCAGCCACGGATACCTCACCTGAGGTGCTCAATGAGAGACATACCTTTATGTGTCAACCCCACCCCTTCATGAATGACTTGGGTCAGCACACTTTGGAAGGGATCCTCAAATTGTAAGTAGAGATCACAGAGACAGCTTGGCAGAGGCCCCGCCCCCTCCCTAGCCCAGTGTAACTGCTCAGTGAATGTTCAGGAATGCACAGGTATCCAGAGCAGCAGGGAACTTGCTTCAGGCTGCTCTAGTGCCAGGCAGCAGATTCAGGCTATAAGTGGGAAGTGGTACTTGGCACTGTACCAGGTGGCTTGCAGGCAAGACCCCCCTCAGAACTTCCCAGCCATCTGCAGACAGGAAGGGAATCAAGAGAGAAAACATCTTTTAGCCTAACTCCATGATGAACAGCAGTGGTGGCTGGATCTAGCCTCAGCCCCTTCCACCCAGGAGCCTATAGGAATGAGGCCATCCAGGTAACACTTCCAGTCTAGCAGGAGGGACACACAGTAATCAGGAACCATAAAGGACAACCAGGCCACCAGGTCTGTATCCAAACTATGGGAGTTCTGATGCCTATAAACCCCACAAGTACCCCAAGAATGCTGACCTGATTGGTGCTCTGAGCCCCAAAGGCTCCCCTGAAGTGAGAGGAAACAGGACTTGGGAGCTCTTCCCTGGCTCACATCCAAGGACTGGGCCTCAATAGGAATATGAACAGGCACTGGATGCCGAGGAGGAACTGGTGCCTGGGAGGGCAGGTCAGCGTGTGGACCCTGTAGGCTGAAAGCAGACCCTACTGCCAACACCCAGACAGCTCCTAAGCTGTATTTGGTCCTGCCTGACAAGCAAGGCTGTACATATTAGCTTTGAAACTCACAATACTACTGCTAGAACACTGGAAACAGAGACTGGGGTGGCCTGCAGGAAAGATTAGGGGTGGGGGAGATGGAGGAATAGTTTCAAGGCCAAGCTCTAGAAGACTGGAGGGATAGGGCATGGCAGCTATAATCTTTAGATTCTCTGCAAGGGCACAGCCACAACTGAAGCCACTGCAGAGAAGAGCTGTGACCACTGAGGCTGAGCTCCAAGGGGCTCTGGTTATGGTAGTCTGTGGGGCACAGACATTCACACATTCTATGCTGCCAGTTCCCATGCTCAGGATCCCAGCAGCAGCTTCTTTTCATAAAGAGTGCATGGGTCTGTAAACCAGGGCAGGGATCCCACTATTTCTATACTGTCTCAGCCACAAGCTAGGACTCTCTTGGCCCTATCTTATTCTGAGCACTGGAGCCTGAAGAGTTGGGGAAATGCTGGGCCTCTGCTGCAGATACTCTCTAGGGAGAGAGGCCAGAGCAGGCAGCACAGGTAGAGCACGGGTGCAGCCCTGCAGGCTCAGGACTGAGCCAGACCTACCTAGGGAGGACAGGGCAGCCATCAGCAGGGTGGGGGAGGGCCTTCACTAGAAGCTTTCAGGTGGCTATTCTGCAGCCCATGAATGTCACCCCATCACATAGGCACATCCTGTGCTAACCAACAAGAGGGGGCACCAGTCACACGGGAGGCCATATGTTAAGTCACATGACTTGTGCATAAATGGCTTCTGGCACATCTAATGAAGACATGTCAGCAGGGTAACTGTCAAAGGAGGAAGGGCTCTACTCTGTGCTGGGAACCCAGGAAAATCTGGGCTTTAGGAAGGGAAAAAGTTGGATCTTTGAAAGCAGAGCCTTTCTCTGCTCCCGATTCCAGAATAAAGCCCGGCTGGAGCAGAAGAGTCACAGCCTGATTAATGCCTAATCATTTATCCGGCAGTGACAGCGCACTGCCATGTGATTCCGGGTTCAGGTGGTTGCTCTGCGCCGCAGAAACCCCTGCAAGGGGTGCACAGGTGGTCTCAGGAGCTGAACCCAATGCGCCCCTCCAGTAGAGGCATTGGCCCTGTAACTTGTATCTTCCACTCCCCCGCGCGGCACCTCGCCCACAGCAGTGTTTCTACACCCCGCAGTCGTTGCAGTTGGTCCCCACCAGCCACTCCTACAAGCCTCGGGACCCACGACAGAGATAGGGCTTCTCCCTTTTGTGACAAGTGAGGCCACCGTGTAACTGACCCCCTTAAACGAGCCACAATTCTGCAAACAGACGAATCAACAGTGCTTCTGAACAAAGAAAAGTGCGTTAATTATGGCAATTGTGCGGAGTTTCAGGCAATGCTTTCCGTGAGTCCCGGCCGGCTCCCGCAACCCCTCTGCGGGACCGCATGCTCTCCTGCCCCGAAAGTCACCGCGACTTTGGGAGAGAGCCACTTTCGCACCCAGACCGGCGGCCAGCTGGCGCGCCTCGAAACCCCGGCCCGGGAAAAACTGAAAGCGGGTGCCGGGCTCTGCTGCTCTGCCCAGAGCCCGCATCGGAACCTTGAATCGGCAGGGGAGTGTCCCGGGGGATTCCGAGGAGTCCCGGGCCCGCGACCCTGCCCCGCTCACTTTTTCGTGCAATCCAGCAGGATTCCGGCGAAGCTGCGCTCGCCACAGCTCACAGTGACCACCAGAGCGCCGTTGACGACCTGTTCCACCCGCACCGGTAACCGGCAGCCGGCCCGCGGCTCCATGCTCTCGCCGCCTCCGGAGGCCGCCCCCGCCCGCCACCGCCGCCGCCGCCGCCGGGTCAGCCCCGCGTGACGCCGCCTGACGTCACAAAGCTCTCTCTGCCGGCCGCCACCGCGGAGCTGGGCTGGGGCGCGCGGCCGCGGGCTGCGATCCCGGGAGCCGGAGGGCGTGAGGCGGTCCGCCTGCAGCGTGCGCCCCACAGCCGGCTCTCAGAGCTGGGCAGGCAACGCATTGCGGGGCCCCACCGGGCGGAGAGGAGGGTTCGTTAATCTGGCCGCCACGCTGGCTAGGAATGCCCCCTAGGAGGCCCTGCCAGGAACCGAGGGGTGGCAGGGACACTCCTCGGGCCCAGGCCCTTCCCCCACTCTGCTGCTCTGGGTCCCACCCCGAGCCCCACCTCCTTCCTGATCCTGTCCCGGGGCCACTCCCTGAGCCCGCCGCATCCTGGGGCCCTTCCCCCATGCACCCTGGGGTCCCCTACCTACTAGTCTGTGCTAGTGTACCCTGGCAGCGTTTCCTACGCACGACTCCTATGTCCACTCGGTACTTGGGAAAGTCTGTGGGCGCGTGTTTGAAGCGAGCCAGGCCTGGCGGAGGAGACTCGGGGTGCCGAGGGACACCAGTGGAACTCTTGCAAGAGGCCTAGTGTCGCCCTGAGCACAAGGGTGACCTGGCACTGGGCAACCCAGGTGTGCTCGACGCCTCCTGGGCGACTATAGGGCTCGCGCCAATTTGAGGTCCTCACAGAGCTCGGGTGGTCAGCACTAGCGTTAGAGAGGATTATTCCAATCAAAACTCTAGAATCAGTCTCTTGGGTCTCCCCGGATTAGGCACCACAGCATGCCTCGCCTAGTGTACATTACGAAAAGCCGCCTTCCGAGAGCTAGAGCCAGTCTCCCAGGCGCTCGCAGCCGAGCCTGCCTGCGGGGGTAGGCTGGCCATGAGTGGGAGGTGGCGGCGCCCGGCGGACGCCTGACCGCCACCCCAGACCTCCTCCGGCTTCCGCAAGCACTTGCACTTTGGATCCGGATGCGGACCCGTAACTGATTATCCCTAAGGGTCGGCTGTGTTGCAATGACCAACGGCGTCTGCGACCCGGACCCCAAGTCTGGTTTACAACTCCTTGATTGGTGGCACCAGGAGAGGGCAGCGAGGCCCTGACCGCCGCTCTCCTGAACCCTTGCCCATCTCAGCTTGGGAATGGAGTTCTTGTCCCGCTGGACACTTCGGGGCTGCTACCAATGACGGCCACGGAGGACAGTCGAGGCCGCCTCTGGCGCAGCTCTACCTAGCTTTAAGGCATCAGTGGCCATAGTTGCAGAGCAGATGAGAAAACCTGGGCGGAGTCCGGTTGAGGGGCACCCCACCCCCACCCCCAGCGTCTGTTTTTCTCATGCCTTCTCTTCAGAGCTGGGTGCAGCAGAATTTGGAGCAAAAATGATGGCTGCAGGAACCATTCCCAGCCCAGCCCCAGGTGGATGGCTGGTGGGAGGCTGCCCACTCGCTCAGCCCAGATAACAGCTGAGCATCTGTGCCTAAGTACTGGGGGTGCTTGCTAAGTACAGACCGTAGCAGGACCCTCCCCCAGTTCAGTTGCTCCCAAACTGGGGACACCCACAGGCTGTGAGCCACTGGGTCTGTGAGGGAAGGGGAAGTGGAAATAGACACTTGAGTAAGCAGGTACCCTTGTGGAGGGACTCTCAGGTGACAGAGGCAAGGGGTAGAAAGTAAGTTTGTTAGCTGTCAAGCTTGATGTGGGGTAAGGACAGAGGCTTGCAAACTTATTGTGTGGTTAAGGGGCTTCTATTAGTTCCCAGATGTCAGCAGAAGTAGTTAGGTCATGATAAGGGACAGAACTGGCGTGGAGGGACACAGAGACACGAGGGACTTAGGGAACCTCCTGGGCTGCTGGTGGTCAGAGCTGCGGAGTACAGAAAAGGGGCCACAGCTCACTTGTGCTGCTTTCTGTGCCTGCCTGCCAGGTCTGTGTATTTGGAAGCCATTTTTAAAAACCTGTTCTCTGTTTGGTATAATATGTAAGCAGCTAACAAGGAGATGAATTTGCAATTTAAACACAGGCCATTCAGGGCCTCATCCCAGCCCCTAACCACCTGGACAGGGAAGGAAGCCTGTAGCAGGTTGCCTTTGCTTTGGAGCCTAGATTTGGCTTCAAGATTCACCTTCCACAGCTGCCTGGCCCCTACTTGCCACTAGCCCCGTGCCTGCCTCCATCTTGCAGATGACTTCTTTGCAGGTCCTGGCAGAACACTGCCTTTCTGAGTCTCACTGACTCACTCCATACTCGGTGTTCCCAAACCATGACCACGAAGGGTGCTGCCACAGCCACAGGCCTGTCCCAGGGTTGCCTGGCCAGATAACTGGTGATACACAACACACAGAGGCAGGCATACCTGGGCCTGCCTGTGCTTCTGTTTTCTGAATTTACCAGGCCCTGCCTGCTGGGCAGTCCCTTCAACAAGGCCTGACTTTGTCAGAGCTGAGGCTTCTGAGATAGAATCAAAGGGCCTGGTCTGGGTGGAGGCACAGAGTAAGGGCCGTGATATGCAGGCCCTGGAGCCTGGCTCACTAGGTGCTGTGTGGAATGGGGCACTAGGCACTGTGTAGAGTACACCAAGGCTCCCCGGGGGCCACTGTGGGCAGGCCACACTTCCCTGGATGTCCTCCACAGCAAGGCCTCACTAAGTCTTTGTAAGTGAAAATACTGGCCCTCCCACAGGTCACAGAGCTTTGGAAGCTGGACAGGCTCCCTTCTGGCCACCCTGCAAGGGTTGCTTTGAAGAGATCCTGCCCCCTAGAAATCCGAATAATTGTGGCATTCTCCCATTAGGAAATATCTCAAGATTAAGAAAAGAACTCCCCAGAAAACCACTGGCTGAGGGTATGGACTTTGGGTTAAGATTGCAGTATTCTGTGTGACCTTAGAGGGGGTGGGGTGGGGGCTGCCTGCCAGCACCAGTAGAGCAGTGGTTGGAAACATGGCCCGGCTCCACGCTGCCACTCCAAGCAGCCTGAGATCAGAGGTCTTCACTTGGGAAGCTGGGATTCATTTTGCTATGAAGTTCTGGGTTGGGGAGATTAACATTTAACAGTGGGTGAGGTGTGGGAAGGGAAAGATACCCAGGGAAAGGGTAAAACAGAATCAAGCAAGGGTGTGGCCCTCTTAAGAGAGTCACAATTAAGTGTCTTAACAACAGTCATACATATGAATTTGGTGGCTTCTGAAGTTGTGTACCAAGGCTTGCTAAGGAACGTTTTTTTTTTTTTTTCTTCAGTAAATAAGAACAAGAAGGTTCCTGGTGTGCACTGGCTAGGATAACAGCAGATAAGGTTAAGCCATAGGTCACAAGAGTTATGTGGACGTTGAGTACTTACTGCAAAAATTTTATGGTCTTTGTGAGATTCCCAGAAAGTTTTAGCTTTCTGTCTTGGAAAGGAGCAAGACCATATGTGAAGATCATATGCACATAAGCCTTAATCATGGTTCATTAACATTTTTAACACTTTTATTTGATTTATGGTGTCTTATAGGAGGAAGGTGGAGGCAACAGGGCTTTGAAAAGCTTGAGAAAGCATGGATATTTTGATTTTAAAAGTTAGCCAGGGCAGTGATGACACATGCTTTTAATCCTAACATTCAGGAGGCAGAGGAAGGAGGATCTCTATGAGTTCAAGGCCAGTATGATCAACAGAGTGAGTTGCAGGTCAGCCAGGGCTACACAGAGAAACTCTGTCTCTAAAGACATATATATTAGACACACATACATAATACATACATACATACATACATACATACATACATACATACATGTTAATCGTGTGCAGACAGGCAGACACACATATGGAAGCCAGAGGACAATGGTGGGCGTGGTGGGGAGGTCAGTTCTTGCTTTCTGCCTTGTTGAGTCAGGGTTTCTTGCTTCTGTTGCTATACCTCAGATTAGCTGGCCTCTGAGTTTCTATGCAGTTCTCCTGTCTCTTCCTTCTTCTTCATCTGTAGGAGTGCTGGGATTACAGATGTACACCACTGCATATTTAAAAGATGTTTTTTAAAAAAATGGGTTTCAGGGATTGAACTTGGGTTGTTAAGGCTTGGTGGATAGGACCTCCCACCAACCCCTCTTTGTCTTTTACTTGTTTTTAATGTTTCCTGCTAAATGGTTTTTGGTTAAAAGAATAAGATCTAAATTGTACCTCTGGCCCCAGGTGAAGACATGGCATTCTATGCTGCCCAAAAAGATCAAGAGAGTACAAAGAGTTAACTCAAGTTGGTCTGTCAATCACATGGCCAAGTAACAAATCTAAAGACATGTTAAGGAGACAGGAGGAATAAGTCTCTGTAATAAGACTGCACACTGTGCAGCCAGAAGACCCTCCCTCATTGCAGTTGCTTATTGATCTTTGCTGCTAAGCCTGTTTTGTTTTTCTGAGTTCTAACTTAAAAAGCATAAGTAGTCTATCTCTTTTCCTTTTGTCCTCCTTAGTTTATTGAGACAAAGGTTTCACTTGCTCTGTAGACCAAGTCAGACCTAAAATTCAGAGATCCACTGCCTCTTTCTCCTCAGTGCTGTCAAAGTCATGTACCACATGTGTATGTGCGCCTGTGAGCACGGACATGCACACACACACACACACACACACACACACACACACACACACTTCCTACCATGTGAGCTCTGGGGACTAAAGTCAGGCCATCAGGCTTTTCAGTAAGCATGGTCACAGCTGAGCCATCTCTCTGGCCTACTCCCCTGAATGAGTGGCAGAAGGATTACAAGGATGGGTGGGAGGAGATTTTAACTTGGGTGGTGGTGGGTTGCCCAAGGTTCCTACAGGGTGGAGGGTCACTGTCCCTGCACAGACAAGGGTCAAGGCCAAAGGACACTTTGGTTTGAACAGGACAGCATGCTCCACTAACCCCATCCAAATGAAGATGGAGCTGCAGAAGTCAGCCTCTCCCTCCTGTGGGTCGATAGAAACTAGGACACCTTTGTGGCTTTGGCTGAAGGGCCTTGTCCACTGGATGGTGAAAATGATGACAGAAGAGAACAGTTAGGCTTTCTTACAGCATTCTTCCTTTTAATGCAGTTGAACCTACAGCCTCAGAAGAGAGTCAGGCCTATCCAAAGCTGCAACCTGAGGAGCAGCTGAAGACCCACTAGTCACCCTCCTGCCAATCACCACAGCACACGGGAGCAGCTCCTTACTGTGGGAGGTACTTGTTATCCCTGCTGACAACACCACTTTCCTAGTATTTTGTGTTAAAAAATATATTTTGAGGCTGTGATGCTGGTGGGTGAAGCGAAAGGTTTCCAGGGAAAGTTGCAAATGGATGTTCTTTGTTCAAGGTCATCTCCAGTTTCAGTTTCCTTAATTCCTCCTGAAGTTTCCTGGCCTTTGGGAAGAATACAGGGAGGTGGAAGTTAGGCATGCAGGACAGGCAACATTTTTAAAAGAATTTTAAATTGGGTCGAATTTATGCTGCTTGGCCTCAGCCTCCAAGATCTACCTAGCAATGGGATTATCTAGTCTTTGGTCAGGACATCAAGCTACTACTATGTAGACTACTGGTACCCTTTCTCTAGTTGTTCTTCTCTTTTGAGACAGGGTCTTGTGTAACCCCACTCTGGCGTGATCCTCACTATGTAGCCAAGTATGGCCTTGGAACTCCTAATCCTCCTCCCTCTACTCCTAAGTGTGGGATTGTAAGCATGTGCCACACCATGTCCCATGTGCTGCAGATCAAACTTGGGGTTTCATGGATGCCAGGAAAGCTAATTTTTTTCTTTCTTAATGTTCCTTTCACTTGCTCTGGCTTTTCCTGAAGTAGGCTGGCACATGTTGAACCTCTCAGACCAATCTTCTAGTTGTTGCTGTCTTAAAATCTTGTTTCAATTCTGTTGTCCATCTCCTTTTTCTTTTTATTCTACTTGCTGGGGGATTTATTTAATATCACCTCCAAGCCTGGTTCGTGGCAGCAGCTGTTTCCACCAATGCTATCAAGTGCTGATGGGAGATGTCATTCTGTAAATATGTTTCTCTTATTGGTTAATGAATAAAGCACTGTTGGCAAATAGGAAGGCAAGATAGGTGGAGGATTCTGGGAAATGTAGTGGGGTCGGGGCGTGATCGCTGGAAGAGAGTACTGGAGTCTGGTGTTCTCATGATTATGGGTTAATATTTAAGACATAGCTAGCCAATAAGAAACGCTAGTAACTGGCCAACAGTTTCATAATTAATACAGTGTCTCTGTGTGTTATTTTGGGACTGACAAGGCTGTGGGATCAGGCTGGCGGAAAACTGCTCACAACAAAGTGCTGCAGCTGCTTCAAAAATTGCAGATGTATTTGTTTTAAGTGTGTGAGTGTTTTGCCTGAATATGTGTATGTGCACCACATATGTGTCTGATGCCGTGCAAGTCAGAGATTGCACTAGATCTCCTAGAATTGGAGTTAAAGATGGTTCTAAGTTGCTGTGTGGGTGCTGAGAACTGAATTTAGATTCTCCAGAAGGGCAGCAGGTGCTCCAGCTCTATTGTGCCTTTCTTAATTTGGTCTTTGTTTATCCCTTTCTGCTTTCCTGCAAGCTTGTTGAGGCCTCTCTTGAAAGGCCAAGAGCGGGCTGGTTCCCCATGCATCAGCATGAGACCCCAGACAATGACCAGACCTCACAGGTGTTGCTGGCTGAGCGCTGGCCACTCTGTGTTGAGTTAATTCCAGCGATCACCTATACAGTCTGTGTGTCAGTTGAGAGGCTTGGAGAGTAGTATACTGAAAAGGCTCTTCCTGCCCTGACAGTGACATGTGGGTAGTCATGGTTCTCTCTCTAGATCCCCAGGACCTCAAAGTAGCTCCTCTACATCTACCTGCTTACCTGGGGGCAGACCCCCAAATGCCCTCACACACTCAGGCAGGAATCACATGGTCACTTTCACCACACCTCTCTCCTGCTTTTAAGAATGAATTTCTTAGGAAGACAGGCTCTGTTGGGTGGGCTGGTGAGACAGTGGTGATTCTCCAGGGGACAGGCTTTCAGCTTTTACCCACTGTTCCTAGGTTTGCATCCTTTTTTTAAAAGACATTTTTATTAGTTCTTTGAGAATTTTGTCTATCATGTTTAAATTGTATTTACTCACCTCTTCCAACTCTTCCCAGATCCATGCCCCCTCCCTACCCACCGAACTTTGTGCTTCCCCCACACACAAAAAAAATTCATTAAGTTTAATTTGTGCTGCCCAAATATTCTTGGATGTATGACTCACTGAAGTGTGGTCAATTGACTGTCACCTGGGGCACACCCTAGGACATCTTCACACACCTATAATTTGTTATCAATAGCCTCTCTGCTAGGAATGGGGCTTGGTACCAAATCCATGCTGAGATTTGGCCTGGGTTCGCATTCTTGTTTTAGGCATCTGTAGAATGAATCTCATAACTGGTTGGTGTTTTCTCTCTCTCAGCAGGCTCTTAATACTATACCTCCAGGGACTTCCTTCTTACAAAACTTTGCTGGCATCGTTGTGTGTTAGGATACAGGCTCAGCTATTAGGCCAAGGGTCAGATACCAGTTCTGGGAGGCAGAACCCAGTGCTGTAGACACCCTGCAACTGTTACTGGGCATCCAGGGCTCTCACCTCAAGTTGTTTGGCCCCTACTTTCTCTGTCTAGAATGGTAGCACCAGGTTTGTTTGTTTCTGCTGCGGTGGGATGATGATTAATCTGGGTGCAAATGAGTCCTGCTGATGGAAAAGGTTCATGGTGGGTTTGTGTTTACCTTTGTCCATCTGGACAGGGCAGAGATGGAGTCACAGGCTGTGCAGAAAGCTTGGTCTTGAGTCAGTGACAGATTAACCTGGAACTAAGCAGTGGTAGGGTCATGGACACCCAAGTACCACTATCACAAAACCTCTTTTTCCTTCTACCAGCTTCCTATCAGGGCAAGAAGGGTTTCTACTTAGTGATTCTCTCAAAAGCAGGTCCACTGAGGCACAAGGTGGGTGCTGATGGTATCAGTCAGTAGGTGGGACTGTGATAGGCTGCAAGAGTCGGGGAAGGGTTTAGGGGCACAATTTGCTCTGTTTAGGAGGTCAGGGGTGGATTTGGCACCCTGTTCTCTTCCCAGGCAACAGCAATGAGCCAGCCCTCTCTAAGCAGCTCCATTTCAGCCGGAACAGGGCTTCAGCCTCATCTTTGGGTGTGAAGCCTTACGCAAAGACTACACAGACTTGTGGAATGGATCGGTTCTGTCCTCAGAGGTCCTAAGCTAGCACACACATCCCATTGTATCTAGTGCAGCTGAGGGCTAACAATGTGGCCAGGATATTTTCTGGAGACTGCTAATAACATGTGTGGTAGGCAACCCACATTGTTAGAGGGTACCTGCTCTGCAGTGATATAGAATTCTCTTCCATTAGTGAGACATTCTCAAACGAGGCAACAGATACTCACAGTTTCCAAATCCTGGTTGGCCATCTTCATGTCTTGCAATGGGTCGGTACCCAGGAAGTTTCTAGCACGGATCTGCTGTGTGTGCCACCTTATCTTCTCCTCCAGCTCTGCTAATGTCGAGGCACTGGGACACAAGACACTTGCTGCTTAGATGCTGGCCTTAGGCTAGTGGCCCTCATTCCAACCGTAGAGAAAGTACCTTTTCCCCTGCAGCCCACAAACCATTTGAGGCACCGTGTGGCTCCTTGTGTCCCCCAGAGATGCTGGGCTTGATGCTACAGGGCCATGATGCTTAAACACTCTCAAGTTGGGGCTGGAGAGATGGCTTAGAGGTTAAGAGTACCATGGTGCTTACATAGGGCCTAGGCTTAGTTCCCAGCACCCCCATGGCGGCTAACAACCATCTCTAACTTCAGTTGGCTGTGCCTATTTTTAGGAGCCTGTTTTATATATGTGGAGAACAGTTTTACTGAACCTTTAGACAAAGCAGAGCATCTCATTGATCTGAGATTTTTAAATATGTCTCTATCTCTGTTAACATTGGGCTCCAAGGTTGCTATTTGTGGACAGTAAATATACTGATTTAGAATGGCAGAAAGAGTTCAGAAACCCCTGGTTAAATGCCAGGAGCCCCACACCCCTCCCCACACAGTTAGTTTAGTACTCTGCCATCTGCTCTGGACCCTGCACAGCTTCTACACTTCCCCTCCCTTGTTGGTCCTTTGTTGGCACCAAGCTTCCCCAATGTTCTCCTGAGCTCCAGGTGGGTCTGCTAGCTGGCATGAGCTCTTAATGACAATTGCCATGCTACCATCTCCTGATATCAGCAACCTGGTGAGTCCTTAGCCAAAGACTCCAGTACTAGGGTGTCAAATCCTAAGCCACCATGAACCAGCCTTCTCATGTGTTCTACCTTTCTTTTTTCTTTCTTTTCTTTTTTATTTTCCTTTCTTGTTTTTTTTTTTGTTTTTGTTTTTGTTTTTGTTTTTGTTTTTTGAGACAGGGTTTCTCTGTGGCTTTGGAAGCTGTCCTGGAACTAGCTCTTGTACACCAGGCTGGCCTGGAAATGACAGAGATCTGCCTGCCTCTGCCTCCCAAGTGCTGGGATTAAAGGCATGTGCCACCACCGGCTGGCTATGTATTCTGCCTTTCTTTCATGGAATCTTTTGGCAGGAGCCATGCCCAGCACACACGATGGGAAAACAGGACTGAGGGTGAGACAAGTGCTCAAACATGGAAGAGCTGGGGCTGGGTGGGGCTGGTGGTGACTGCAGCTGCAACCCTGCAGTTCCAAGTCTCCTGTGTCTGCATAGGCATTGGGCAGGGTAATGCAATGCCAAGGGCGGGGACCGGGTCTTCCCAGATCACCCACTAGGCTGGGTGCTCACAGCAGGCTGGACAATTCTGTGGCACTTGACACATGCATTGGGCAGCCTGCGGCATTGAGCTGGGGAGCCTAGAATGCAGAACTGTCACCAACCTCATTTCTGCACTCCTCTGTGCGGGCCTCTCTCTGCTGTGCTTCACTTTCCGGAATGGATTCACTGCCATTTTCCTGTGGTCTATCAGGTCGGTGGCAAAGGGAATCTTTGATGCCATCTAGAAAAATGCAACAAGGTGTTTCCAGCAATGCATGAAAAAGACGCTGCTCTTCCCCACAGCCCCACTTGCCTGGCTCGTGAGCTTGCCCTTGATCCTGCTAGGCCACCCAGGGGGACATTCTTTATAGGCTCCCCAGTCCTATGTCTTGACTAACAGTCACTCCCACCTTGTTCCTTGATTCAGGCATCTCTCAAATGCCCAACAGACCAGGCTGGAGTGAAGGCAATATTCAACAAGGGACCCTAGGGGCGTTCAAGATTGCTACAGTTGACCTAGGATATCCTGAGACTTTGTCACATGACAGAAAACACATGACTGTAACTGGACCCAAGTCATTTACACAGGTGTGAATTAGTTTTAAATCACAAAGTTTCAAGCTAACACAGAAGTGATAACACAAACCAAGTATTTAAAGCACAGGCCTTGAACTTGGCCAGCCTGCAGGACAGAACTTCTGGCCATGGAGATAGACATCATGAGTAGGACATGTGACAAACCTACATGTGACTCAGTTTTTCCCCCTGAAAAAGAAACTGCATCCTGAAGGACACCAGGGCATGCCCAGAAGTGCCCATTGGCACTGCTCACCCTCCTACCCCCTTGCACTCCACAGCCCTCAAGGCCAAGTAGTGCTAGGTCGGTCCACAGAGTTCTCTCAGTGTTTCCAGGACATTCTACAGCCCTCCTGCCATGTCACCACATCGCGGTTCCCATCTCAGACTTCACTAAACTGTAGGAAGTGAGAACAGAGCATGGGGAGAGGGGCCTAGGCCAGAGGAGAAATGTATGTGCCCTTTGTAATATTAATGGACCTGCCTGGAGTCGTGGAAACACAGCCCCCACTCTTCACCGAATCCCAGGCTCACTCCTTAGTTCTGGACCGCCTGATGTCACTCAGACTGATGGCCACCCATACCCTATTTGGCCTTCCTTACCCCCACTGTGATTCATGTAGCCTGTCTTCCTAGTAGCCCTGCCTTCTGCCCCACAGCCTGGGTCACGCTGTCACCTGACTGCTGTGGTCTTCCTCCAGGGCCTCCCTCTCTACTCTGTGTCACAGACACATCTCCAGGCTACTCTTCAAATTCTCCTCTGGCTATGACTTGAGCTCTCCCGTCTGATCCCAGCTCCCCATGCCCACCCAGTCCTGCTCTGCTCAGTCTTAGGAGACAAGCTATGCCTCAGTCCTAACCCTGGCTTCTTGAGAACCTGAGCTGTCCTTTCCCCTCTTCATACTAGAGGTAAGGGAATTTCATCCTACTAATTACAGAAACAGAAGTTGAGACTAGAGACATTTCGATCTTACTCCCAGGCCTTTTGCTGTAGTGGCCAGCTTCCTGCAGAGCCATCAGATGGAATCTGAAGCTGTGTCTGCAGTTCTAGCAAACAGATACGCCTGGACAGGACATGCTGGTAAGGGCAACAAAGGCCACGTGACCAGAGCTGCTCACTGCTGCCTCCAGGGATGAAATGGGGAACTAACCCAGCCCCAGATTCAGAAGCTTAAGTGTGTGTGCATCTGTCTACAGTGTGCAAGGTACGTGCATACGTGCCCGTTAGGGAGAGGCATGCTGTCAGACTCCAAGGCTGACTAGATAGAGTGAGACTGGGTGGAAGGTGTGAGGCCAGGGGAGGGGTGAACCTCCAGCCAGGGTTCCTGCTGTGTGCTATCTGCCTGCAAGGGTGGACTTTGAGCTCAGCCAGACGTGCTTCCCTATCAGACCTGTATCTTCCCTTCTCAGCAGAAGATTTCCAGGGCTGGGGTCTTATCTGTCAGCATGTGCAGTTCAAACCCAGCATTCCTGGCACTCCAAAAGGCCTGGAACCCAGGAAGATACAGTTAGAGGACAGGAGCCACCACACCCTTCTTTTACAGCCAACCCCACCCCGGAAATGCATAGGGCTGGGACACAGCAAAATTCCACAAGCTTGTTGGCTGTGACAGCTGCCTTACCATAGGTCAAAAGTCTTCCAAAGAAATTCCAACAGAAGGAAATGCATGATGCTAAATCCAGGTGGTTTATCCCCTCATTAATGTCAGACATTTCTAATTTTTTTTTTAAGAATTAAAAGCATGTATTTGTGTGTGTGTGTGTGGGGGCTCATCTATACATATTATTCTATTATAGAAAAACACAGGCAAGAAAAATTCATTCAAATACCCAATTCTCTAATAACAAAAAGAATGTAAATGCTTGAAAACTGGGCAAATCTTTAGGCACAAAGAATATTGGTAGCTGCCTGGGGGCGGTTCTCAACAGCTTTACAAGAGAGTGTCAGACATGCAATTGCTATGGAGGCTCAGAAAAAAAAAAAAAAAAAGGACTCAAAGGTCACAGGCAAGGCTGTTGGCTTCAGAACAACACGGGGAAGAGAAATGTCATCCTTTTCTGAATATGGTGGTGGATCTGGCGTCCCACCTAATGTCCAATCTCTGTCTTTTAGCAGTCAGTGCCTGCATAGGATATGACCTGCACACTTACAGGTCACAGGAAGCACAGGCAAGGCCAGTGGGCTTTGCAATGGCAATTCCTCATCCCACGTACTAACTACCCGGGCTAGGCACAGTCTCTAGGCTGGAGCATCAGCTCTGCCCAGCAGCCTCCAGCTATGCACAGCACCCTGGCACCCTCTAGCGATCTCCAGCTCAATAGCAGGAGCCTGTATAGACTGAGAGCTTCCCCTAGCTGGCACAGGGACCATCTACTGGGAGTCCCTATTGTGTGTTTCTTTGTGCAGATGACAAAATACACAACATATTTGTTCACATGTTTTCAATTAGATTGTCATATCTGAAAAAATGAACTCTCCAAAGAACACTAGTTGGGTTTTTTTTTTTTTTTTTTTTTTTTTTTTTGGGAGATAAGGCCTCATGTGGTCATGTGGCCCAGGCTGGCTTCAAACTCAATCCATAATTGATTCTCATGTCTCTGCCACCCAAAATCATGCCCAGTTTCTGCGCGGTACTGAGGCTCTTACCCAGCGCTTTGTGTGTGCCAGGAAGGCACTAGTCAACTGAGCGACTGCCCCATTATTAAGATGCTTTCCCAGGAGGCTGCTGGGGCTATGTTCACAGACTGTTCATAGTGCAGGGGCCTCAGCTGCACAGGTGGGCAGCGCACACCAAATGACTTTCTAGCCATTTAGAATTTCTCTTGTGATCAGCTTGTCACATCCTCTGTCCATTTCTAGTTTAATCTTTGATTTCTTCAAAAATATTTTTAAAATATTGATTTATTTTTATTTTATGTGCACTGAGTTATTTGCCTATATGTATATATGTACAAGAGGTCACTGAATCCTGTGGAACTAGAGTAACAGACAGTTGTGAGCAGCCATGTGGGAACTGGGCACTGAACATAGGTTCCCTGTAAGAATAACAAGTGTTCTTAACCACTGAGTATTCTTTCCAGCCCTCTTTGGTTCCTTCCTTCCTTCCTTCCTTCCTTCCTTCCTTCCTTCCTCCCTTCCTCTTTCTTCCTTCCTTCCTTCCTTCCTTCCTTCCTTCCTTCCTTCCTTCCTTCCTTCTTTGTTTTTTGTTTTGTTTAGTTTTTGAGCTACCACCCAGTTAATAGAAGTATTTTTCATTTTTCACATAGAAAACAAGATGGATGCATCAGTGAACACTTTGCATAGTACATGGTGTTAAATGAGTAAGGAACACACAGCTCTATCTGACCTCACACACAATGTAGAAGGCAGTGACCAAAGCTGGCTTTCAGCAGGCTTTCTCTGGAAGCCTCTGTGGTCCTGACTACATCATTAGGAAGATCCTGCTTCAGGCTCCAGGATGACTTTAAGGAACTACTCTTGAAAAAGGCTTCCTGTGTAAAAAGTGCATGTGACGGGAGGTAACACGTCTGTTTGGGCTGGAGGAGCCCAAATCTCTTGCACTTCCATCTCAGGAGTGACCACCCCTCTGGTCAGAAATGAGTAGTAGCACACAGGTGACAGAGATGTGTCTCTCTGATCACGAGCAGGGGATCCATACTACTGAGGGACCCTACCTGCATCAGAACGTGAAAGCTCCAACCTCTAGTTTCTGTCACTCCTGGGTCATTCTACTATAGCAAACATTTCCATGACTTTCTCCTTCCTTCCTTCCTTCCTTCCTTCCTTCCTTCCTTCCTTCCTTCCTTCCTTCCTTCCTTCCTTCCCTCCCTTCCTCCCTCCTCTCTTTTTTTCTTGGTTTTTCAAGACAGGGCTTCTCTGTGTAGCTTTTGGAGTCTGTCCTGAAACCTGCTCTGTAACTGGGAGTGGTGTAACTTTTGAAACTTCAAAGTTTCCAACAAGGCCATGTGTCCTAATGCTTCTCAAACAGTTCTCCCAACTGATGACCAAGCATTAAAACATATAAGCCCATGGAGGTCATTCTCATTCAAACTACCACAGGGCACACACGACAAGCTGCTCAGGGAAACATACAACACTGCTTTGTGGTATCTCTGCCCCTAATCCAAATCTCTTGTTAAACTCTAGGAAGTGAAATCAGACGGCGATACAACAGACAAAAGTCACTGTTCAGCACTGTCCCAGAGCATCAGGTCAGCAGAGCCACCTAGACAGAGCACACCAGGGAACAATGCTAGGTGATAAGAGGGCCCTATCAGAGAAGTTTGTGAGAGGCAGTCTTCCTTTAGGTCCTCATACTACAGTACCAGGAATGCCTATTTCAAGTACTGCTCTGTGATCTAGATGCCAACATCAGAAGAAGGGACAAAGGGGTGTATGGAACTCTGTACTGACTTCAGAACTTTACTGCAAATTCTCAAATTTATCTTTTGTTGGTTTGTGCATACTGACCTCACCTGCAGGCCAGCATAACTTGATCAGAACAGCCTGTGCAAACCCTTGGGACCTTCTTTAACTATTCACTTAACCAATGGCTTACTTGATACAAGGAACTTTTTTTTTTTTTTTTTTTTTTTTTGACACAGGGTTTCTGGTTGTCCTAGAACTCACTTTGAGGACCAGGTTGGCCTTGAACTCTACAGATATCCACCTGTCTTTGCTTCCCAAGTGAAGGGATTGAAGAAGCACCCTGCCTGCCTGGAACCAAGTACAGAGGACACCAGGCACATTCTGGAGGACCAGCCAGCTCCCTGGGGCTGATTGTTCCCTATACCCTACTGGAGTAGCATCTGCAAGTGGACTGGACTCTGAATCCTTTCAGAGGAGCACTGTGAAGACATTCTGTGAAACACAAACTGAGGGGGGGGTCAGGGACAGTTTGCAAGGCTACTGTTCTTTAGGTCTCAAGGTGACTGACATGAGAGTGCAGAATTTACAGGATGGTGCCCAACCTATCTCAACCTGTCTGATCTTTCCTCCTCAAGGCCGTCCTCTTTCCCTTCGGAGCATTGAGTCCTTAAGATGGAACCAGTAGTCAGTGGGTAGAGGGCAGCCTCAACGGCCAGGTCCTGCACACAGGGGCCTCAACCACATTGTTCTCAGAGCAGGGCTATGTACAGCACCACTGACTCATAGGGATGGCCCAAACACTGTGTGTGAACCCCATCATGCTCATGCATGGGGTCAGAGCCACCTGACCTGCCACATACCATGTTCTTATGTGGAGGCTGGAATTTATTGGCCTCCCTCCTGTTCCTCATCAGCTGGGTCTGCTCTCTCCACTCCTGAAGAGCTCTCTTGTCTCTGGAGAAGAAGCATGGTCACATTGGAATCACAAGCTATACGCTACTGCAAGTGGAGTTTGCAAGATCTGCTGTCATTTCAGCTGCACAAAGCCTTCTCCCATCCACCTGTTCATAGAGAGTTAGTGGGAGGCTGGGAGTCCCCTTCCCTTCAGCTGGGCTTCTTCCAGCCATGTTGAGCAGAAATGGGGCAGGCAGATGCCAGCTGAGACCCGCTGGGTGCAGGGTGCACTTCCTGCTACAGGTTGATACCTTGCTGTGGCAGCCACATTCCCCAAATCCCACCGGCCAGGGCAGAACCATCTAGGTTGCAGGCACTGACTACATCCCATGCTGTCGACCCTGCTCTGGGCCATGCAAACTTCTCACATGATATTGGTCTTTAAATAATATTTATCTTCCATCTCACTCAACCCCAAGGCCAAGTGAACATCTAGTGATAGAGTTCACAACATCTAGAGTGGCAGGGATGCAGATGAGGCCTTGCCACATTACAGCCACTTCTGCTGTCCCAAATCCACCTGACTACTGGAACCAACTCTAGCCATCAGCTTCAGTGGCTGGGGCCCCAGGTCCCTTTCCAGATCAGCCTCTTCTTGCCCTCCTCAGAGACACCTGTGCACTGGCTCATGCTTGCCCTGTCTGGGCCCGGGCCTCCTCATCTCCCTTTTCCCTCAACTATCTCCTGTATCCCCTGGGTTCCAACATGGGGTACAGAGCTGGGTCCTTCCCTATACCCCCTCCGAGGTGTGGCTATGTCCTTCCACCTGCCTAAATAATCGAAGTCCCCAGCCCTCAGTGTTCAGACAGGTTCCAAATATTCTACTTAGCTCCTGGATGAGGGATTCTATTCATTCTGCCAGCTCTCCATCACACGGAGCAGGAGGGATCTCCTCACCCTGCAGGAAGCTCCCAATTGGGAGACTGGGAGCCCCATAGCTCCTCAGCAAGGGACAACAACACAGAGGCAGGACAATGAAGATAATTCACTGGTTCTTTGTATACAAGGCATGTTCTCAAAAAAGGTAAGTGACCCACTAAGGAAGAAGACATCTGACTGCAGGGTTTCTGGTATGATGCTGGCCATGGGCCACCATAGATGTTGCTTGTGAGCAGTCTGTCCCCATCAGGTCCCAGACAAACAGAGGCAGAATTCCTGATTGTGGCCTCAGGAGGTTTATTTATAGCCAGACTTCAGAGGGGAGAAGTGGGAGGCTTCAGATATCTGAGCCTGATGCTGCCAGGATCCCAGATCCGGACAGGACAGGGGAGGAGCAGAGAGGAAAATTAAGTAGGAGAAAGAGAAGATGAAGTCAAAGGCATTGTGTGGGATGTAACTAAGGAGCTCACAGAGGCTATATGGATATAGAGTCTACCCTTTCTTTCACCACCCCGCACATGTCCACTGGGATCCTCCACTGGCCAAACCCAATCATGAAGCTTGGGGCCCTGTGGTACTGTAGATGTGGTCCATACTGGCTGGTTGCAGGGGGCCCGTAACAGGACACAGCTGGCTTGTCAGTGGAGCTGTAGGGCAGAGGAGAATAGTTGTTGAGAATGGGATAGGTGACAAACAGGCCACATGAAACCAATGGAGTGTGTCATTGTGCCACCACCATGAGGGAAGCTCACAGGTGACCAGTCACGACTGACAACATTCCTTAGATATGATGGCAGGCCCTAGGGGTGGGCAGGGGAGGAGAAAGGCACTTGGGCGGGGGGGGCACACAAAAAAGCTCAAGGCACTTAAAAATGCAGACAGGGGACAGTAAACTGCCCAAAGGATGCCCATTAACTACCACACTGTGAAAGTCTAAGAAGAAGTCTCTGGACTGCCAAGCAAGAGCCTGGGCATGTCAGGCTACAGACTGTGTGAAGTGTGTGAGGCTTCCAAACCAGGGAAGGTGCCTGGCCAGGAGAACAGAAGGCACCAGACCTCTTCCGAGGTTGGTGACAATATCATACCAGCATAGTATGACATTATCCCATCCCAGGCACACCTCCTCCGCTGCTCCAGCATTGTTCCCTTTTCTTGGAGTTCCCTGAGAGCCACCATATGACTGTCGTCCCTTTTTGTCCGAGCTGTGGTTTGGTACATTGGAGGGAGGCTGGGCAAGATGCCTTTGAAGGATTTCTTTCTACAAAAGAAAAAGAAAATCACAAAATGATGAGAGCTGAAAATGTAACTTCACGATGGTCACTCATATCTGTGGGAGATACAGTGCTGAATATGTATAGATTTAAAAGAAGGGTTATAAAGCTGGGCGGTGGTGGTACATGACTTTAAACCCAGCGCTCGTGAGGCAGAGGCAGGCAGATCACAGATCTTGACTAAAAAGAGAAAAACACCAACAACCAACCCCCCAAAAACAAACAAACAACCAAAACCAAGACCCCAGCTCCTCTCAAATAAATAACAGAAAGCTTTAAAGGGGGCCTGCCAAGTGGGTCAACTGGATACTGAAATAGTCACTGGTCCCAGCTACAGCCATCCAGGGACAGCATCAGAACTGATCCATGTCAGCTGAGGACACTGTCCTCCAGATGTCCACCAGCTACTGAACTGAAGTCCATAGGAAAGGTCATCTTTAAACCACTTCCAGGAGGTGGCACAGTGTCAGCAGGGGAACCAGAGGGAGTGTGATCACATACTGAATACCCCAAGCTCTCAAGTGCTTCATATCAGTCTCCCAGGACTGTGTCCTGGTATCTATGTAGAGAGAGAGAGAGAGAGAGAGAGAGAGAGAGAGAGAGAGAGAGAGACAAACTTATAAAGTACTTCCAGAGCCATGGTTGCTGGAATAAGCTATGATTATTATTCACCACGGTCAGTGTAAAAGAGGAAAAAGGCTTCTAAACAGCAGAGTAGATGCTACTGCTCTCTGCCGATGACTTGGCACTGAGAACATTCCAGCAGCCCAGGCCACCGAGACCATATGCTACGGTGCAGGGTGTCCAGTATTCCAAACCTTCTTGGCTGCAACATTTGTGAATGCTTTAAGCTTTAGATGAATACTCAAGCCCAGGAGCTGCAGGGATAGTTCAGTGGACAAAGTGCTTGCCACACAAGTGTGAGGGCCTGAGCTTGGCTCCCAGGCACTCATGCAGAAACCAAGAGTAATGGCCCACACCTGCTGCCCCAGCACTGTGAAGTCAGGGGCAGAGGCAGCTGGATCCTAGACTAACCCAAATAGCAAGCTCCAGGTTCAGTGAGGGACCCTGTCTCCAAGATCAAGGCAGAGAGAGAGACATTTGAAGTCATCCTCTAGCCTCCCTCTGTGCATACATGGGCAAGTGCACCCATACATACGCATGTACACAAACAACATTTACAACTTTCAAAACCACAGGATAGTTAGAGTCCAAGTAGGCCCCTGCCTGTCATCTTCAGACTCCCAGCTCCTGTGGATATCTTCCCAAATGCCCAGATAGTTTTAAACCACTGGCTACTGTCAGCTCTAAGACTGTCACTCCCTGAGATAAGACGGCACACTTCATTCTCACTCTCCATACATGCAGCACCACATGCCACACACATCTTCTACATGTACACATGTTACACACCACACCAAAGATTTCATCCACATGGCCTACTCTGCTGTGTGTGCTCTGTGACACTGGTGTGTTCTGGTCCTATAATCAGGAATTACTCAACATAGACTAAATAATGGTTTTAGAATAGACAGTCATTTTAGAAAGTGGACCTTGTGCTTCAGACAATTATGAAATAACTTTACAGCTTTGGTAGATCAGGCAAGCCGGCCTTAGCAATGCCTTACCTGCCTGTGGGGCCTAGCTTCTGGTGCCTTTTCTCCTTGGCATTTAGTGCTGCCCTGAGATTTGGAGGCAGCTCGACAGCCAAGAGCTTCTTCTCCAAAACATCCACCTTCTCATTCTCTACAATCTCCTGCCTCAGCTTCCAGAAGCGCTTGATCTCCTCCTTACTGGGCCAGTTCTCAGAGGAGGCGCAGGATCTGCAGGGCTCACACAGGTCTAGCCTGTCCATAGGTGGGAAGAAGTCAGCCTTCTCCTTCACCACGGCTGCCTCATGGCTTGGGACATTCAGGCCTTCCTCATTGGATGTACTTTTCCGGGATTGAGGCAGCACAGAGTACGAAAGGTCACTGGCGTTCATCTTAACCGTTGAGACTTCTGGTAGAGTAAAATAACATTTTAGTACTTGTGGGGCCAATCTTCATTGTCAGCTTGTCTGGATTTGGAATTACCTAGGAGACACACCTGTATCACAATGAGGACATTTCCAGGGAGGTTTAACTAGAGAGAAGTCACACCCTGAAGGTGTGTGTGTTGGGGGTGGGGGGTTCCATCCCATGGGCTGGGGATCCAGACTGAATAAAAAAAGAGAAAGTGAGCGGAGCACCAGCCTTCCTCTCTTTCTGCTTCCTGACCACAGACACACTGTGATCAGCTGCTGTCACAACTTCTCAAACCCCAAGCCAAAACAAGCCTTTATCCTTAAAGTTGGCAGGCATTGTGTCTCACCAACATAAAAAGCTGCCTACAACAGTGTGGCCTGTAAGTCAATACCACTCTCCAGGATCAACTAGCAGCCAGGGCCATGGCCTTTGTATCTTTACTGAGATGTCTGGAAGGAGGGAGGGAATCCACCCTGGTCAGGACTAGCTGGACCCCACAGGCTGCCACAGACCCACAGCAGCTGCTGGGCAGGGATGGACACACTTGTTTGAAGAGCCCTGATCCCCTTGCACCCTCTGCACCTAAGTTACCCTTTAGCCCATGTATATGAGGCATTTCTGCTTCCAGCCCCACCCCCCACTTTGTCCCCTGCCCCTGCCAAGACATCTTGAGTCTTTATTTCCAATTAAAAGCTATCCCATATGCCTGCTGTTCTTTGGCAACACAGCAGTGACTTTTAGAGATGTTAGTTCTGTGTGAACTACTGAGAAAAGACAAGTTTTGGGTCCTTGTGGCTCGGCCCACTGAGGACATAGGCTGCAAACTTGCCCTCAGATGGGAAGAGGCTCCACACCACGAGTCAGCAGGTGCAGGACTGGATTCCACCATCTAGCCTCTTCTGATCTTAAACATGAAACATCTTAGCCACTCTATGGTTGACAACCCCTTCCTTAAATTTGAGTAACATACAGAGTAGGGATGACTTCCAATCACAAGCTTTACCACAGGGCTAGAGTGTCACACGGACGTACGTCCATCATCTGTCACATCATGGTGGACCTGCATCCTACAGCTGTTGCAGTGACACTTCTAACACCATTTCCTGGCCCCAGATCCAGAGCTTTCCCGGAAATGAGATGCACTCAACCTTCTATGCCTTTAGGGCCTCCAATCTGGAGCTGAGTTAACTCCTCTTCATGCCATCCTCACTTCTCAACAGCATAGATTACCTGCCAGAATGCTGCTTCCTCACTGGGGTCCACACATACATCCTCTAGTTTCTGCACCATGTGCCACCAGGTGTTGCCCCAAGTCCCTGCCCCCAATCCCCAGCATAGTGTTTGCTGCATCCAGACTCTCACTCCTGCCTCTCAGTAACCCATAGTCCCCTGCTCGTTCCTGCTGCTCCTGCCAGGCATGAAGTGCTTCCTGAAGTGACTTTCCTCTCTTATCCTATCCTTGTCAACCTGTCCTTCAGGGACTTAGGGTGCCATTGCAACCTCCCGGAGTCTTGCTACATGCTGCCCTTTCCTAAATTATGTGCCTTTACATAGGCAGTCTAAGACACCAGAGTTAGATGTCACCCAAGGATGAGCCCTCAGGTCCCATTAGCACCAGCACTCTGTAAGCTGTCCTGCATACAAGTCTCCTAGGCGCTTGCGAAAGTGCAGTCCCTCACCTTCCCTGGCTGCCCAATGCCACTCTCAAGTTTCCCAGGATACCTCCGAAACAATCCATGGGCCTTTGAACCCCTATCTCAGAGCTGATTCTGGAGACACAAACTAAAGCCTCTTATGAATATGATTGTTTTAAAACATTGTAACCCAGCACATACATGATATGTCAAGGCCAAGATTTATTCCCATTCCTCTCCCTTCCTCTCCTTTGTGGCTGGGTCAATATATTGACAAAATTGGACAGTTTAGTAGATCCTGCAAGGAGACAGCATGCTTACTAAGCTAGTTTCTGGTATCTAGGCAGGAACAGGATATGCTTCTTGGAGCATTTTAAAAAGCTGTCTGGAGGAGCACAAGGACCCCCAAGGCAATTGCTTGCTAGTGGGCTGTAGGTGATGACTGCTCTACTTGCTTTCTCCCGTGAACTTTTACAACATTTACCCAGACAGTTGTGGACTGCTCAGAGTGGACTTGAGCCAGGGCAAGGCATGGCATTTGGGCCAGTTTAGGGGCTGGCATTTGCCATGGGAGCCCCACAGAGGCTGGAGAAGTTGTTCTGTCTGGCTCTGATTATCTAGTCATAGGAGATAGGAGACGCTACAAACCCTGAGGTGACTCATCTTCAGGGAAGGCATTTTCTACCGAGCAGATCCGTAGAAAGGTCAGGATGGCTACCAAGCCTTTCTGCACGATCAGGTGAGGAGGGAATTCCAGAGGACAGTGTCTCAGATTCAGTGCCTTCAGTGTGGTGACCTGCCCTGCAGTGGAGAAGGAGCTTCTTAGAGGGGGACCCAGGAGGGAGAGGAGAGCAGAGGAGGAAGGTGACAAACATCTGATGTTTTCTTTTAAGAACTCTTCAGGTGGGGCCAGCAAGCTGGCTCAGTGAGTTAAGGCACTGCCACCAAGCCTGATGACTTGAGTTCCATCCCTGGGACCCACATGGTGGAAAGAGAGAACTAAACTCCTACAAGTTGTCCTCTGGCCTCCACACTCATGCCATGGTACAACTGCATACTCACAAAATAAATAAATGTAACAAAAAGTATGAACAAAACTCTTCAGGGGAGACAGATAATCAATAATAATAAAAATAAACCCTCAAGTGAAATTGGTAGCAGAAAGTGGCTACATTACCAAAAATGTCTCTTTGTAACATAAAAGCTGTGACATATAAAGAAAAGAATAGGTCCTACAGGGAGATGACAGGAGACAGGTGTCACAGACACTGCCCTTAGGCAGCCCAGATGGCCAGATTAGCAATGAAAGGTTTCAGCAGCCATTATAAATACAGCCAAGAAAACGAAAAGTAAATATGCAAAAAACAACAACAAAAATATAAAAATAAAGATGCATAATTAATTCAAGGAAAATATAGCACCTAGTCAAATAGGAGTGCTAATGAAACAAAGTATCAAAAAGTGCCAAGAGTTCTAGAGTTGAACATGGCAATAATTGCAATGAAAAGTTTAGCTGAGGAACTTAGCCGTGGATATAAGATGGAGCAGAGGATGCAGCTATGTTGAGAGTTCTTGCCTACTATGTATGTGCAAGACTCAGGGTTCCATGCCCAGCATTAACCAGGTATGGTGGCATGTGCCTGAGGTTTCAGATAGAGTCACGGAGATCCTGAGTTCAAGGTTATCGTCAGTTACACGGGGAGTTCAACACCAGCTTAGGCTACAAAACACTGTCAAAAGAAGGAAGAGGAGGAGAAAGAGATGGGGGAACAGTTGATGATGATTGACATTTATCATTCATTTATTTATACATTTGTTTCTGTGGAGACAGGATCTCACTCCACTGCTGTCCAGGCTGGCCTAGATTTCACCATTTAACCCAGGTTGTCCTCAAACACACAGCAATCCTCCTGTGTCATGTCCCAAGTCCTGGGATTACAGGCTTGAGTTACCAAACTTGGTTGAACTGACGATTTCTAAGACTGTCTTAGAGATCACTTCCCACCCGGGTCTCAAGCCCAAGTAAAAACAAGCCATCGCCTTCTAGATTTGCTTTTGTGCATGACAGACCAAATCATGGTCTTTATTTCCTACCGTGTGTGTCATTTTGGGCACCTTCCCCCACACTCACACTTCTAGATGGGCACCATGGCCAACTGATGATGTCAAGAAGAAAGACTAAGGGAAGCCGAAGATGTCTGCCCACTTTCTTTACAGTGCTTTAGTGACGGAATGACACTAAACACTTTCACCTGCTTACCCAGAGCCTCTGACTCCGCAAGCAGCTATCATGAAGTCACTGTTGTTCTCATGCCTGCTGCTTCCTTTCCCTTCCAGCTGCCAGTGCTCAAACTTCTTGCCTTTTAGTAGCTGTGAGTGGACTACAAGTTGACTTCTGCATTTTTATCTGGCTTGACAGCCCCTGTCTTTTAAACGGAAACGCACCACTCACCACAGAAAGCTAGCTTGAGAATCTCCGGTGTATAACTGAGCACCAAGCTGTGCCAGCTGCTCGTCACAATTAACAGGGTGATTTGGAGCCACCAAGGGGAGGGGGGGCCTGAATGTGAGCAGCACCATCCCGTGGATCAGGGTCCTTGACTGAAAAGGCAAAAAGCAGAAAGCCACAAGCACCAGCATTCCCTGCTCTCTGCCTCCTGAGCTGTCCCAGCTGCATATCCTGTCACGGTGAACTCTGTCATGCCTTCTTTGACGTGAGCCAAAACAAATCCTTCTACCTTCAAGCTATGTCACAGCAGTGAAGAAAATAACTTTAACATAGCCCATGGGTGAACTGCACCGGAAAACATGTTGCGTTGAATGACAGTCACAACACTTGGACACAGTGAAGGCTGTGTTTAGGACAAAGTGCAGTTCAAATGTACGCTGGAAAAGAGAAATCTGAAACCAAAATCCAAGTTTCCAACTCAACAAAATTGAAAAAAAAAAAAAAAAAAGCAAATCAAACTTAGACAAAAAGAGAGTAGAAAGGAAAATAAATCAATGTAAGGGGAAATTCTGCATACTCCTCATCTGCAGCACAGAAAATGCACACAAGGGAGTAAATGACCCCACAAATCCACTTGGGCCTCAGAAGCACATGTGAACCAACCAAAGAATCAAGGAACTGAGACTAAGTTCAAAGGAAGGCAAGAACCCAAGCAGCTAGGACTCAAGCCTGGCTCCCACAGAGAGCAAAGCCACATGCCGGCAGCACACAGCATGATATGACCAGGTTTTCTTAGGCTGTGTGCTATATGCAAAGCTCATCTGGCCTTGGCACAGACAACGCAGGTAACAGTGTTAACAGCTCCTCTGCCCAAGAGTAGGCATGCCCTCTATAAGGAACTTGGAGACAGCCCTCTGGACAAGCTCGTTGGGGGCGGGGGGAGTATTGTGATAAATAGTGTGTTAAATGAGAGAGAAAGCCCCAGCTACTGTGGGTAGCACTGTTCCTAGGGCTAGAACCCTGCACTGTAGAAAAGGGAGAAAATGAGCTGGGCACTGACATTCTCCTCTTTCTGCCTCCTGCCTGGAGATGCCATGTGACTTCCTGTCACCTTCACTTCCCCTCTGTGAACCTTTGGGCTGTGAGCCCAAACAATCTTTTCTTGCTTAAGCTGCTTTTGTTAGAGCATCTTATCACAGCGACTGGAAAAGTAACTCATAAACTGGGAGAGTGCCTTTGAACATCTTGCTGCCCCCCCTCCCTCTACCATGCCTTACCCCTCCATCACGAGCCCCAGGAACTTCAAAGCATTTAAAGCCACCTTTCACTTTATTGTGGTACTTACCTAGCTCAACGGGTAACATTTTGATAGGATTTCTTTCTAAAAGCAAAGTTTTCAAACGTCTTTAAAAACAAAACAAAACAGCAATTTAGAAAGCAGATCCAATGATCATCTGTAAAAATAGTGTCAAAGTCCTCATCTTTCTTTTCTTGGTTATTGACATCCTAACACACATCCACAATATGTACCATCAGCAACCACCTCAGAATCAGAGGGCAGCAGGAGAGCTACCTTGAATTCTGTCCTGCACGCCTATTCTGGCATTTTGTTTGTTTGTTTTGTTATTGTTTTTCAAGACAGGATTTCTATATGCAGTCCTGGCTGTCCTAGAACTCTATGTAGACCAGGCTGTCCTCAAACTCATAGAGATTCACCTGCCTTTGCTTCCCAAGTGCTGAGATTATCATATTTAATTCTTAAGATCATGCCCATTATTAGTTTATTGGTTTCTCCTTCTCTTTACTTCTCAGGGACTTTCAGCTAAAATCTGGCATAAGGTCTCAGATGGCTTATTCCTTCGTACTGTCTACTCGAAGATGGGTCTATCTGGCTATCCCAGTGCTAGCAGAGAGCAGGGCTCTGGGCCCGAGCTACACCCAAACTCTGAATGATGCTGAACCCATTGCCCTCTGGACTGATGGGCTCAGTTGTGACCACATCTGATAGGCCTGAAGCAAAGAGAAGGCATGCGGGGTGGAGAGCACTATAGCCTCAGCACATGGAGCAAAGCTCATGGCTGCTTACTTCGTCACTCACCACAGTGTTACTTTCTCAGGCATTATTATTATTTGAAGTTTGTTTTTGAGACAGTTTTACTCTACAGCACGGCTGGCCCTAGACCTTGCAATGCAGACCAGGATGGTCCCAAATTTTCAACAATCCTCCTGCCTCTACCTCTCCAATGCTAGGATTATAGACACACACCATATCTTGCCTTGTTTAAATTTTTATGAATAAACTTTTCTTTTTGAAAGATTTAGTTTTTAAAAATGTTTTGTGTGCATGCATGGTTTTTATGGCCTATGTGTACATACACGTACCATGTGCCCATGGAGACCTTAAGAGGGTAACTAAAGTTACAGATTGTCCTGAACTTCCCATGTGGGTGTTCTCAGAGAGCCTAGCCTGCTCCTCTGCAAGTGCAGCAAGCCCTTTCAACCGCTGACCTATCTCTTCTGCCCTAAGAAACTTAACCTGATGTGCATGGAGGCTGGTTACTTGAACCGTCCTGACTCAGCTCATTGGCTTTGCCGTGGTGACCTTTAAATCTGTTCGTATGGGAAGAGGTAGCAAGGATGCACCAGCTCTCTGTGAGCTGACTGCGACTCAGGATAGACGACTCAGCAACGTGCCTGGACTTTGCCAAAGGCAAAGGCATTCTATTCTAGCTCATTGGCTTGAGTTCTTTTTGAAGAGTATTCATAGTATCTAATACTTACCAAATGTTAAGTTGAAAGTATGTGGAGGGGGGTTCTGCCTGTCATGATGAACCTGTGTCAGTCTCTATAGGCTGTCCTCCATGTGTACCTCAGTACCAACTCATAACCTGCCAGCTTGTAGCCTCAGGAGAGTGAATCAGTGTGCCTTGTTTTAGTCTCTGCACCCACATTTACATATCCACATGCAGAGGAGGGGGCCTCTGATGATACTGCTGTTTTAAATATTTTTTAACTTTAAAGCCTTTAATGAGCCCGTAATTACTTAAAATTTCTAATTAATATGTTTCAGCCCTTCAGCAAGTAGATCCAATTTTAATGACATAATGGGTGTAAAATCAGAGGCTCAATTATAAATTAAACAACACAAAGCAGCTGGCTTGGACTGTCAAAATCCAAGGATTCCAGATCTGAGAATTAAGCATCCCTTTTGGAAAGAAACAATAAGTGGGCTCCTCAGCAGCAGGGTTCATGTGACCTTAACCCTCAGGGACAACAACTACTGGACAGACTGAGTGCTAACCGGAAAATAATTTGTGGACAAACACGATTCAGCTGTCCCCACTCAGAAAATGATGTCCTTGTGAGGAAGAAAGCCACTCTGCACAGGCCACAGGCCCAGAAGACCAGGGGGCCTGGCCAGGCAGGCATTATTGGGTGGAAACAGCCCGGATATCCATTCAAGATATCCAGCTCTGCTGCCTCAACCACCTGCTGGTCAGGCACGTGCTCACCCCTCATCAGTCCCATGCAGGGTTTATCCTATAGGCTCCAAGGTCCCCAGCTCTCCAAGGAGGGTTCCTGGTGCAGCCCCAGCTCAAAGACAGCAAAACAAGCTGCTCCCCGCTGAGCTGGAGACTGAAGGGCAAAGGCATTTGCTTTCACCTTTATTTGTGTGAAGTATTTTATTTAATTTTTTTCACACAATACATTAAGAAACAGAGCTTCCAGAGCAAGCCAGGCTCCTCTGCAAACCTTATGCTGATACACAGTGGACTCACAATCTCCTCACTGGAATATCTGTCACTGCCCAGGAACTGGGGTCAACCTCTACACCTGTGGATGTCAATCCCCCAAACTCTGAGGTGCCCTAAAGCCCTGCTCCAGTCACTTGGCCAAGCCTCCCACATGGGCCACTGCCCTGGCTGCCTGCCAACTCCTTCTCCCCTTTGCCCTACAGCTTGCTTCCTTAGGCAGGGATCGGGGGCCAGGTCTAATTCTCTCTCTACCCACATTCGGGACTTTCAGAATAAAATTCTAAGTTGAGAACACAGGCTCTAAACCTTGGAGGCCTTCTGGACCTCATTTCCTACCATGTCCCTGACACCTGGTAAGGGACCTGTCTGCCCATTCCTGTGCCCAGATGTGTGAGGTGAGAGGAGGGCCTGAAGTGAGTATCCAGGGCAGATGTAACACTGGTACAGGGGGACATGGCACAGAGAGAGGGCCTGGGAAAAGAGGTGGTGAGTCTGCAGCGAGGTAGCAGGTGAAGGCTGGTTGTCAAGGGTGAGCTCTGTGACTGGGAGTTCCAGAAAACCCTAGGAAGCTGGGGTGGGTGGGGAGGGTGGGGGAGCAGGAATGTGGCAGGTCAGTCTATACTGCATGCTTGGAGGGTTTCCAGCTTTCCAAAAGGGGGCAAAACTCCCTTTCTAGAAGAGGCGCCGAGGCTGCCACTTTCTACCACGGTTAGCTGCGCCTGGGCCTACTGGCCATGTACCTGTGAGCGGTGTCTGAAGCACCTGGATTCTCTTCTTTTGAGATCTGCCTCTGCTTCCTAAGTGCCCAGCCCAGTTGGAGACGACCTACTTGCACATCGAAGGAGCAGACACTTACCTGTGAGAGCCGATCCCAGGAGGGAGAGACCTGATCTTGTTGTAACGGAGGTCCAGCCATGTCAGGTTGGGCAGCAGCTGGAAGAAATCCCTTGGAATCTCACTGAGCGAATTCCTCTGCAGGTGTAATTGCTTCCACAGAAGGGGACCAGAGGATGCTTTGTCAGCCAGTGAAATTTAAAACAGGATGTATTCAAAAACCATCTCCAAAGGGACTAAAACAACCACAACTACATGTCAAACCGGAAAAAAAAATATTACCCTTAAAGAATATAAACAGCAGACACAAGAATGGGAGAGATTTAAAACCTAACACTGTTTCCCTTCTCCTTGGCCACACCCAGTACTATCCGCACAGCAAACCCAGTGAGCAAACAGCAAGAGCCACCACGTCTGACTCATTCCAAGTTGGCAGTTAGGAGGGAGCTACGGGACACAGATACATTCTTCTGTGGCATGGTCTGTGATGACCAGCCACACAGAAATGAGCCATCACCCAGGTAGGAAGACATGATGCATGTGGCTTGATCTAAGCCCTGAAAAACCACAGTGGGTACTTGAAACCACAAACAGCGCAGGGACATTGTTTGCCTATCTGTGCACTCCCACAATGAAGTGTAGCCGGTGAAGTCCGCACAGCTAGAGGCCAATAATAACTAATAAAGCAATAGAATGGTTATAAGGACACATTTTATGTGATTAAAACATGATTTGTTCCTATATTTTTTATTGGACATTCCTGGGTAAGGGAAAATACTATATAAACTTATATAAATTATATATGTAATATTTAACACATATAATTCGTATATATGATTTTATTATTATTGTGAATGACATGTGTGCATGGTGTGTATGCACAGAGCAGCATACATGTGAAAATCAAAAGACAACTTTGTGGATCCAGTTATTTCCTTCCACCTTTACATGGGTTCTGGGGACGGAACTCAGGTTACCAGGCAAGCTTGAACTTACCTCCCTAGCCATCTTGCCAGCCCTTGTATGTGTAATTTTACAATCACACTGTGGTTGGGTTATAGGCCATTTTTAAAATGTTGCTGCTGTATGCTGTAAGAGTTGTACCATCCACATTTACACCTGTATCCACACTTGTCATGGGGCAACATCAGATGAACTGACCTTAAAGCCAAGCTGCTTGAGTTTAAATCTAGGTTTCAAAAACTATTAGCAATGTGACCTTGAGCAAGGTCCTGCACCCCTCTGTTCTCCAGTGTCCTTGCACGCAGAGTGGGGGTAATAGGACGTCCCTGGCAGGGTGGCACAGGAAATGTGAGTGTGTCAGCCACAACTGTGCTGCTTCCTAGTCCAGGAGCCAGAGGCAGCTTCCCTCCTTAAGGGTTTCACTGCTCCCAAGTCTACTGATCCCATCTGCCTACTATAGATGACTTCCAGGTTCTTCAAGGTCAGGGATTGGAATCATGGTGTTCTGTAAGTATGAAAATAAAATATTTGGGCCTAGAGACATGGCTCAGTGGACGCAGGTTCAATTCCCAGCACCCATATGGCAGGTCACAACTGTCTTTAACTACAATCCCAGGAGTCCCAATACTACTACATAGGCAAAACAACAATGCACATAAAAATAAATATTAAAAAAAGAAAATAAAACATCAGTTTGGATACGATCAGTCTCTGACTACTGGAAGCTGGCATGGTTTCTGGAGAGCAAAGTGGCAGTTAGGAGTACATGGTATGACAAATGCCTTTGAATCCATGCTTATGCATACTTTCAAGTTCACAGAATACATACCCCATATACAACATGTATGCCTCTATGTAATGCATGTCTCCATTTACATACATCTCCCCAGGAACATAAGAATACATATCCACATCCATATACATGTGCCTGTCTCCAGACATGTGAGGATACTTTTCCATTTCCACATGTGGACATGCCTTCTTCAACCATATGGTAGCAGATGTCACTCCACACAGCATGTTTATGCCTGCATCAGACATATGAGGGGACACATCCCTATACATGCATGTGTATCTCTGGGCACATGAGGACACATGCTCTTAAAGACATGCACATGCAAGCCTCCATGGTGACCCTGCTTGGCCCTTTGTATGCTCTTTTCCTGTAAGTGTGAGCTGATCCTGATACTCAGGACTGGAAACCGAAGTTCCTTCTGAATGTGGGAAAATGACCATTAGAGAGGTTAACATGTTATCCCTCCCCAGAGAGTCTACAAGGCTGGCTCTGCTCTGTCTGGAGTCAGTCTTGCTGCTGTGTCCTTCCTCTGAGTTCTAGTGTGAGCAGGGTTCTTTCCATGTCCCCTGAACATCATCAATGTCCCCAGCATGGAATTTACAACTTTAGGGACTGATTGCTATATACTTGCAAAATGCAGCCCTTAACCCCTAATGGTCTATAGCTTTGGGTAGTTATTACCTCACTGATTTTTTTTTTTCTTGAGACAGAGTTTCTTTGTGTGGCTCTGGCTGTTCTGGGACTTGCTCTGTAGACCAGGCTGGCCTCAAACTCTGATATCTGCCTGCCTCTGCCTCCCAAGTCCTGGGATTAGTGGTGTGTAACCTGGGATTAATGGTTGATTTTTTTTTTATTTGCCATAGTAATACATTCATAGCAACATCTGTCTTATCAGCTAGTCATGAGTCTGGGTTTGATGTATGTTACTGTATCATCTTACAACAGTAATATTTCTAGGTTTCAGATGAAGCTGAATGCAATTTAAGGACATTCCATGACATAAGGGCAGTGCCAGCACTGCTGGGGTATCCTCTACCTTGTCTGCCATCAACATTGCTTGCTCCAGAAAGCATGGGGACAATGTAACATGACTAGGGAGTGCCCTGAAGGAGGGCTGACACAAAGAGAAGCAGTGTCCAAGACAACAGCAAAGTCCAAGATAACAAGAGAAAACTTCCGTTTTCACAGTCCCCAGGGGCTGCAGAAGGACAGTGTTTTAAATCAGAGACCTCCTAGACTGTTTGGGCAGTGGTCTCCTCCCAGGCTGATCCCAGCCTGAGAATTTCCCATGAAGAAAGACAACCCACAGGGTAGAGAAGGCTGCCCCATCCTTATACCTGGTGCTCTCTCTCTGTTGTCTGGTACAGCATCTCAATTTCTCTTTGTTGTGGTCAGCCTATGAAACCCCAGTTAACCTTCCTGCTCCTATTAGAATTCACCTCTCCCAACAAGAGGGACAAAAGCCCAGTGCTGATTCTATTTCTGGCTGCAGACATCTGTGCACCACACCCTCCCAGGAACTGGGCACTTACTTGAAGTTTGGGAATTTTAAAGAACTCTCCCAAATGGCACAGGCCTTTTTGACTCAGGTCTAAAATTGGTGAGGAAGAGAAGATGACTCCCTCAAAACTCATGTCATTAGCATCTCCGGAAAAGGAATCAGGTATGTCATTGACAACAGCAGCACCCTCAGGATCACTGGCAGTTTCCTCGGCCACTGCATTGGTGCTGGTGTCCTCCATTTGATGCCCTCCAGTGGCCACCGCTCATTCTTCTTGGTGTGGAGTCACCTGGAGACAGGAAGGGGAGGGGGGTGCTAGCCACCAGAAGTCACACGGGGCAGGACGTCTGCAGGGGCTTGACTTGCTGAAAAAAGCAACAGTACCATTTCAACTTTTAAACTTTTAAATATTGGAACCCAAGAAGGCCCTGGTTAAATTCTTTGCTCCTCACACTGTACCATAAAATTTAAAGAAAATGATGATTATGATCTGAGGAGGTTCAAGTAGTCCAGGCTGGCCTCCAACTCACTGTGGTGAGCTTTGAATTCCTAATTTCCCAGCATCTACCTTCAAAGTGGATATGCAACTATACACCTGACTGCAATTTAACTTTAACTGTAAAATACCAATGAAAACAAGCGTGAAAACTAGGATGAAAACAGACAGACTTTTAAAGTTTGCAAACCAAATGGGAAAGGGGGAAGGGTTTCTGGTAATCCTGTTTCCTATTTCTATGCTGGTTCTCTGCTCCCTGTGTCCAAGACCCTGAAGTCAGGAAGCCAGCCCCCTGCTCCTAGTCTGGCCCAGGCCAGACCAAATAGGTGGGCACTGGGGAAAACCTAGGCGATGTCAATCTTCCATCGTAATTCAATAATCCTTTTGTTTAGTCATAGTATACTTTCAAAACAATCCTAGCAAAGACAATGACTAGAATGCTTATAGATTTGAGATCATGTCAGCTAGTCAACCCAAAGACTGGCACACGTGCCTAAGTGTCACTCTCCTTTAAGGAGAAGGTAATTTTTCAGTTAAGGAGCTGGCCTCAAACGTGTACAATTCATGGGGAGCCTAGATCTGTTTGACAGATGAACTCCCCACCCCCACGCTGGGGAAGGACTCTCTAAGGTCTCCAGGTCTTTGCACACTCTGTGGTTTGTTGTTTCTTTTATCTACACCTTGGAATTAAGAGGAAAGGATTCTGCCTCCAACGATTACGTTGTAAGGAAAATTTGTTGACAAGTGATGGTGAGGTTCCCACACTGGGGCTGGGTTAGGCAGAATTAGACATCTGGGCCTCAATTTCTATCCTGGGCGTGGGGGCCACAGCCACTGTAGAGGGTCAGGGGACCAAATCATAGTCGTTTCCCACCACGGCGCTATCAAAGGACCCCAAGCAGACCCACAGCCGGGTCGGTAGTCCGGTCCTGCCCATCAACCTCGGAGTTCACGCCTACCATCCCGGTGGCCCCGCCCGACAGCCCGGTGACCCGCCCTACATCGCTCAGTCAGATGCTCGCTTCCTTCCAGTCCGGCCGGGCCAGCACCCCTCCCTCCTCCCTAGGAGCCTCCTCCACGCCCACCTGTGACTCCGCCCCGGCACGCCGACTGCCCCACCTCCGAGAGGCTCAGGCACCTTCTAACAAAGGAGCCGCGCGACACACACCGTCGCCACGGAGACGCAGCTGCCTTACGGAGGCCCGAGGGCGTCAAGCCGCGGGGCTGGGGCGGGGGTGGCTTCGGTACGCGTGCGCTTACGGCCTCTTATGCTGGAGGTGGGTGACAATGCTAGAAAGAGAGTACGAGAAGGCAGGGGGTGGATTTGGGGAGGGCTTGGGGACTCGAAGGCGATCGAGCGATGCTTCTGCTGACGAGACCAATGTCTTCCAAGGCAATGGATCCTCCGGCCGCAGGCTGCCCTGAGTTGATCGCTGCCCTCCGTGCCTCGCAGAGGTAGCAGCCGGTGCAGGGTTTGAGGCAGTCCTTGTCGCAGCCGGGGCTGGTTGGGTATAGACCCTCCGAACGTGGAAACTTGGGGACTGCATTCTGGGAGGCAGCTCAACCAGAGCCATACCCACTAAACCACATCATACTCCAGAGAAAAGGGATACCGACAGAAAAGAGAGATTACCAGAACATGGTGAGCTGCCTTCAAAACCAGATCCGGTGGGGATAGACGCTCTGTTGCCGGTCCCAGAAGATCCCGAGCACTGACGTGATGACACTCATTTCTGGAGGCCAGAACTTGAGATCTTAGAAAGTACCATAGGTTTTAGTGAGTAATTGTCACACACATCATGACACGTGATCAAATCTACCGGAAACCACCGGAAATGAACTGGTCTGGATAATAAGGTGTGCCCTCAGCTATCGTGCACATTGATGTAATTTTGCTAAATAGAAAAAGCAGGAGCTGTGCTGAAGGTATAAGAAGGAACCAAAGCGGAAGTCTAGAGAAACGAAACAAAACAAAACAAAAAACCCAAAAGAAAACCCAATACCAACAAAATTGGTTTATTCGAGTCAGCAAGATGGCTCAGTGGGTGAATTCACTGAGCTAATTCTTAGACCCTAGGTAAAGGTAGGAGGGAACCAATTCCACAAAGTTGTCCTGTGGCATCCACACACGAGCCATGGTACCCCCATATATGTTCATTAATACATTTAAATAATAGTTTTCCAATTCATCATTTCCTAGCAGATTTCTTAGAACTGAAGATGAAATGGGGAGTAAATTGTATTTTTTTAAAAAATCCCTCCAAAAGAAAGCTATAACACTTAGAAAACGTAAGTGTGTGTGTGGCTGGGTGTACTCTAACCAACTGTGTTCAGATGTTCCATCAACATGGCAGAGATGGAGGCCAGCAGCCGAATTTCTATTTGGTTATATGTTGGTAAAGGTTGGGGCAAAAGACGTTGCGAGGAGGCAGAGAAGGCAGGCCATTGCAGCCTGGCCACACATACCATCAGAGAGGCCTTTCTGTTGGCTCAGTCAAGTGAAGTGCTCATCACACACAAACGGGAACCTGGATTAGATCCCCAGAATTCACCTGAAAGTTTAGGTACAGTAGTGTGAGCCTGTAGTCTGTGCTCTTGGTAGGCAGATAAGTGTGTATTCTTAGGGTTCACTGGCCAACCAGGTCATGAGACCCTGTCTCAAAAAACGAGGTTGACAGCTTGTGAGGAATGACATCTGAGGTTGACATTTAACCTCCACACATGTTCCTATACCCACCCACAAGTGTATATGTTCCAGCTACTAGGAAAATAGAATTTTACCCCACATTGAACATTGTATTATACACATTTGATTGATAAAATGAGAAGCTTAGTGTAATATCCATGTGCTGACAATCACAGGGTCCCCCCTGCTGGGAACTGGTGTCCACAGGCACCTTGGGGAGCCACTGGGTAACCAGCCCAGTACCATCTCAGCCCGTTGCCTCTTCCTACTGTTATCTTAAGATTTGATTTCACTTAGAAATCCACGAAATTAGTCTTTGTATTCAATAGTTAATTATATGTAGGAACTTAACTTGCTGTGTGTGTGTGTGTGTGTGTGTGTGTGTGTGTGTGTGTGTGTGTGTGCGTGCTCATTATCTAGCAAAATGCCTCTGTTGAGTAGCTCTCTTGGCAAGTGTTTCTGGGCTACTCTCCTTAAGCATATGAATGTACCCTCTTTATTTTCATCTAATTCTTGAATGACTGTTTAGCTGGTGCAGAGTTCCCTGGTGACAGCAATTTTCTGTCAGAATTTTAAAGATATTACTTGCTGGCTGCTATTGAGAAGGCTGCTGCCAACCTCACTGCCATTTCAGTGAAGGAATTTATGTCTTCCATCCCCATCCTTGCTCTGAAACCCCATTCCCGTGTCTTTAAGCGCTCACTGGGTTTCACTCTACCAAGTGAAGTTTGTGTTCTCCATTCAGGCTTTTCCCAGCCTTTTGGGCCATCTCATTACTTGTCTATACCCTGACATTAACTCACATTGGTGGGAATTCCTCACTGTGTTCCCTCCCCCTGACTCAGAACTGTCCTCCCTGAGAGTTACCCATCTCTGTCCTTAAGGACCATCTGCCAGCTCACTAAATCTTTCCACTAGGGTGCAGTTTGCTTCTGACTGTTGAGTTTCTGAAGTGACCTTATTTTGCATATCTAATTCTCTCTCTCTCTCTCTCTCTCCCTTCCCTCTTTACACACACACACACACACACACACACACACACACACACACACACACCCCTTCATACAGCACATGTGCATTCAGGTACACACATGAGGTTGTCATGACAACCTCAGTGTCATTCCTTAGGTGCCTTCTACTTTTTGTGTGAAACAGAGTTTCTCCTTGGCCTGAAAAATTGCCACATAGGCTACATTAGCTGTTCAGAGAGCTCCAGGGATCCACCAGTCTCCTTCCATTTTGCTATCACAGGGAACACAAGGGAACCCCATTGCACTTAGCTTTTTATGTGGTTCTGGGGATCTGAACTCGGGCCCTGAAGCTTGTGAAGCAAGTGCTTTACTGACTCCTCAGCCCAGGATTCAGAACATATAGTAAAGTAAGGAAAAGCTTCTAAAATTAGGAAAGAAAAATATGATGATATATCTAGGTTAATGAGTAAAACAATAAGAACCAAAACTTACAATGCAAACACAATTATATATATTTATTATGCTTTATAATATATTGCTATGTATAATATATACACATACTACACACACATATATGTATATATATGTATATATACACGTATACACATAATGTTTATGCACCTCATGCACCTTCTTTCAGCTACTAGGGAAATATAATTTTACCCAAACTTGGATGTTGCTGGGTGGTGGTGGCACATGCCTTTAATCCCAGCACTCAGAAGGCAAAGTCGGGAGGATCTCAGTGAGTTTGAGGTCAGCCTGGTCTACATAGTGAGTTCCAGGAGAGCCAGGACTGTTGCACAGAGAAACCCTGTCTCTAAAAACAAAAGTGGATGTTACTTTATACACATTTGATTGGCAAAATGAGAGGCCTCGTGTAATGTCTATATGCTGGGTCCTGATGCTGGGAACTGGTGTCTGTAGGCACCTTGGGGACCTACTGGGTACTCCAGAACAGGAACTGTATAGATCTGCGTTCTGGATACAATGGTCACATGCTATGCTTTCTGACTCTTCTCTAGAGCAGGTGTTGGAGATGTGTCTCCACAGCAGTGTCACTTGACTAATCAAAGAACTGCAAAGGACAAGAGGACACATGGATTAGTGAATTTCATGAGTCAGTGGAGCATCTCACACCTTGTCCTGAGTGAGCAAGGGCTGCCAGAAGCAGCGACAAGGAACCTTAGAGACAGTGGGCAGGGATCTCAGTATGACACACTCCTGTGATGGCCAAAGCTAAGCAAAGGTAAATGACAGCAAGAGTGAATAATAAAATAGAAAAGCATCCCATAGTCCAAGGCTGGGAAGAAGGGAGGCAGGACATGGGCAGGTTGTGTAGAGTGGGGCTATGTACAGGACATGAGCTCAGACTGTCACAGATAAGTAAGGCCAGATTGATGAGGGCTCAGAATAAGCTAGGTCTACAGTAACTACTGCAATAGGGTAAGAGCCTGGGGCGGGGGCTGAGCTTGGGGCAGCTGAGCTCATCTGGGACTCATATAAGGAGAAAGAGGGATCAGGGACAGTGGGGCTGGGCCTTAGATCAGAGAGGAGGAAATGTGCAAGAAAGTGGGAATGGGCTGGTTCATGCAGGGTTCATCAAGGTTTGCTCACTGGCCCTACACAAGTGGCCAGCCTGCAGGTGTGGCTCAATTGATAAGAAATACCTTTGGCAGTCTTGAGGGTTCCAGGAAGGTCCTGGGGATATGATCTTACTGATGAGGCTTGAGCTGTTAGGAAAGTCTTTATTGGCTGAAAGAGTCTCTGGCTGGGGCTCTTCCTGGGACAGATTCTTTGTTTATGCATTGGAGTCCCGTTCTTCGTAGTGTCAGCATTTGGAAACAAGGCTATCAAAGTAAAACGGGGATCTGTAAGTGGGCCCTGATCCAGAGTGACCAGTGTTCTTATAAGAGCAGCTCAGGACCCCACCATAGAGGTATGACCATGCGAGGACAAAGGGAGATGTCAGCTATAAGCCAGGGAGAGAGACCCCCAAAGGAACCAGTCTCACCACATCTGCATCTTTTCTCCCACTCACCACCAAAGTCAGAAATAAATCAGGCTTGTGAACCAGGCTGCAGGACTCGATGTGGCAGGGAGAGCTGATCACTCAGTCCAGAACAGAGAGGCAGGAAATGGGTGTGGGGGCTTAGGATAGAGTCAGAGTGATGAGGGAGAATCCATTTCTTCTAGAGCACAAGGCAGAAGCCAAACGCTGTCAAAACACTTGGAATCACGATTAATGCTCATGATAAATTCTTTAATTTCTTACTGTAAGCACTCCTTTTGATGATCATATTCCTGTTGTTCGTAAAAGCAATGGGGGATGGGTCTATTTGGATCTCTAGTATCTGTTGGACTTTGTGCTGCCCTTGAGCCAAAGGACTGCCAGTCAAACTGCCAAACTACCCTTAGACCTTCACAACTGTTTTTGAACACCCCATACATGTCCTGAGATGACTACAACTGCTTGCTCTGGCTCCTGAAGGAAAAAGCTCACTATTGTGTATACATAGTTAACCTGCAACCATTTTCACCTAGGCCAGAGGGAGCACACTGCCCCCTGGTGGCTCAGAAGAGAATAACTGTGACTGGTGATAGAGACTATGTTGGGGATGAGGGGAGGGCTGCAAACTGCCTTTAAGAGATAGATGGTCATGGCAGCTAGTATTTGTTAGAGGCTACCAACTAAGGTGGTCTCTAGATGCCACCCAAAGCTGAAGTCCATTGATGGAGATTCAATGCAGGAGTCCTTGCATAATGTCAGGTACGGCTTCCTATGGTATACAGATGACCAGGATTCTTGTTTCTGAATACTGTTTAAGATGATTAGAATCCAGGCATTGGTGGCAAACATCTTTAATCCCAGCACATTGGCGGCAGAGGCAGGCAGATCTCTGTGACTTTGAGGTCAGCCTGGTCTACAGAACGAGTTCCAGGACAGGATCCAAAGCAATACAGAGAAACCAGATGTAGAGTTTTATCCAATTTTAGAATTGGATAAAAATGAAAACACAGCTGGGTGGTGGTGGCACATGCCTTTAATCCCAGAACTTTCGGGGCAGAGGTGGGCAGATCTCCAAGTTCAAGGCCAGTCTGGTCTACCTAGTAAGTTCCAGACAGCCAGGACTACTCAGAGAAACCGTATCTCAAAAAACAACACAAAACAAAACCCAAACAACAACATCAACAACAAAAACAAACAGATAAATGAAAGAAAACACAATACCAAATCTATGGGGCACTGTGATGGCAGTTTATAAAAGGCAAGTTTATAGCATTAAATGCAGTAAATGAATGAATAAATAAGAGATCTTATATTAGTGGTACCACCTGAAAACTCAGAACAAAAAGAAGAAATAACACCTAAAAGAATAGACAGCAAGAAATAATCAAACTCAAGACTCAAATAAGTGAAATAGAAACAACAAAACAATACAAAGAATCAATGAAGCAAAGAGTTGATTCTTTGAGAAAATCAGTAACATTGATAAACCCTTAGCCAAATTAACTAAAAGATGAAGAGAAAAGATCCAAATTAATAAAATTAGAGATGAAAATAGGGGCATCACAACAGACAATGAGAAAACCCAAAGAATCGTAAGGGCATACTTCAAAAATCTGTACTCCACCTAACTGGAAAACCTAAAAGAAATGGATAATTTTTTTGATATGCACAATCTACCAAAGTTATATCAGGATCAGATAAACAGTTTAAAAAGACCCATAACACCTAGAGAAATAGGAGCAGTAGTTAAAAGTTTCCCAATCAAAAAACAAAAACAAAGACAGGCTATGATGACTCATGCTTTTGATCCTAGCACTCAGGAGACAGAGGCAGACAGATCTCTGTGAGTTCTAGATCAGACTGGTCTACAAGAGCTAGTTCCAGGACAGCCTCCAAAGCCACAGAGAAACCCTGTCTCGAAAACACACACACACATACACCACCACCACCACCACCAACAACAACAACAACAAAAAACAGTACTCGATGGATTCAGAGCAGAATGCAGAATTCTACCAGCTCTTCAAGGAAGAACTGACATTTAATACCCTCAAATTATTCTTCAAAATAGGAACTGAAACAACATTAATTTTTATAAGGTCATATTTATTCTGATTCTTAAACCATACAAAGACCTAAGAAAGAAAATTACAGACTGATATTTGTTATAAATATAGATACAAAAATTCTTAATAAAATACTTGCAAGCTAAATCCTAGAACTATAAAAAAGATTATCCCTACAATCAAGTAGACTTCATCCCAGAGATGGAGGGATGGTTTAACATATATAAATTGAGGAATATAACCTACCACAAAAACAGACTAAAGGATTAAAAACGTGATCATCTCATTAGATGCAGAAAAGGCCTTTGACAACATCCAACATCCCTTCATGATATAAGTCCTGGAAAGACTAGGAATATAAGGGAAATACCTCAACATAATAAAGGCAATTTGCAGCAAGCTCATGGCTAACATCAAAATAGCAGGGTACAAAAATTACCACACACAAAAATCAGCAGCCTTCCTATACACAAATGACAAACAGATTAAGAAAGAATCATGGAAACAGTACCTTTTACATCAGCAAAACAAAGAAATAAATCTTGGGGTAACTCTAACCAAGCAAGTGAAAGACTTGCATAATTACAAAATTAAGACATTGAAGAAAGAAATTAAAGAAGACACCAGAAGATGGAAATATCTTCCATGTTCATGGATCAGTAGGATCAATATAATGAAAATGGCCATATTACCAAAAGCAATCAACAGATTCAATGTAATTCCCATCAAAACTCTAACACAATTCTTCACAGAAAATGGAAAAGACAGTCCAGCTTCATATAGAAATGAAAAACAAAACAAAACAAGATAAAACCTCAGGATAGTGAAAAACAACCCTGAATAATAGAAGAACTTCTGGAGATATCACCAACTCTGATCTCAAATTGTACTACAAAGCTGTAGTAATAAAATATCGTAGTATTGGCATAAAACATACACATTGATCAATGGAATCAAATTGAAGACCCACATATAAGTGTGCACACCTATGGGTACCTGGTTTTTGACAAAGAAGCCAAAAGTACACAGAAAAAAAAAGAAAGCATCTTTGACAAACAGCTCTTGTCAAACTGCATGTCAAAGAATGAAAATAGATCCATATCTATCACCCTGTACAAAACTCAACTCCAAATGGATCAAGGATTTCAATATAAGGCCAGATACACCAAACCTGACATTGGCACAGGAGACAACTTTCTGAACAGGACACTGGTAGTGCAGGCACTAAGATCAACAATTAATCAATGGGACTTCATGAAACTGAAAAACTTATGTATGGCAAGGAACAGCATTATTTGGACAAAGCAGCAGGCTACAGACAGGGAAACATCTTTGCTAGATACATCCAATAGAGGGCTGACATAAAGAACTAAAGAAAGAAAACAACCCAATAAAAAATGGGGCATATATACAGAGAGTTCTCAAAATATGAAACACAAATGGCCAAGAAACACTTAAAGAAATGTTCAGCATCCTTAGTCACCAGGGAAATGCAAATCAAAACTACTTTGAAATTCCATCTTACATCTGTCAGAATGGCTAAGATCGATAAAACAAATGACAGCTCATGCTGGTGAGGGTGTGGAGAAAGTGGGACACTTATTCATTGCTTGTGGGAGAGCAAACTTGTACAGCCACTATGGGAGTAAGTATAGAGGTTCCTCAGAAAGCTGGGAACTGATCTTCCTCAAGATCCAGCTATACCACTTCTGGGCGTGTACCCAAAGAACTCTGCATCCTACTACAGAGACATTTGCTCATTCATATTCATTGCTGCTCTACTCATAATAGCCAGAAATTAGAAACAGTCTAGTTGCCTATCAACAGATGAATGGATAATAAAAATGTGGTACATTTACACAATGGATTATTATTCAGCTGTTAAACAAAGTTATAAAATTTGCAGATAAGTGGTTGGAGCTAGGAAAAAAAAATTATTCTGTGGTAACCCAGACACCAAAAGGCAAATATTGTGTATATTCTCTTATATATTGGATGTTAACTTTTAGGCCTTTGACAGGCATGCTAGAGTCCATATATCACAGGGCTTAGACATAAAGACTGGGAAGAGAAGGGTCTTCCAATGAAGGGAAAGTAGAATGTTTAGCTACAGACAGACATGAAGGAGACTGGAGCAGGAAGATTAAACAAAGAGGGAGGGAAGAAGAGTTAAGGGAGGGAATCCAGGGAGGGACAACTAACACTAAGGGCCATTTGAGGAATCAAATGGAAACTATATGACCATACAGAGGCCTAGGGGGAAACCAAATGCCTTTGTTCTGCTAAGAGAGCATAGCGATAAAATGACTGCTGAGGACATTCTGCTATACCCACATATCAGTGTTTTGCTCACCCATCATCAGAGAAGCTTCCTCTTGCAATAGATGGGACTCATGTGAGCAGATAAAGAAAATCCACGAATGCCCAAGTAAAAGAATAACAAATATTTATTTAGGGGACATTCACTGAAAAGTAAAGTGCCACCAAGGTCTTCTGCCCTTGGAGGTGCAGGACGATGGCCAAGTCTCAGCCCATCATCCCCAGAGAGAGTGAGCACAACCTCTCCTCTTTCTTATAAGGGAATCACGTCTGCACACCAAAGCCACACCTTAAGACGCTGAAACTATTGGTTGAAATGAATTCCCACTACTGACCCACAACTGGACAACGTGCAGAGAGTGAGAGACTTTGGAGCACTAAGTTCTAACTGGGGTGTCTTCATCATACCCTTCCCCTCAGGGTTCAGATATCTATGTGGAAGAGGGGACAGAAAGACTTTTAAGAGCCAGAGGGGATGGATGACACCAAGAAAAGAGTGTCTTCCAGACACAACAAGACAGACACACATATGGACTCTTATAGACAGTGGCAATGTGCACAGGGACTATATGGCTTCAAGTCAGATTAGGTTTCAGGGATGAGATGGAGAAGTGGAAATGACTTCCCACCTCTCACCAAGAAGCTATTGACACTTGGTTGCAAAGGAAAAATTAGTTTCCTCCAATGGAGTCTGACTGGGTACATTAACCACATGGGTAGGCCCCATGGCCAGCAGTAGATGGCAACCACAATGATCTCAATGGTGTTTTTGCAGACTTTTTGACTCATATTACCTTGTTTGAACATTTTTTTTGTCTTACAGGTCTTTGACTTGTATATTTTGTGTTTTATTATCATCTCTCTGTGTGGTTTTCTTGTGCTCTTTTTTCTTTTAAATTCTGGTTTGTTTGTTTCTATTGCCTGGTGGTTTTCTAAAGAGAGAGAGAAAAAGCAGAGAGTTGGTTGGATGGGGAATTGGGGAGGATCTAGGACAGGAAACTAACTGATCAGAATATATTGTGTGTGTGTGTGTGGGAAAGTATTTCCAATTAAAAAAAAAGAACTATAAAAATGGTACAGACCCACTGTACCTAGAATTATTTCTATTATGTTATTATTTCCTCTGAGACTAAAACTCCATCTTAGAGGGGAGCTCCTTATGATATACAATGTTAGAAACAATAGGATATCTGAAGAGGATATGAAACATTGCAACCTGTAGGAAACTCTCCCCCCCCACACACAAATATACAAAGCAGTAAGGACTGTTGAGAGACAGTCTCTGAGAAGCTGAGATTCCCTGAAGAGGCTCAGACTAACTGAGCGGCCTGGAAGAGACAGTGTTCAACCTTTTAAGCTTCTACAGACTGTACAATGAGCTCCAGATGTCCAGGTTTTTCAAACTGTCACCCATGCTGGTGTGTCACTCATGCTTGCAGTGACACAACTGTCTTTAAAAGTTATTTCTGTTTCTGTAACTTACCCCTTACTCATATTACCCAACAACTCTCAGTAGTTCACTAAGTTGGGCTTTGGTAGTATCCCTGCTTTGGTTTCCTGTCTGGCACAAGTACATCTCTGGAAGAATAGAGTCACACAACAATGACTGTGAGAATTTATATGTACCATGTGAGCCCTAACCCTAACCCTAACCCTAACCCCTACCTCTCTGGTAGTCCAGTCTTATGCTGAACAAAAGGTTCCCTTGAGTGTGCGGAGCTGGTAACATGGAGAAGAAGGCACCAGCGCTACAGGAGTAGCAGTGATGGCAACAGTGGCAGAGACAGCACCAGCTCCAGAGCAGCACTGGCTGCCTCCAGATCAGCTCTGAATGGTAGTGACTGTGACAATGGCCATCACAGGAAGACACAGCAGAACAGTTTGAGAGGGGCAGGGCAGGGACAAGAGGGGCAGCAGAAGGTCATAAACAGAAGAGGAATTTCAGACCCTGGTCACTGAAGCTTTCCTTAAAGTTGTCAAGTCTTTAGGGACACAAGTCTCTGACACCTCAGATCCTAAAGCTGTAGTGGCGGTTACCATCAAGGGCTGAGCAACCTGGATTTATAGGAGGACTTTGGGAATTACCGATTTAGTTAACCAAGGGCTGCACCAGAGCTGTACCACTAGAGGGCAGTACTTGCTGCTACTCCTGCAGGCCTGGATCTACTATTCCCTTCTGACCAGCATTTGAAGAGCTTGTCCTTGCCTACTCAGGATTCCTGTTCAGAACAAGAAGATGAACTGCTAGGTGGAGGCCATCCGCGGGCGCTTCCTTGTTACACCTCAGGACATTCAGATGTTCCTTAGTCACTGCTGTGAAGAGATGCTATGAACAGAGCAACTCTTACAAAGGAAAACATTTAATTGGTGGTGGGGGAACTTTTCAGAAACTTGGTCCATCTTCATCATGACGGGAATCATGGCAGCAGGCATGCCAGGCATGGTACTGGAGTAATTGAGAGCTGCATCCTGATCCACAGGCAGAGAAAGGGTAAGCCTGGGCCTGGTATGCGCTTTTGGAACCTCAAAGCCCACCCCGCAATGGCACACTTGCTCCAACAAGGTCACGCCTCCTAATCCTTCTAATCCTTTCAAAGAGTTTCACTCCTTGGTAACTAAGCATTCAAATATACGAGTCTATGGGGGTCACTCTTGTTCAAAACACACAATGTGTTACATGTTTCTGTTGCAGATACCCATCTGAACACAAAGGAAAAGTTAAAATTCAGCCAGCCTCTTAGTTACTTTTACTACAGCTTTGATAAAATGCTCTGATCAAAGCAAATTGAAATTTAATTTTGCTTTGGTAGCATGTAAACTAAAATTGAGACGATATCAAGTAGATTAGCATGACCTTTTTTGCAAAGAAGATATGCAAATTTCTAAAGGGTTCCATATTAAAAAAAAAAAAAAAAGGTTATTTGGTGTCCACGTCTTCCTCGGCCAGCAAGGAAACATGACAACTACTCTTCTTCAAGCAGTTTATTCAGGAACTTTGTACATCAGCTTCTGTCTCTCCCAGTCCCAATCGGGGATGTTAAAGCCTCTAAACTGCCTCCACCAGACTATGTCATGGGCTTAAATACTGACTTACAGCACAGTGGAAAACAATCAAGGGTCAAGCGTGCAAGTTCTGGGGCTTAGTTCCTCCCCAGCAGATGTGTGTTAGCAAATCAAGAAGAGTGCCAACAACTACTCTGGTGCAAGATGTTCCAGCCAACAGCTTCGGGCTTGCTTAAGGCGCCTCGGGGTCCATGCAGCACCCTACAATTTGGGCTCAGAGTTCAGACAGGTTACAGTCCATCTTGGTGGGGAAGTCACAGTGATAGGACCTAGAGGGAGCTGGTCACATTGTATCCACAGTCAAGAAGCAGATAAGAGGAGCACAAGCCTGCTTAGTGCTTGCTTGCTTTCTCCGCTTTTACAGTTCAGCATCCCCTGCCCAGGTAGTGATTCTGCCCACAATATTAGATCTCAACCAAGAATAATGATGCCTGTGGGACCCTGACCCAGGTGAACATCCAAGGAGCACCTGAGGCCAGGTCAGCAGGTGTAACTGTGTTGTGAAGCCTTGCCTGTATTCCTCATAGGTGTCTGCTCTGGGCAACTCTGAGCTGAGAGTCCCTCCCGCTGGTCTGGTTGGGATGCTGGGCTGGGGTTCTCTGGAACATAGGGGTGACTTGTTATTTGAAAAATGGCCTTGACATTGGGGCTACTACCTCGACCTCTCCAGTGAACACTACAATCTGTACCAGTGGCAGATAATGTCTATTGGAGAGACCTAAACCTTCCTGGGAGCTTCTTATGGGAAGTCCTCGGCCACAGTGGGTGGCTGGCCCACAGGGACAGCACTTCCTCAATACTTCCACAGACTGATGTTATACTGCAGAACTTGCCCCTTTTACACAGTGTCAAAAGCGGATGAGACACTAAGCCTATTTTGAAAAGAGGATCGTGGACTGCTAAACCCAGATGATGCCAGGAATTGGTTTGGCCCCTTTTCTAAAGATGCTGGAGTGTCTGACTAGGATTCCCTTATGAGCAAGGCAAGGGTATGGTTGATGCTGATGCAGAGGGAAGAATGGCTTCCTCCCCAGTGCCTTGGTGGGGTCCCCAATCTTGACAAGCTAAAAGGAATCACATAACCACGTCTGTAGTGCTGGAAGCTAGGGCGGTTGCTCTGATTTTATAACTAACAAACTGAGTGACTGTGGTACCCCCTGGAAGTGAGAAAGGCTGTGATCCTGAGGGCCTAGTGCCTGCATAGTCTTCATGTACTTTGCCTGTATTCTAGAGCAGCAGAGGGCAAGAAGGTGGGATCTCTCACCACTCAAGATTTTATTTCATATACTAAAATTATATGATAACTGCATCATCGTGTGTATGGCAGCAAAAGTGTGTCTCAGTTTCTCCCATGACAGTCAGACCAAGAGGCAGAGGGTTTGGACCAGATTCAGAAGTGGGTATAATCCACCGTTGCCAGCCAGAACACACACCACAAAGGTTTTACAACATTGCCCAACAGCATTACTGTAGTTGGTTTTTTATACTCTTTACTTTTTTTGAGGGCCCACTACCCAGCTCCCAAATAAATACACAGAGACTTATTTTTCCTTATAAATGCCTGGCCTTAGCTTGGCTTGTTTATAGCCAGCATTTCTTAACTTAAAATACTTCATCTACCTTTTGCCTCTGGGCTTTTATCTATATACCTTCCTTCACCTCTTATTTCTTGGCTTGCTGTGTAGCTGGCTGGCTGGCCCCTGATGTCCTCCTCTTCTTCTCCTTTTCTTGGTCCTCCCTCTTCTTTTTTTCTCCTTCTATTTATTCTCACTACCTGGCAGCCCTGCCTATCCCTCTCCTGCCTAGCTATTGGCCGTTCAATTCTTTATTAGACCAATCAGGTGTTTTAGGCAGGCAGTGTAACATAGCTTCACAGAGTTAAACAAAAGCAACATAAAGGAATGTAACACATTGTTGCATCATTAAACAAATGCTTCACAGCACAAATGAATGTAACACATCGTTAACTAATATTATGCAACACATCATCAGCTGGGGATCAACTGATCAATCACATGAGCCTATAGGGAAGTTAAAAGTAGAGCTGAAAGGAGCCAGAAAGAGGAAAGAAAGGCCTTGGCCTCAGCCCACTATGAAGATTCCCTGTGGATCTGTAGTGTCCCCAGCAACACAGCTTAGCCTCAGAGAGCCTCTGAACTCAGTTCTCCAAAGCCTGTTTGCAGCCACACCCATTTCCACACCATCCCAATGAGCACTGACCTCCTGTCTGTCTCTATACCTTGCTCTTCTGGGCATTTCTCACAAATGGCATCCTGTAATATGCAGTCTTTACATGGCTCTGTTCATTTGGGAGGTTGTGGTTGAGGCTGGTCTGTGCTATGGCTGGTGCCAGCGTTCTCTTGCTCTCCATTTCTCAGTTGCTCTTCATGGCATTGATATGCTTTTGTGTATTCATTCACCAGGGGGACAGACATTTGGGCTATTTCTAGCTTCCGGTTATTATGAAATAATGCTGCTATGAATATTCATACTCTGGGCTGACATATATTTTATATTCCTGCATTTCCAAGTCACATGGTAAGCGTGCTTAAATTTTTCAGACTGTTTTCCAAAGCAGCTGTGCCACTTTACATTCCTGTGAGCAAAATGTGAGTCCCAGACTGGCCACCTCCAACACTTGGCAGTGTTTGCCCTTTTTATTACAGCCTTTTTATTCTTGTGAGTGGATAATGGCACCTTGTTGTGGTTTAGATTTTCCTTTCCTAGTGATTTGTGATGTGGGTCATATTTTCATGGGTGTGTTAGCTGATCATATGATTTATTTGGTGTAGCATCTATTTAAGTCTATCCACTGTGTGAGTGAGTTGTTTTCTTGTAATTGGGTGTGAGGGTCTTTCATGTGCCGTGAGTACAAATCTGGTTCTAGAAATAGGGTTTGCTATTGGCCCCACCCACTGCCTCTGGCCCAACCTGTCTTTTTATTCTCTTAATGGTACTCTCTGCACTGACACCATTTATCGTGTTAATCGGGATCAGTTTATGGTTGTTTTATTTTTTAGGGATCCTATTTTTCCTTTCATGTCTAATTACCTTCTGTCTACTCCCCAAATCAGAGCTTTCTTCTAGTTTTTGTAAGTGCTAGGCTTTAGTTTGGCTTCTTCTTCTCTTTATTATTTGTGTGTTTATTTATTGTTCTTGTGTGGGTATTCATTGCCTCGGCAACTTCAGTTTTCTCTGTGGGAAGCTTTTAATCACATGTCTTGTTTTCTTTCAGTTTTTCCCCTTTCTTTTTTTGAGACACAGTCTTTTTTATTTATTTTTAAATTTGTATCTTTTTGGTTTTTCGAGACAGGGTTTCTCTGTGTAACATCTCTGGCTGTCCTGGAACTAACTCTGTAGACCAGGCTGGCCTCGAACTCACAGAGATACAACTGCCTCTGCCTCCCAAGTGCTGGGATCAAAGGCTTGTGCTACCACCACCTGGCCTCAGAATCTTCTTTTAAAAAATGATCATTACATTAATTTATCTATTTTGTGAGTGTGTGGGAGAGTGCTTACTTGCTTGCATATCTGTGCCCCAGGGTATGTGGAGGTCAGAGGTGAACTGCAGGAGTTGCCTCTCTTCTTTTACTGTTTGGGTCCAGGGGATTGAACTCAGGTTGCCAGGTTCAACAGCAAACACAGCTTGTGTTCATCTTGTTATTTAACCAGAATGGCCTTGAACCCCATTGCCTCAGCTTCTACAGTGCTGGTAAAATTACAGCTGTGTGCTATCACGAACAGCTTAATTGCACCACTTCTTTTACACATATGGGTTGTGCTACTACTCTACCTGAGAAAACATCTTAAAACCAGGTGTGATGGTACTTGCCTGTAATTCTAGCACTTGGGAGATGGAAGCAGGAGGACAAGGTTATCCTTATCTGCAAAGGAGACTGGAGGTCAGTGTGAAACTCTCAAAAATGAAAAAAGAAAGAAAAAACAAAGATAAGACATTTTGGCTCATGGCTTCAGGCAGAGCATCACAGCAAGGAGTTTGTGGTATAGCAAAGTGTCTCACCTTACTGCCAGGAAGCAGAGAGACAAGCAGGGGGATCAGGCATGACAGGCTGAAGAAGCTCCATGATCAGCTTCCTCTAATAGGTCCACATCCTCATGGACCATCAGCACTGGACTCAGCTGATTCACACATTAGTGACACAAGTGCCCATGACCCACCAGTTTGGACTAAGCTTTCAATACTTGACCCTTTGGGAAACCTTCACACTCAGTAATATGGAACTGCTCTATTTCCTATTCTGACAATTTTGAAGAATTACTTTTTTTAAAAGAATTCCTCCATTGATCATCTGAGTTGAGAGTATATTGGTGAGAAACTTTCATAATATTTTTAGTATGTCTTTTTTAGGTCCTCTGGTGCTGACCCTTCCTTATTTCTGATATGAAGATTTCCTTTCTATCCTATAATGCTAGAGTTTTTATATTTTTATTGAGTTTTTTTTAGATCTGTCTCTGCCTCTGTCTGTCTGTCTCTCTCGTGTGTGTGTGTCTGTGTGTGTGTGTCTGTGTGTGTGTCTGTGTGTGGTCTGTGTGTGTGTCTGTGTGTGTGTCTGTGTGTGTGTGTGTGTGTGTGTGTGGTGTGTGTGTGTGTGTCTGTGTGTGTGTCTGTGTGTGTGTGTGTGTGTGTCTGTGTGTGTGTCTGTCTGTGTGTGTGTGTGTGTGTGTGTGTGTGTGTGTGTGTGTGTGTGTGTGTGTGTAGCCCCCAGCCTGCTTTGGTGCACATGTAGGGTCAGAGTATATTTTTGAGTCAGCTCAGTCCTTCCACTGTGGGTTCTGGAATCAAACTCAGGTCATCAGGCTTGAATTTCAAGCACGTTTACCATTTTACCTTGGCAGCTCCTTCGGGACTTCATAAAGTCACGAACTTCATGATTTGTTTTGTTTACTTTGATATCATTTGTAGTGTTCTGCTTCATAGGTTTACGATGGGTTCCGTTTTTCCATCCTTTTACCCCCATCATGTTTACATTCTTCTTTATTTGAAGCTCCTCCCCTTCCTCTTTCTTTCACATTTATCTTTCCTTCCCACCTCTGCTACATTGACTTATAGAAGTGATTTTTAAGTATATAATCTTCTTCAAATTTATTGTCTTTTCATTTGACAAATAAATTGTGCCTATTTATTAAGCTCTGAATACATGGTTGAGTGACATTCTTGTCTCACTCATGTCCATCCGATGCCCCTATGTGATCTGTAAGATGCTCTACTCCATCTTCCCCACAGAGTTGAACCTTTAATGTGTTAGTTGTATGTGCACGCGCGCGCGCGCACACACACACACACACACACACACACACACACACACACACACACACACTAGCTTTCCCATCTTGGCAAAGCCCTTGCCACAACTATGGTGTAAGTTTAGCAGTTTGGTGAGACAGCAAAGCCAGCACATATTTCTTCATAATTTCACAGGTAAGATTTATTCTTACCACTGGTCTTAGCAATCTCAATACAGGGTTGTTTATTTCCTCCCTAAGTGGAGCACTTTCCCTTTTTACTTAGAGGATGGGCTTCATACCTTCTCTTGGGTATTTGTCCACGTCCTCAATGTCACTTTTACTTTTTGGGGTCAGTGAGAAGTAAAGTAAGGGTTACTTCACTACAAGTGCCAGATATCACCACAGTGGGTCCAATAATGGAGAGGGGGGAACTGAGTGAAAAACAAAAAAAGGTTTAGCTAGGCTAGCTCAGCCCTAGCCTGGCCCCACCTCCTCGGTGCTGGGATTACTTTTGACATGAGTTCTGGGATCTAGCGTAGGTCATTATGCTTATGCTGTGAGCACGGTACTGACTGAATTATCTTCTCAGTCTCAGTAGCTAAGATTTTTGGACAGCAATTTACCCAGGATAACTGAAGCTGCTGAAAGTGAAAGTGTGAGTGGATGGAGGGGAGGGGCTATAGGCCTGATTTAGATGAGGAGGTTTGAGATTTCTGAGCTGAAAATACTCAGGTGCGATTTGGGACTTGGCAGTTATGCCTAGACTCCTGAAAATATTCAGGAGCTTGGGAACCCCTACTGGCCTTCTAGCTCCCCTTTTCATCAATGGCTGGCTCAAACTCTAGCCTCCTTGGTGGGGAGTTAGGCATGACACGAATCTCAGTACAGCAGTTCCTGTCTGTTTATGCTATGAGCCCTTTATTAGCTTGGTTCCTACTGGTCTATGCATCTCTGGACCCTGAGCTATGGCTGGGTCACCTAGTTTTTAATCAGCTATTTTGTCACTGTGACAAATACCTGAGTGTTGTGGTTAGCACCGACTCTCAACTTGACAGTCTAGAGTCATCTGAAGAGGGAATCTGAGTTGAGGTGTTTCCCCTCATCAAATTGGCTTGAGGGCATGTCTGTAGAGGGTTGTCTTCATTGCTAATTGATACAGGAGGACTTAGCTCACTGTGGAAACACCATCCCTAGACAGGTGGTCCTGGGCCGTAAAAGAAAGCCAGGTAAGCATGGGCCTGTGAGTGAGCCACGAAGCAGCATTCCCCTATGGGTTCTGCTTCTGAATTCCCTGGATGATGGGATGTGACCTGTAAACTGAACTAAGCCCTTTTCTACCGTGAGTTGCTTTTGGTTAGCATCTTATCACAATAGCAGAGTTTGAGGCGGAGCTGCTCATCTTGTGGTGAGCAGGGGCAGAGACAGCCCATCTGTGGGTTGGTGTGGTCCACATTCAGGGTGGACCTTCCCCCCTTCAGTTGTGGTCCCTCACGTCAGTCCTCTCAGGAAACACTGTCAAAGACACATGCAGAGGGGGGTTCACTTGCCTCTTAGGTGCTGTAAGCATTAATCATGACACTTGGACAATCGGAGACATCAATGTCGTCTCTCCTAATTCACTCTCGACTTATTTTTCCAGAAAAGGTCTTGAAAAACACAGACTTCACTCAATTCAGCTGGACAGGTTGGCTGGCAAGTCCCAGAGATCCTGCTGTCTTTGCCTTCCCAAGCTAGAACTGCAGGCTCATGCTGCCGTGCCTGGCTGGGAATGCAGCTCATGCTTATGTGGCAGACAAGCGCTTTACCAACTAAGCTATCTTCCCAGCCCCTTTACCATTAGTATTTTGTCTTCTTCTTTCTGTTCCCTCTGCCTCTTGTTGGGGAGGGTGGTGGGGAGGACATAACTGTAGATCCTATTCCCTTCCTGCTGTTTCCAGAGGTCTGGGAGGGAGAGGCTGCCACTATTTGGCTCAAGGCCCTTGGAGAATTCTGATTTGTGGGGCGGGTTGGTTGGCCTCCTCTGAGCAGACCATGCAGCAGGTGTGTGTAGGCCGAGGCGGTGGTAACAGCGCTGTCTTTGCCCTGGAGACTCCATGGAGACCTGTGGTAGATAAGGCAGACTGACCTTCAGTTTTGCTATACAGCAAATCCCTGTCCTCCACAAAAATACCCCCGCTGAACCTTTGATGCCTCCTTTGTGCTTTGTTCTCTGTGTCATCCATTGTCTTAGTCAAAGGGGGACAAAAGGGGGAGGGCTCCTGTCTGTCACGGGGTGGGGAGGGGGTGGGGGGTTGTAAACCAGTGGGGTTCTAGCTCCTAAAATGTTGACCCAGAAAAGACTCAGGACTTAGATTTTTCCAGCCAAGCAGGCTTGGGGGCCTTACTGAATTTCCAAGAGAAGAACCTGCGGTGGCGGAAGGAAGGACGCTGTAGAAATTACGGTGAGGGAGGAGCCTGCTGTCACACAGGGGTATGAGGAAGGGAAACCCAAACTTCCAGGTGGTGGGGAGAAAGGCTATCTTTGTGACCAGGCTTTAGGGCAGGATCGAAGCAGGCAGAGACTTCCAAAGTCAGACCACTGAGTGACAAAAAAAAAAAAAAAAAAAAAAAAAAGGTTCCCAGTGACCAGTGACCAGGCCTTAGACGCTGGAAGCCAAGCATCCCAGCCTTGTGAAGGAACAGAGACAAGAGATGGTAAACTGGCTCCAGGCTTCCCAATGTGCAGCTAAGACCTAGTAGAATCTTGGCGCCAACACAGGACCTTGGACGACTTGTGCTCCTCGCCAAGACTATGGCGCATACCTGCACTAGGTTGTCCAATGAGCTATCTAGGAGAGATCAGAGGAGCTAGACGAAGGTACAGCACAACTAGGATTCAGGACTCCAACCTTCTGTATGCGTGTGCGCTCTTGCAGCAGGGTCCTGGTGTCCGCGCTGGGCGGAGCTTGCGTGCCAGAACCCGCCCTGCTCCTATCCTCCTCAAGCTTGGGATTCCCCGCCTCCTGTGGCCTCAGAGCGAGACAGCACCCTGCCACCACCGCAGGGCAGCGCAGCCACTTCCTGCGACCCCCATTACGTGCACAGCGCAAAGCCGCGGCCTTAAGTTTGAGGTTTTTAAGAATCGGGTGGCAAAAATCTGCAAGCGACTTTTTCTACGAAGTCAGCGGAGATTGGAAGGCCCAGGGGATTCCTGATTGCTTGTCGGTCACAGCGTTCCTGCAGGGCCCCCAAAGGTCTCCGCCGCCCAGAGAAGCAAAGAGTCCTTGTTCCTGGCCTTTTGGGCGCTTCAGGATAGAAGGAAGAAGACTGGTATCTGTCCACTCACGTTTTATCCCCGCTGCCTTTTCGGTGCAAGGGCTTTCGAGCCCACGCAAAGCAAACCCTTCTGCGCTGGGAACCCACGCTGAGCGCGTTGTTCGGAATCTAATACCAGCCCCGCCCTGGCCCCGCCTGGCTCCGCCCCGGGTTCCGGACTCCACCCCGAGCCCACCTCTCCTGTCCCGCCCCACTGCTCTCAATCCGCGGGCGGGTCGGCTACCCGGGAGAGCCAGAGCAGATACTAGGCGCACTACCGGCGTTGCCGGCCTCTAGCGCTGCTGCTCTTGCCGGGCCGGGCGGCGGGCCATGTTCCGGGCTGTGGCCGCTGCGCATACCCAGGCCTGGCGATGAGAAGCGGCGCCGAGCGCCGGGGCAGCAGCGCCGCGGCGCCCCCAGGCTCGCCTCCTCCCGGTCGCGCGCGCCCAGCGGGCTCCGATGCGCCCCCCGCCCTGCCGCCGCCCGCAGCCAGCCAGCCCCGGGCCCGGGACGCTGGCGATGCCCGCGCGCAGCCGCGCCCCCTGTTTCAGTGGAGCAAGTGGAAGAAGAGGATGTCTATGTCGTCCATATCCGCAGCCAGCACGCGGAGGCCGGTGTTTGACGACAAGGAGGACGGTGAGTGAAACCGCCCACTGGGGACTCCCGGGGACAGCCGGGTACCCGGTCCCTGGAGACCTTGTGCACTGTCGCAGGGCAGTCGCGGAGGTGGCATTTCTCTGCCTTGGAACACAGTTGTCACCTGGGTGGGAACGCTTCTTGGGGCATCTGCGTTTCCGGAGAAACTATTAGACCACCACTGAAGTCCCCATGCACGTCCTGTTTCCAGTGACAGAGCAGTAGGCAGGGTAGACTATGGTCCACCCTGCGATGTGAGAATAGGTTATCGTGGAGGCTCCAGGCTCAGGCGCATCAGCACCCGCTAACGCACACCGCACATTCTCAGTTTCCTTTATGGGTGGTGTTCAGACTCCGTGGTTACTTTTAATTCCAGGAGGTTCTCGCTTGGTGTGTAGTTTGTGAAGTGAGGTTGCTGCCCCACAGGTGGCACAGGGGCCTGGGCCCTACAGTTTGCGGTGCTCCCTCCAAGCCCAGAACATACATTGGATTGTGTTGCATAGTCAGTCCTTGCCTTTGTGCAAAGACCCGCCCTCGGTGAACTCGGGTTCTGTGAAATCTTTCTGCAAGGATAGCTATTGACCTGGAGGACCCGTGTGTCTTGAGTAGCAGGGAAAGGTAGCCTCTGGTAGGAAGCCAAGGATGAGAGGTACCAGATAGCTAGCTCTGCAAGCACAACAGCTGGGACCATGCTGGGTACAGGGACCTTTCACTTAGTACCTGCTGGATGTGGCTTTGAGGGAACAGTGATGGATTCACATGCAATATATAGCTTTTTTTTTCTACAGATGCCATAAGGATAATTTTAAATGGTACAATCATGACACATTTGATGTTTTTTTGACATTTTCTTAAAATAGTTGAAATATGCATTTTCATTTGTAGGCAGCCTACAGAGATATGATGGATTTTTTTTATATAATTTTAGAACACAGCTCAGCATAGGAGCCCAAGCTACTTATTTCCAATAAATATTTTAAGCATTTAGGAAATTACAATGATCAGAACCCAGGCCTGTGTTGGAGAGCATGTGGGGCTACATGTTGTCATTCCTTTTGGAAATGGAAGTCATGGGGTCAGGCCATTGAGTTCCAGGCCTCTGCTGAGTGTGGCCAGCGGGGGAGGGTCATTCAAGTCTGGCTGTATTAGGCACAGTGTGTTCTGAGGTGGCTGGTCACTGTGCTCTGAACTTGGGGGGGTAGCAGGACATGTTATGCTTTTGTTTTCAACACCAGTATTCAGAGTTAAGCAAGCAAGCAAGCAAACAAACAAACAAAAAACCCCCAAAATGCCCAATTGGAGGGCACAGATCAGTAAATGGGTTTGCATCTGGTTTCTGGCTACAAGATGATTGGTCTGGGAAACATATTTGATTTCAGTACTTGCTGGTGCCCGCCAGGGGCTGGTACCCTTCCATGTCTCTGCGTCATGTCTCCAAGGCAGCAGGATGGAAACAGAAACTGATGTAGCACAGCACAGGGGCTGAGGCTGGCAGTCTAAGTCCACTCCTTTTTCTTCACGGGTGCTGTCTGGGAACTCAAGGGTTACTGGAGGGGCACAGGAGCAAGGTCAATTGTGCTCGTTGTGACTTGGGAACCTAAGCCCTTACTTGCTTATAGTAGAATGACAGAGGTACTGACTGTTCCGGGCTTATGTGAGGTGGTCCATTGCTGTGGCTTGTTTTGTATGGAGTGTCACTGGGAATGCTCATCATTAGATGTGTGACCCTGGATTGACATATCTCCAAAACTGAACTGGGTTTTGATGGGTTTGAGAGACCAAGTGGGCCTGGTGGCTCAGAATGCTCTCAGGGTGGGTGACCACTTGTCTGTGTCATTAGCATGGCACAAACAGAGTCACGATAGATACAGTGTTTCCTTCCACAAAGTGCTTGGTGTGAAGGTGTTAGGTAGGATTCATTAACTAAAAGGGTGCAGCTGGGGCAAAAGAGCAGCCTTGAGAAAGGGAGTAGGGCCTGGGCTCCTGTGCACAAGTCACCCCCTTTTCCTGACGGAGTGGGGCCTAAGAGGCGGCCGTGCTGTGCTGGTGACTTGCATGTACTGGAACTGTACAGTTGCCATGGTAATGTGAGACCTTCTGATGAATTTTTTTTTAGATTAAAACACCTAATTAATATATCAAATTTGCTCAGCAAAGGGGGAAAAAGGAAGAAAATAGGAGGGCAATTTAACAAAGTAGCAGGTAAATTGCAACTGAAAGAGTATAGTTGTGCCAAATAGAATCTCAAATGGCCTCTGTTCCTCTGAGTACTCCCCGAACCCTAGTGTGCTGTTCCTCCCTAGCAGGTATTTGGGGCAAGTGAAGAAGAATTCCCTGCACTTCTTCCTCAACGGAGGGCTCCTTTTCCTTGTCCATGACCTTCATTCTCTGCTCTGACTTGTACTAGAAATTCATCTGGAGAGGGAGTTCCAGTCACTGCCTTGGTGTTCCTTTGATGCTGAGGGTCCCAGAACCTTCTCACTAGTAGAACCTGCTGGGACATTTGTCCTTCCCTAGCAGGCAGGGACTTGCCATCTTAGATCCAGCATGGTGTTCCCATCACAGTAGGGAGTTCCTGATAGCTGGTAAGGCTTACTTCCATCTAGAACACTAGAAATGGATAAGGGTGTCTTTCCAGGGCAGAAAGTGTAGGACAGGGACCCAAACACTTAAAACACTGCTTTAAAAACAAATTTAAAACCTCCACTTCCTAATTATAGGTTCATCACAATGTTACATTTGAAAAAGAAGTTATTCTTGATGCCAAAGCATGTTCAGCATGGTGAGGTCCCCAAATGAATGCCTGGGTGCCATCTCTCGGGCTTTCTTCCAGGGATCTAGGAATGCAATCACACCTACAGCTGTGTAGAGACACCTTTTTTCCCTTTTGTACAGAAATTGGATCACATTCTAGAAACTGTTTTGTTGTAAGCGGCTTTTTTTTTTTAATTTTTATTTATCAACATGTCACCGACATCTAAGAGGTCGGAAGCATCAGTTGGCTGTTAGATTTACATCAGCATCTCTGCTCCAGGTGGTGGATGACATTCAGTGAACACTTTTTTTTTTTTAAGTAAATCTGGTTTTAAATTTTATTTATTTGGTTTATGTACATTAGTGTCATGCCTACATGCAAGTCTGTGTATGGGTGTCAGATCCCTTGCCACTGGAATTCTAGACAGTTGTGAGATGCCATATGGGTGCTGAGAATTGAACCCAGGTCCTCTGGAAGAGCAGACTCTTAACTGTTGAGCTATCTCTCTAGCCCTGGGAGGACACTCTTGAAAATGCCAAGTCCTTTCCCAGAGAAGCTGAGGTTCAGGTTGTTGATATGGGCTGGCTCACAGCGAGATTCAAGCATCTCCTTTCTTTCCCTCTTTCCTTCTTTTCTTCCTTTCTTCTTTCTCCCCCCACCCCCTCTTTTCTAAGACAGGGCTGCTCTGTGGATCTTGGTTGTCCTGGAACTCACTCTATAGACTAGGCTGGGCTCAAGTGCAGAGATCTATCTGCCTTTTCCTCCCGAGTGCTGGGATTAAAGGTTCATGCTACCACATCCCAGCTAGGCATCTTCTTTCTTTCTGAAGTCCCTTTGACTCTGGGGAGCAGTCAGCATATGTTCCTCTGTGTAGACGTTACTGCTTTGTTTACTTGATTTCCTACTAGAGGACATCTGTGAAATACCATAAACTACATGGCCATGAATGTCTTTGCAAGCTCATCTCTGTGTCACTCATCATCACTGTCACCTTAGGAAGAAATTCTAGGAATGCCATAGCTGTGTCACAACAGGTAACCAGGGCTGGCTCACATGGATAGGGATGGAGGCTCTGACTGAGAGGCGGCACACAGCTGTCACACATATACCATGGCATACAAGTCAGAGGACAACTGGAGAGAGTTGGTTCTCTCCTGATGTGGGTTCCAGGGTTCAGACTTGGGCTGTTAAGCTTGGTGGACAATGCCTTGACCTGCTGAGCCATCTCACTAGCCCAGTTTTACTTTTTGTATTGAGAATTCCAACCCATTGAGTTCCGAATTTTCTTAGGTTGAATGTGTTGAAGGTGTTTGTAGGCTTTCTTTCAATTTCCCTGTATGTTGGTTCCATGTCATCGTTGGGCTGTGTCTGGGACTTTTTCACTGGCTCTGCCTCATATGTTTAATGCTGGGCTGGAGACTATTGGTTGAAACATTCATTTGCCAAGCATTGGTTGTAGTCCCAGCACTTAGAACTCTGAGGCAGGAGGATCATGAGTCTGAGACCAGGCTGGAGTGTGTGATGAGGCTGTTTAACAATCAGAGCAGACCAACCAACCAAAGTCTATTCATCCTGGATGTGGATACTTTCTGGGACCCTCGCTAATCTTTGTAGTGTTCTAGTGACTTTCGTTGGGTGCCCTGGGAGGTATGTCATGCTACCTGCAACCAATGGCTCTAGTTATACGGTGACACTTGCCTCTCTTTTGTTGTTGTTACCCAGAGTTTCAGAAGCAGAGAGTGAGGGTCCGAGTCCCAAGCTGCTGGCCCCTACTCAAGCACTTCTCTGTTTCAAACTCTTTGGCCCAGTTTACTGAGAGATTTTGTCAAAATAACTGTAGCCTTGAGGTGTGTGTGTGTGTGTGTGTGTGTGTGTGTGTGTGTGTGTGTGTGTGTGTGTGTGTGTGTCAGGCCAGAGGACAATGTTAGGTGTCTTAGGTGTTGTTCCTCAGGCACTGACCACCTGTGTGTGTGTGTGTGTGTGTGTGTGTGTGTGTGTGTGTGTGTGTGTGTGTGTGTGTGTTAGAGGACAACCTTATGTGGTGTTCTTCAGGTATTTTCTACTTTTTGTTTGTTTTTGAGACAGGGTTTCTTGCTGGCCTGCAGTCTGCCAAGTAGGCTAGGCTGGTTGGCTAGTGAGCTGCAGGGATCTCCTCTCTCTGCCTTCCCAGTGTTGGCTTTGAAAACGTGTGTTCTGGGGCTGCATGGCAAGTACTTTACTGACCCAGCCCTTCGCCTCTAGCTCTGTGGTAATGGAGAGGAGGACTCTTGTGTAGCTCAGGCCTGGCTTGTTAATGATTCTTCCCACCCCTGGAGAGGCCGTGGTGTCCAGAAGTCTTTGGCTGCAGATAATGAAGATCTTCCCTGGTTGCAGCCATGTTTGAACAGCCCCAGGTGTGGGTAGGGCCTGAGTTGAGATTGAGAAGGAAGGCATATGGTCCTGGCCAGTGGCTCCTCTCTTGGTCACTGTTTCCTGTTTCTCTGGATGTTTGTCCCTGGGTTCCAGGCACAGTACATAGACCAGGAGGATCCTAGTATGACTGTGGAGCCCAGTGGGCCTTTCTTCCCAGCCAATGAGGCTCCTCTAGAATGGTCTTGGGACCCACTGTCAGGCATTTTTATGTAACAAATGTCATCTCTGTGTGTCTATCCATCTGGTTGTGCAGTTTACAATGCTAAAAATAAGTCAGCTTTTTGTTTAAAAATTTAGCCACCCAGTTTTCAGTTGAGAAGCAATACAAGCAACATTGGAAGTCTTTTTTCTTCTTCTTCTTCTTTTTTTTTCTGGGGCTTCTCTCTGCTGTTGAGGCTGGAAATGCTGAGGGGGGACTGTGGGAGAGCATTGTTTCTAAATAGTCAGATTTGCTAGCTCACATAGATTCTCGAAGCATCTTTGGTGTCTACATACCCTTGGGGGAGGGGTTTAAAGACCCAGATTCTGGTGCATGGGGGTCTAGAGGCCTGACAGTATCTCCAGCCAGATTCTAGGAAATGTCATTGGTCCATGGACACAGTTCAAACAACAAGAACTTTGAGTATACAGTGAATACTCAGCAGATGTATTATTGAGTGAGGTCAGGGAGCTGGTAAGACCTGCATACCCTGGGCTCTAATAAGCTACTCATGGTGAGGTGGATGCTCACCTGACTTTGCTCTGTGTTGGCTTGATAGAAGACACATAGCTATGGATACTGGCACTTCTCACTGAGCTGCCATTTTTCCCCACTGTCACTAGAACTTGTAGTCAGTGTGTTATTTTACATTTTGCCCCTTCCTGGCTTTCAGGCCACTCCTTTCCCGTGTGGAATCAAAACATGGCTGGCACATTGTGTTCATATGGTTCATTTGCTCACCACACCAACAATCTGCCTCTAGGTTGGGCCTTAGCATTTGTTCAGGACTCCCACCCTAGGCATGGCTGCTGAGAGGTAGCCATGTGTTGGTCACTGTGTCTGTTTGGCTAGTGAGCTGCAGGGATCTCCTCTGTTTGCAGATGTAGTATAGGATGGATGTGTGTTCCCACCAGTCTCCAAACCAGTGAGTGGTGAGGAGCTGTCCACACTGCCACTGGTCCTGATTTTGAGGCCTGGGACCCTGTGGTCCTGGACATGTTTCCTTCCTCAGAAGGATGCTCAAATTACATTTATGGTCCACTTTAGCAGAAAGGCTGTGGCCTCTACCTGTGTCATTCTTCTTTTCTGGACTTTTCCTTTGCATCTGAAAATATGATGAGCTGTGTTTCTGTGATCCTCCCTCTGCTCTGTGCCACAAGCTCCAGGGCTACTGAGCTTTTACTGCTACACTGCTGACACATGACAAGGGCCTGATCTTCTCAGCTGTTCCCCTTGCATTGGGTATGGTGTTGTCTCCCCAGAATGAACATGTCATTCTGTTCCCAGAGCTCCCCAAGGTGTCCCACTCTTACTGGGGTCAGACTGATGCTTCCCTCCCACCTCAGTCAGGCAGGGACTCGTGTTTGTTACTCTTTTTATTGCTGTAACAAAAAAACCACTTAAGAAAGTATTTATTGGGGGAATAGAAAGATGACTCATTGGTTAAGAGCACTGATTGCTACTCCAGAGAACCTGGGTTCGATTCCCAGTCCCCACATGGCAGCTCACAACTGTCTATAACTCTAGGATCCAACAGTCTCACACAGACATACATGCAGGCAAAACACTAATGTACACACACACACACACACACACACACACACACACACACACACACACACGTACACGACATTTATTTTGGTTCACAGTTTGAAGGTGCAGTTACATCATGGCAAGGAAGGTAAGGTGGCAAGAGTTTGAGGTAGCTGGTCATGTGGCATTTGTAGCCAGGAAGCAGAAAGAAATGGATGCTGGTGTTCAGCTTTCTCCCTTTTATGCTGTGCAATGGCCTCAGCCTGTGGAGTGGTGCCACCCATAGTCAGGGTATGTTTCCCACCTCAGTTAATCAAATCCAGAAACTCCTTCACAGGCATGCCCAGAAGTTTGGCTCTCCTATATCAGATTCAGAGCCTATATCAAATTGTTGATATTAATCACCACTGTCCCACATGTTTAAGAATTATAATGATCAAAATTTAGGACAATATGGGGAAAACTGTAATTAATACAGTTTTGTTATTTTTAAAAACTGAAACAAATATGGCAAGTGACCATGGCACATAGGAAAAAACTACCTGCTTCACCAAAAGCTCAACTTCCCATTGACTTGAAACCTGATGTTTAAAAGAATCAAGGCCTTTAACAGAGGTCACCATGGCTGGGAAACAAGCATAGACTGGACACTTGCCCACCTGCCTGTGTCCAGCTATGAGGCAGAACTTGCTCCTATCCCTGATCCCCCAAACATGACCTGGGAGCCCACACCCATCTCCAGCATGTTTCCTCCCATACTCTGGCCCGCGTGGATTGTGTGAAACCCCAGCTCATTGTTATTTCAGTTCTGAAGCCAAGGAGATGCTGTAGGTGGGAGGCAGTGTCGCCCCCAATTTATTAAAAATAGGAACAGGCACATTCCATTTTTTCACAGTGATTTAAGAAGTTGACTTTGGAAAGGTTTCTGGGCTTTCGGAATTACCATATGACTCTTTATGCTTCCAATGCAGAAGACTTAACTTGTGACCACAGCAAAAAATAAACAGCATGTGTGTGGAGTTTGTCATGGGTGTCATTGGCACTTTTCAGCATTCGTGTGTGTGTGGTATTTTGTTTCTGACATGAGGTCCTAGGTAGGAAAGGGCTCAAACAAGCTTTGAGTTCTGTCTTCTTGGCACCCCCACCTTTCCATAGGTGCCACGGTCACTTGCCATATTTAGCTTTGGAACTACTGCTTATGGTAAGACCATTCATGACCCCTGACAGGAACCCCTGGCATCGTGTCTCTCAAGGCAGGCTCACTTGGTGACCTGGTGTTGATCATGCTGGTTTTCTATTCCTGATAAGGCACTCCAAAACATAGTGACTTAACAAATATTTTTTATTGTTTCTTGTGATTATGTGGCCAGGGAGTTTGTGATGTTCATGGGATCAGGCATCAAGGTGGCTTTCTCAGTCAAGAGTCAGAACTCAAGAGTTCCTGCTGCTGCTAGTGTGTTAGGACATTCTGCAGCTTAATGAGTTGCCTCAAGACCTAGTATCCTACCAGTACACAATGCAACCATTTCCTCGAGTGGCCTCCATAGCAGAGCTGCTCAGAGGTCTCCCAGACTTTGATATGTCCATTGGGATGCCCATTTCTGAGGGTGGTGGGGCTATGAGATCTGCTCCCAGCTTTAAGTCCCCACCAAATGAATTTCTAGCCTCTGAAGTCACCATGGCAGCCTCATCCTTTTAGAAGCAAGGAACTAAGCATATACTAGGCAGGAGGGTGGGGGTGAGGTTGGGTGTGGCCTTCTGAGGTCATACCCAAGAACCCAAGGGCACATTTGAACTCAGTTGTCCCCATGGTCTCAGGCGTCTTACACCCAGTAGTCTTTATGGTGGAGTATCAGGGCAGAAGTGGAAGATGGCAGGCTTCTTGAGGAGCAGGCTTGATGCCAGAGTCCCTTCTTCTGCATCTGATGTGGAAGTCAGTTCTGGATTCCATTTGGACTCGGGAAAGAAGCTTCACAGGCCAAGGTCCTGCTTGCAGGTGGGCTGAGGTTGCTGTGGGTCAAGGCTGGCTGGTGGTGAGAGCTGAACAGGGGCAGGGAGTAGCTGGGACAGACTGGAAGTGCCATGGTCAGCACGTTTACCCCCAGTGACCTTCTTTTGGTTCCCAATACTGTACAAGGCCTCTCCTGGCAGGGCAGACCTGGGCCATGCATGGTGCTCGTTTGGCCAAGGCTACTCTTCACCCCTGCCCCCAAACCAGCTTGCACAAAGTACCCGAAGCACCAAGCCTTTGGGGCAGTGCGTGTGTGTGTGTGTGTGTGTGTGTGTGTGTGTGTGTGTGTGTGTGTGTGTGTGCTGGGGGAGGGTGTCACTGCTGTGGCCCTGTCTACATCTAGTTGTGGGAACTTTTCTGGAAACCTCTTAAAGACTCTGGCTTCAGTTCTTGGGTGGCCTCTGTAGGATCTGCCAATGTCTGTCCACGGGTCTTGTTTGTTTTAGGTCTTGTTTGTTTTATTCCCATTGTTTTGCCTTTTCCTCTGTTTATTTATTTTTGCACTTGTGTATATGTGTGTAGTGCTGCATGAGTTCATGTGGGTACATTTGTACACATGTGCACATGCCTGTGGAGACCAGAGGTCAATGTTGAGTGTCTTCTGAGGCTCTCTGTTTTTTTGAGATAGCCTCTCTCGCTCAGCTCAAAGCTCATAGATTGGCTAGACTGCCTGGGGATAGATTGACCAGCAAGCTCTGGGGATAGACCTGTCTCTGCCCGCTAAGTGCTAGGTTACAGATGTGCACAACCATGCTTTGCCTTTCGTGTGTGGCTGCAGATCTGAACTCCGATCCCCGATGTTTATCCTGCTGGCACTTCTGACTATGCTACCACCTCAATCTATTGGCGTTCTTTTGAGTATTAAGGTTACACTGTATCTCTAGAGTCATATTTTAGCCCCAGGGGCAGAAAAAAGGGATTCATAAAACTCAGTGACAGAGAGGAAGAAGGGGAAAAAATGAAACAAAAAGGAGAGAAGATGCAAAAAGGCTTTAAAAGTGGTGGCTGGATCCCAGGCTCTGTGTGTCCCTACTTTCCTCAGGCCCTTCTGTCAGTGTTATGGTGACCCCAGCAAGAGGAGCTGAGAACCGGAAGTGGGTGAGTGGTGCTTGAACGGACTGGCTATTCTGAACATGCAGGACACAGTTGCTGCTAGGGTGACCCTAGGTGCTCTGAGCTGAGGTGACGCCTCAGAAGTGTCAGTGTGCAAATCTGAATGGGTCTTCAGTGACTGTGTTTGGACGAACCTATCCCAGAAGACTGGAAGAAGGTGAGGATTGCCAGCCTGGGTCTGGGCTTGGTACGGGCACTGGCAGGCAGGGTGGGGCGGGGGCAATCTGGGAGAGCTGTTCTGGATAGGGGGATGCCCAGGCCCTCACCTCAGTCTCCTAGATCACACCTCCCTCTTCCCATCTCAGAGACCCCTCCTGGTCTTCTTTGCCTGCCTTGACCCCTCTGCTGATCCTCACATTCCTTCCCCGGGGTCATTGAAGCCAACTGTACTTCTATACAGTGATCAGGCACCTAGGGTCGCCTGGGACATTGGCTTCTAGCTGCTGACCTAGCATGGTTATTAATAGTGTCCCCTTTCCCTCATGACAGTGTCCTGGTTTGGGTGATAAATTATATCGATTCTCTACTTAACTGCCAGAGACTCGCCAGACGATCTCCCCCCTTCATAGCTTTTTCTTATGTAATGAAAGTGACAAAAAAAACTTAAGAAAACCATTGTCTTATGTAATCCCAGCACTCATGTAGCAGCCATCTTTTGTTTGTCATCTCTCTGTCCTACCCACAATTCAACATATATGACACATACGTTTCTTCTTAAACACTTTTTCTTCTAATAAATTTATTTTAGAATATTTAGCTTTGCAAGAAAGCTGTGAAGCTGGTAGAGATCCTGTGTACCCAATGTCTCTTTTCTTTCCCATTAAGATCTTAACATTAATGTGGTATATTTGCAGTCTGGTGTGACAGTACACACCAGACTGTAATCCCAACATCCCAATGTTGAGGTGGAGGCAGGGGACTAGTGAGTTTAAGGCCAGCCTTGGTTACATAGTGGGACCCTTCTCAAAACAAATGCAGTGTATGTCAAAGCCAGTGACACAATAGAGATACACTGTGATGAGCGAACTCTGTGCTGTATTCAGATTTCTTCAGTCCTCCCTTAATGCCCCCTCTGTCCCTAGACCCCATGTGAGATTTTGTGTTGTATCTCACAAAGACCTGGATCCCATGTGAGGTCTTGTGTTGTGTCTCCTTAGGCCTGTCATGGTCGTGGCAGCATCTCATGTCCTGTGTTCTTGATGGCCACTCACATGTTGTGTAGCACACCCCCAGTCAGCAGTTAATCCATCTTTTCCTCAGGATTAGTCAAGGGCTGTGGGGAGGAAGACCTCAGGGACAAAGGACCATTTGTCATGATTTATCTAGAGCTCACACAGTCCACACCGTTCATCGTGACACAGATTAGATCACACAGCTGAGGGGCTGTGTGAGTCAGCTTTTTGCTACTGTAATGAAATACCTGACCCAGGCTTCTGTTAGAGAGAATGAAGTATATTCCCTCTTACTGTTGGAGGCTCAAAATCCAGAATTGGGCGGGAGGAAGGACCATTGTCTTGACTCTGGAGAGCAGTGGAGCGGTTCACAGTAAGGGGAGAGAGAGAGAGAGAGAGAGAGAGAGAGAGAGAGAGAGAGAGAGAGAGAGAGAGAGAGAGAGAGAGAGAGAGAGAGAGAGAGAGAGAGAGAGAGAGAGAGAACATGCAATGCATGCACAAGCTGGTGAGACATGAGTGTTTTGTGCTGAGATGCTCACAGTCACCCTCTTGAGGGGACCCCTATTTCTGCTTAGAGGATTTGGCTCTTCTCCAATTGTTCTGCCCATCTGTCACTTGTATTATTGTGTACTTATAGACATTTGTTTCATGGCATGGGAATATGATCCAGCCCTACCTAGTGTGCTGTCGGCATTGCTCCCTTGACTCTGTTGGCATGCCTCAACAACATTGTGGCTGCTTCTTGTTGAAAATGTTCTTCATCCTGGCACACATTATTCCTGGCTTAGCCTGCATGTTTCCTGACCCAACCCTAGGGTCAGCCAACTCTCCAAGGAATACTGGCTTCTGTTTTTAAAAGGATGTTGTAGAAGCTGAGATTTACATACTGGGTGTGCGCCTTGCTTCTGGGGATAGTTGTCTTTAAACTCCAAGCCTGGTTGTATTACCTGCTTAAGAGCTTGCTTTTCTCACTGCTCCATTCATTCAGCTCATCCTGTTTTCTCTGCACTCACTGCACATCATTTGTGGGAGTGTGGGCTGATGCCCCACTTTGGAAAACTGTCTATTGGAACTGCATTTCTGCATGTCCTATGGAATGGGCAGCTCCTGCTGCCAATAGTAGCTGGCTTGACACTCCCAGTGGGGGCTTTGGTATTCTCTGTAGATCACAAAAGATTCACAGAACACCTTATGATACTGTGCTACCTAGGACCGGGACAAAACAAGACCTCCACGTTTGAACACTGCCTGAGACATGACATGTCTCAACCTAAATGATGAGTTCCCATCTGGGATAACCTGAGTGAGAGCAGCTGCTCATATCTCATACTGGATAACATGGGAACAGTGGCTACTTTGCAAGACACAGCTTCAGGTAGCCTCATCACTCCTATGTAAGAGTTATGGAGATGCCAATCATAAGGTCACCCCATATGCTGAGTACATCAAGGCCTTGGTACCCCAAACCCTCTTAGAGTTCATTTATCAGCAGCTATAAACCTGTCACATGTTCTTTCTAGCATCATCTTCCTGAAGCACCTTACATTCTCTGTGGTGTGTGTTCTCTCATATTGCAATTAGCCTTACATCCACTATGTTTAACCACAGCATGCTCTGTTGGCTGCAGTGTTGAGCCTATAACCCAGCACATATATTCCCAAGTACAGACCCAACAAGATGTGCATGTCTTTGCCCTCAGAGGCACCAAAGGGAATCTACACATGGCTCTGGGTGTAGTACTAAGAGTTGGAACCAGAAGACATAAATGCCACATTCTTGTGTGTTCATGTTACAGAACTTTCTTAATGGGGCAGGAGACCCACTACATGGGACATTATGGGACGTCTCATAACCATGCTGCCAAGGAAAGGAGCTGGGCACAGGGCCCCTGCTGCTCATCTCCACCTTGAAGAAAGCTCTGGGGAGGGGTTTCAAACCATCACCTGAAGTTGGGGCTTGCCTTTAATTTTCTAGCCTCTGATTTGACATCATTCTCTGTGTGTCCTGTAAGATGTCCCAAATTCAGCATGGTCAAGAGCAAGTCCTGCAGTCAGGCTTGTTGACTTCTGTCTGCAATCCTAGTACTCAGGAAGGTGAGTCAAGATGATGACTGTGAGTTCAAGGCTTGTTTGGGTTAGAGTGAGACTGTCTCAACAAACAAACAAAATCAAGTTCTGTAAATCACATCCCAACACATCTGTACTTCCTGAACTCTTCCCTACATATGATTCTTGTGCTCCTGTGACCCCTGCCTGTCACATCACTCTCCTTTTGTGGAAATAAAGCCTCTCTCAGCTGCAGACCCAGAATCTTGACCTCCAGGAAGTGTCCTGATTCTAGGACAAGATCTTTTTTTGTGCCCTTCCCATCCCGACAACTCCACCTGAAAGTTAAAGATACTCCTGGACTCTTCAGCACCGCTATTAGTGTCCAAGGATTTGGGAGTGAAGGTGGTGTTGGTGGGTTGTGAGCTGTCCAAGGTACTAGATTGGGGAACATCTGCTGGGCAAAGGGGATGCCTGGAGCTGCAGGACAAAACTATTAGCTGGGGGACTGTGTTAATTTAATTGTTGACTTGCCATGCCACAGGCTCTGGAGGATATATGAGGATGAACCATGTATTTTTGTGTCCCTAGAGTAGAGGTAACACTAGTCACCCAGGTGCCGTTCCAATGTATGATTGCTGAGTGAATAGCAATGTCTTATTTTTCTCATGGTATGGAAAATTTACTTGATCCCATGTCCCCATTTCTCAGCACCCCACCTTCTCAGCAGACATTTTTTTACTGCTCCCTAACTGACTTGTGAAGGTCCCTTCTGCACGAATAAGGCTAATGTTTAATGCACTGACAATCTTTACCACAGCAAGACTGTTAGCTCCTGATACACCTTCTTTTTTAACCAATGGCTGGTGATGTACATTCTAGGCCTTGGCTGAGCACCCCTAACTCCTGGATCCATGGCTCCCTCAGGCTGGACCACCTTCTCTCTTCTTCTCACTCCACTCTTGTGCTAGTGATCTCATGGCTTCAAATGCCATCTATATGCCAGTGACTTCAAATTTACATCCCCAGCTGGGGCCTGTCTCTCACATCCCACAGTTCTGCCCAGCTTCTGACCTCATGTATTCTCTGTATGTCTTGAAAATGCCACATCAGCATAACCAAATCCAAGTCCTTCTCTGGCACCTCTCTGTGCCACCATCACCAGAAGCAATGGCTCCCACTGTCCTTCCCGTGCTGGGCCAGGCCTTTGACCTGTCTTCAGGGTCTCTCTTTCCCATGTGTCCCCAAGCATTTCTTTAAGGTGTCTTTTTGATTCCATGTTCAGAAGAGTATGCCGCATCATGGCTCTCTGCCTTGTTTCCTTGTGTGCTCTGAGCACCATCCTCACCCAGGCTATGCCAGTGTCCCCAAGAGTCTCCCCTTTGTTCCCAGGGCAGTGGCTTCATCTTCCTGCTCTGTCTGCTTGGTGGCTACCTAGCTTATCTACTAGTCAGGATGACGGGACACACTTTGGTGATAAGTTCCCAGTCATTGCTCTGTCTCACATTCCGAGTCCATCTCCAGCCAGGGTCATGCCTAATTTTGTCTCTGTCACATTGGCTCAAGCAGAGGGTCAGAGGGGCAGTAGGGCTCTGGAAGGTCTCTTATTGGCAAAGAATTTCCCTGGCCTGAGACTGGCTCACAGTTTAGCAGTTGGAAAAATTACAGTGACAATCTTAGACATCAGCAGGGACACTCGCCAAGCCCAGGCCAGATGTTGGAGAATGGCCACCACCTGTCCTCACCTTAGCTTAGGTTCACCTGCTCTTCCTCCTGCTATGCCATGCTGCTGGCCACGGTGCATCTTGTGTGTTCTCAAGATGGTGGCTCCTGAGGCACAGACCTCTGGTGTTCATCACTCCTGTATCCTGAGTGACTTAGTTCCTGAAACATGTGGCTCCGGCCAATGATGGGGATGTCTGTAGGGAAATACACATGGGGTGTGGGACTCTGGAGCTGTTTCCCTGTAGTGGAATGTTGTCAGCTCAAAGTCCCTCTTTCTATATTTCCCATGGAAGGCCCCATGGAATTGCACTCAGCCAGACCTCAGCAAATGTTCTCAGGGTCCTCTTCCTACTCCTTCCGAGAGAGCCTAGCAGTTTTGAGAGTCTAGTGATTCCTGTGACCTGTAGAGAGTAGCTGGTGTCAAATGGTCAAGTGGGCCTGGGTGTTCGTGCCTTCCCAGCTATCAGGGCCCCAGGGCCTGGAGATCAGCTTTTGGTTGCTGTGCATGCTTCCTGCCCATCGTTTTATGGGTGTGTCTTCTGTCCCATGCTTTACCACCCTTTGGACTATCTCATTACATGGAGAAACTGACAAATCTCAGTGTTAGGGCAAACTAGGAGAGTGGCCTGGGGGGTGGCTGTCTGGATGTTTCAGGAGCTGTTTGAGGCTGGCCAACACCTTTTGACAGCTTGAGTATGACTCTTGGATCTTGGAAACTGCAGGAAATCCTTTCCCTGAGGTGGGAAGGATGCTTAGTATGGAGCTGGCTATGAACCAACATGAGCTGAAATTCTGGTTTGGGGAAAGGGCACGAGCCGCATGTGCCCTGTGTTGGGATGGCTTGATGCATGATCAAGGGTTTATTCTGTGTCATGCACAGGTAGCCCCTCAACCAAAGGAGGAGGGTCCCTGAATGGCTGGAGATGAGACCCCCATGCTGAATGGGTTCCTGAACCATCTCAACCCAGGTTGGGCCCAGCTCCAACACTGTAGATAATGGGACTTGGTAGTTCCATGAAGGAGAAGCTCCCTCCAGCGCTGTGGGATGTTGGCAACATCTGGCCTCTGTCCACTGCCACCAGAAGCAGCCTTTTCTGTGTTTGCAACTAGTTGTCACATATCCCTGAGAGCAGCTGTGCAGGCAAGTGAAAACCCTGAGGCTTGCCGCTTCTGTAGCTGCTGGGGAGGGGTGCAGTTGGCAGCCATGGCTGAGCGTGGCAGGTGGATGTTGTTCTCAGAGCCTGACTATGGCTTACAGGCTCCAGAGACTTCCAGGGCCAAAAGCAAACTGGAGAGAGATGGTCCTGAAGAGGCTGTGAGAAGCATTTGGCTTCATGTGTATTACAGAGCCAGGATAAAGACCAACTCTCCCAGGGCTTTTATTAGCTGTGTGGGACAGCCCATCCTTGCTGGCCTGTTTGCCAACTACAAGACCTCTTTTGATCAGGGGGGAAGGGTTCCAGAGAACCAAGCTATTACCGAGGGTCTGTGTGAGTGTATGAAGGTGTGAATGCATGTATAAGCATGAGAAATGAATCTACAGAAGAGTGCATATGTATATGTTTGTGTGCATGGGTGGTGGTGCGAGTGTGAGCATTCATAGTATGTGAGAGCATGCATGAACACTGAGGCCAGAGGTGTCTGCAAGGAGCCTTGGCTGGCAGGTTGTCCCATAGTTGGCAGGCCAGGATTAGGCTGGGGATCCACAACTCAGGTCTGCTACCCTGACCATCACACGTATGGATACCTGGTGCAGGTGCCTATGGTGGATCTTGCTATCTAGAGCAGTCTTTACATGTTGCATCTTTAAAAGGTGGCTGGAGCATCAAAGTGCTGTGTCTGCTCGGATCCAAGGCCTGAGACTGTAGGTTCTATAGCAACCAGAGCCTTTGGTCTAAAGTATGACCCCCTCTCCCAGCTGGGGAGGGGAAGAGAGGCTGGTGAACAGCCTGTGTTAGCCTCACCTCAGGAGCTCTGCCTCCTGCTTTCCTTGCAGGTGTTTGTGAGGCATGTGGGAGGTGGACACCCCCTGACACTCATACATATATACCTCTTTAGGCTGCCTAGACAAGCAGTTAGGCTGGTAATATGTAGGCCCATACTCTGAGTTCACCAGCTCTGCTAACTGAGCTCCAGGGTAGCAGTCATGGTCAGAGCTGGAGGGGGATGTCCTGGGTACCCTGAGCTCTAGGAGTGGCTTCTCTACATGCCTGTTCTTGGTAGTGATGCTTCTCAAGTCTGCCAGAAGCCCACATTAGCGGTGCTGGATGTACCCGGCCAGGTGAGAGTGCATTCTACTTTGTGTGGGTGACAAGGACCTTTGCTCATGGTGGAGTTCAGTCTTAGGTGTCTGTAGAGGAGAGCAGATGGTATATGTTGTAGTAGTAACCCCAGGCTAGTGAGGGGATTTCTGCGTGGTCCAAGGCCTACTTCTGTCAGCCAGTGGGGTGATGATCCATGGTAGTGCCCATCCTCATCTGGAAGCCCGTTCCTCGGAGGCAGCACTGAGTCTTGGCTTCACTCAGCTTAGCCATAGACTTATTAAAGGCTGACAAGAGAGGATCCCTGGGTCCCTGGAAGGCAGAGCCTGCCCCTTCACAAGAGTCATACACATCTCAAGGCCCCATTTGTGTAGCCTGGGAGTGGACTGATAGAGTTCAGAGGGTTCAGTGGTTAACTAGAGCCAGGTGGGTCTTTCTAGGCTTTGGTCTTGTCCGTGGTGGTGTCCAGTGGGCTCTACTACAGCGTAATCTCAAGAAACCTTCGCTAAAACGAATGAAGATTCCTTTAAATTACACTTGTAGTACCCTAGAGAGCACAGCCTGCTCCTCACTGACTGAGCTAATTGGGAAGCTCGGAAGTTTCTGTTAATTACACCTGCTGTCTAGCAGGCTCTTTTCTCACGAGTACAGTTGTTCTCTCTGCTGTCTTCCTGCAATGCAGTGAGCTGCCAATGAGTCATCAAGGTGAGATGGATGAGGCAGAAGTTCCCTTCCAGGTCTGGTGATGCCTTGCCCATGCGGACTCCCTTCGGTGTCCTGGGTGGTTGCCACTTGGTGGTTAACCCTGTGTGTGGTGTCCATGGGTGAATGTTTGAATGGATATCTGTAGATTGATGGCCCCCAGGAGGGATAGCCTTCACGAGTCCTTGTGTGTGGTGTTCCTGGGTGTCCCTGGGGAAAGAGCTCAAGCCCTGGGCCCTCAGGGCAGCAGTGCTCCTAATGTTTCAGGCTGTGGGCAAGAGGGTTCCTGAGGCATCACCCAAAAGATTTCTGGAGGCCTTGGCTTCTGAAGGGCTTCTGATGGCATCATTAGTTCAGGCGGTCCAACCATGGGATCTGTCTTTCTGCTTTGAAATGGTATATCTTATGAGCTACATGAACTCCTACACACCCTCAGTAAACAGACACTCCCAGGCACACCTGAGGCAAGGAAGCACTTCTCTACCTAGTTGAGAAAGCTGAGGAGCCAGGTTATGGTCACTCAAGACTTCACTCAGCTTTGCGCAGTAGGTGTCCAGGACACACTAATCAAGTGTCACTGAAGTTAACTAATCTGGGCTGGAAAGAGAAGAGACAGTTGATAAGGAAGGACTTAGAGCAGGCACCTAGGCACCCTGGGAAAGTTTGGCCACGTGAATGTCGTAAGTCTTGAGATGTGATGTGTCATGGAATACTGCTGTTACTAGAGGACCACATTGTGATCCTGAGAATGATGCTTCTGCTGCACTGACCGACATTCTCAGAGGTAAAGACCCAGGACCTCTGGCTTTGGGAAAGCTGCATTTCCTGGTTACAAATAATATTGACTATTCCTTCCTGTGCTTATTGGTTGCTGTGACGGACTGAATGCTTGACATGCCCCCATTCATATGTTGTCCTAGACCCTGAGACGATAAGTATTTGGAGGTGAAAAGGTCATATGGGTGGATCCCTCCTGTTGGAATTAATGCCCTCATCTATCATATGGGGGCAATAGATATGACCCAAAAGTGGGCCTTTATTAGCCATGACATCTTCTAGACTTGACCTTGTGTTTCTGGACTCCAGAATCCCGGGAAAAAAGAAAAATTAAGTGTTTAGGCTACCAGTCCATGGTCATTTGTTGGTAGCCTGGACTTGAATGACATTTTGTGAAGTGTGTGCACTTGAGCTTGCATGAGTGTATGCGTGCATGTGTGTGTGTGTGTGTGTGTGTGTGTGTGTGTGTGTGTGTGCCTTAAATTCATATTCTAGTTCCTGGATGAATATATGAGATGATCCTCTCTCCCAGTCTGTTGCTCACTTTGCTGTTATTTTAGTATTATCTTTTGATGAACAATATTTTCCAATTAGTGGTTTCTTCATTTTTTTCTAAGAAATATGTGTCCTTCAATCAACTGTGGCGCTTGGGGTCAAACTCCATTCCAAACTCATCACACAGAGCTGCACTCCCATCCCCTGAGGTCTAAGATGCATTTAGATATTACATTTGTGCACAGAGTGGGAGTTGGGATGGGCTTACATAGAGGCTCATGTTTCCCATGTGAATGTGCAGTCATTTTAGCCCTTCTCACTGGAAGGAATTGTCTTTTCTTCTCTGGATTGCTTCTCACCTTTAACAAAATGCAGCACATAATTTTTTTTTTGTTTTTATTTTTGTTTTTGTATTTTGTTTTTTATTTTCTGGCCCCTTTTCTTGTCTTTCCTTGTGCCAGTAATACCCTGCCTTGGCCATTTAACTTTGCTATAACTCTTGAATGGAAGTAGTAGTATGTATCCTCCAAATTTGTTCATTTTCCAAACTTATTTTTAAGATTCATTTTATTTTATGGACATGAGTGTTTTGCTTGCATGTATGTATGTGCACCACATGTGTGCTTGGTGCCCGTGGAGGTCAGAAGAGGGCATCAAAGCCTTTGGAATTAGAGTTATAGACATGTATGAGCTGCCATATGAATGCAGGAAACCAAACCTGGTCCTTTATAAGAAAAACAAATGTTCTTAACCACTGAGCCATCTCTCCAGACCCCAAACTTACTTAGACCATTCTAAGTCCTTAGTATTTCTGTATAAACCTGAATCAGTTTATTTTGAATCCACATAAAACTGCTGATGCTTTGATTGGGATTATATTAAATATAAAACCAATTTTAGAGAGCAGACTTCTGTATTCCTGTCTATAGTATATCTTCCATCCATCCATCCATCCATCCATCCATCCATCCATCCATTTATTCATTTATTATGACTAGTGGGTTGTATCATCTGGTAATCAGGTCATACATAACTCTCGTTAAATTTGTCTCTTAGCAATTATGGTTATTTGATGCTATTATAAGTAACATTTTTCATATGAATTTTTTTGTTGCCAATACATGTGAATACAGTTGATTTGTAAAATCAGTTTTATTGAAGTATGGTTTGTTAAAAAAAATTCAACCCCAAATCAATCATACTAAGGATGATTTTTTTAAATTTTATGTTTTGAGGACAGGGTGTTCTCATGTATCCTTGGCTGGCTTGGAACTTGCTAGTAGACCCAGCTGGCTCTGAACTTATAGAACTCTGCCTGTTTCTGCCTCCCAAGTGATGGCAGTGAGGGGGTGAGTGGCCACACCTTGCTTTCAGTGGATTTTGTCAGAATCACACCACCATGTGATGATGGGTTCTCTCAGGGCATCAAAGTACACTTGTGAGGCTCCCTGGACCTCTTCTTTCCAATGACCCAATGTATATGTAGCTATTTACTGCTCATAGAAATCATAACTATCGTAGAAGTCCACTAATGCTGTGCACATATCATTCTTTTTTGTTTGTTTTCTGAGACAGAGTTTCTCTGTGTAGCTTTGTAGACCAGGCTGGCCTCAAACTCACGAGATCCACCTGCTTCTGCCTCCTGGGTGCTGGGATTAAAGGTCAGCACCACCACCATCTGGTCTAGAAATAGGTGCTTTCAACCATAATAAAGGTGTGTGTGTGTGTGTGTGTGTGTGTGTGTGTGTGTGTGTGTGTGTGTGTTTCTTTTCAATTCTTATATAGCTTATTCTTTTTGTACATTGCTAAGAAATATTTGCCCAAGTCAAGGTTGCAAAGATTTTCTTCTGTTTCTTTTTTAGTGTTTTGTAGCAATTAATTTTTGTTTACATTCCATATAAGGTGAGGTTGAGTTTTTTTCCCCCTCATTTCTTCCTCTTCTCTCCCTTTACTGTCTAGTGTACATTTGGTCCAGCGCCATTTGTTGAAATGAGATGACCGGGTGTGTTCCTGGGCCTGCTGATGGTCGTTCTTTGTGGGGAAATTCTCTTGACCTAGAGAACTTTGCAGGGATGGCCTTCTGTTATCAGCTGAGAGTTTGAGACAGGCTGATGAGAACTGGCTCCCGACAGTTGACTGGTGCTGTGCCCTCCTGGGCCATCTCTAAGCATCACTGCTGTGGCCCCAACTCTTTGGTAAATAGGATTCCACAGATCTGGCCATTGAGAAGCTGTGTTCAAGAAACTATCTGGACAAAACGGGCAGTGGTGGTGCACCCCTTTCATCCCAGCTCTTGGGAGGCAGAGGCAGGCAGGTCTCTGTCAGTTCAAGGTCAGTCTGGTCTACAGCGTGAGTTTAGGGCAGCCAGAGCTACACAACACAGAGAAAACCTGTCTTGAAAAGCAAAATAAAAACAAAAGCCCCAAAATAAACAAATAAAACAAACCAATCAATCAAGCAAACAAAATAACTATCAGGACACCTGTTCAAAGAACAGCGTGCCTAGCTAACTGTTTCTGGCACCCAGGGAAGGCCAGGACTGGCACACTGCTCCATGAGGACACGTGGCTCAGGAGGGGCTGCGTGGTGTGTTACTTCTCTCTGGAGAGCGGCAGTGGGTGGCTCTGTGAGGCCGTGAGGGTGCTGCTAGATCATCAGCACCTCTGAAGTTCTGCCTGATTATTTTAAGCACAGCCGGGCTCTTGCTCAATGCACTGACTGGCTGGAGTGTTATACAATTTAACACCTCCCCCCACCCAGCACGTGTGGTACCCCCAGACCTGGAAGATACAGATGGTGACTCTACTCTCAGGCTGCCTTAGCAGGAGGCACCCCACATTGTACCATGTGCACAGGTGGCCAGCTGGCTGCTCATCGGACCACAGCCCTCACTGGAGTCAGCTCTCATAGAGATGCTCTTCAGGGAGTGTGTTCAAATCCTTCCCTTGCTGGCCCAGGTTCCTGGGATTGGTCTGTGATGACCACTGTTTGAGTGGAACCCAGCTGACCAAAGTTGCTATTTTTCTCCCTGGTGTTTCAGGGCTTCTGTGGACCCCTGAGTCAAAACCAAACCAAAGGACCCTCAAAGTGTTCTGCAGTTCATGTTTTCACTTGATAGTAACAAACAGATCTGGGACCTTCCTGATATAGTGGCAGCAACCCTTACCTGGGAGACATTTTCTCAAGATCAGATTTTAGTTTGTAGCTACAGAGCAAGTTCAAAGTCAGAGAGGGCAACTTGGTGAGACCTCCTCCTTACAGAGGAGGGCTGGAGATGTACCTCTGAGGCAGAAAGTAGCCCAACATGCAAGAGGTCCTAGGTTCAATCCCCAAACTCATCAAAAACCAAAACCACAACAATAGCAACAACAAAAACTAACAACCAAAAAAAAAATTGTAGAACACCCAAGAGTTTCTGAAGATGGTAATTTCCAAATTGAGTATGTGTGTTTATTCTTAAGACTTTTTTTTTTCCTTAAAAAACATCTGCAGTTGTTGGCTCAGGATGACAGTGAGTGCACTATATGGCTGCCTTTTCCCCAGTGGGGAGGGGCACAGGAAGGTGAGCTGGGGGTGGTGGGGGCTGTTTCTGTGCAAGGTCGGCCGGCTCCTGTTTTAATTGTCAGAATCACTCCTAGGAGACATGAGAGAGTGCTCCTAGCCTCACACTCCGAGGGAGGGTCCTCGTGTTTAAGTTCAGACATGAACATAATAGAGATGGGAAGTAAGGCTCTCACCGTCTGTTCATGCATACCTCATGCTCATTTGCTCATGTGTGTCTTCGCATACATTCCTTCATGTGTCTTTCCATGTATCTTCTGTGTTTTACACATATGTATTTATGTATGTATGATTACTATATAGAGCCTCTAGTGTACACGAAGAGAGGCATGAAAGCTATTCTGAATTTCTGTAAACACTTCATGTTGTCATGGTGTGATTTTATAATCAGCCCATCAATGGCTTTAAGACATAATTAACATATATAAATTAATGAAAACATAAAACATTATATTTTATTAATCCTTTGAGAATTTAACACATACTTACAATTTATTTTGATAATATTCACCACTAGCCCTCCTTCAACTCCTCCAGATTTACCCTACTCCCTATCTCAACTTCACAATTCTTAAATTTTTACTTATTTATTCACGTTTTTACAATCCACCAATTCCAATCTGTGCTGCCTGTATACTTCAGTGTAGGGCCTTCTGCTGGAGCATGGTCAACCTACCAAGAACCAAACACCTAAAGAAAAATGACTCTTTTGCCTCTGGCATCTGTCAGCTGTCAATAGCTCTTCAGCTATGGTTGAGGTCTGGGAGGCCCCTCCCCTTTCGTGTGTTTTTTTTTTTTTGTCAGGTCTGTTTAATGTACTCCATCCAGTCTCTCCTCACCCCTTTATATTTTTTTCCTTCATGTTACACTATGCCCACATGTACATTTATTTACACACTACACACTGCACACACACACACACACACACACACACACTATTGGCTAGATTCTACATATGAAAGAGAACATGTGTTCTGTCTGCATGTATGTGAGCCATGTATGTTCAGTGCTTGAGGAGGCCAGAGAAGGGTTTTGGATCCCTTGGAACTGGAGTTATAGATGGTTGTGAGCTGCCCAGTATGGGTGCTAGAAGCTGAACTCTGGTCCTCCGGAAGAGCAGTACATGCTCTTAACTGTGGAACCATCTCTTTAGCCTAAATCTACCTCATTTTCAATACTGCATTCCATTTTGGAGCTCTATCACAGGAAAAAAACTGTCTAGATGGGCCCCAGTTCTAGCTTTGTATTTCCTAGCTGTGAGTATTGCTGTCTGATCCAGTGAGATGGGATGAATTTGAGGTTGTGAGTTTGTCCATAATATTATCTCAACTTTTGGTCACTGATGATATGCCATCATGGTGTGTGGGTTGCTGTTAACATGCCACTGTGGTGTGTGGGTGGCCCATATAGACTGTGAACACTGTTTCATTTGGTAAGTCAAAGCAGTGTCTCCTTGGTATTTCAACTGCATTTAAGCTGGAGACAAGGTAGGATATAGGCTCCTACCTGACATGTGGCTTTTATAGATTGGTCCCCACAGCATCTGTACTTTCTCTGGTGGGTTCTTTTTCTCATTGATTGGCATAGGTTTGTTGTACTTTGAGAAAATTTGCCCCAATGTATTATATGTATGCAAACACTTTTGCCCACTTCAGAATATTTTTCTCCCCCCTTTTTTGTTTGTTTACTTATTTATTTTGAGACCGGGTTTCCCTATGTAGCCCTGGCTGTCCAGAAAAACTCCCTCTGTATAGACCAGGCTGGCCTCAAATCCGGAGAGATCTGCCTGCCCCTGCCCCTGCCCCTGCCCCTGAGTGCTGGGGTTAAAGGCATGCTCCACCACCACCTGGCTGTGTTTGTTTATTTATGGGGAATAGTGGTAAATTGGCTCATGGTTCTGGAGGCTAGGAAGCCCAAGTGCTCAGCTTTGTGCCAGCCCAGGGGTTTCATGGCACATCCTCACATGGCTGCAGGCACTGCATGGCAAGCCAGTGCTCCAGTTTGTAGTGCTCTGAGTTGCTGAATGATGTTGATTTTTCTCTAGTCAGAAGTGTTAGGTTTTAGGTTCTTCAAGTCATCCATCCATCTAGAATCCAGTGTTGCCCCATTTGACTTCTAGTATTTACTTTTTGCTAGGAAAGGCTTTTCTTACCATAAGGCTACAGATAAACTCACCACTTCTCATGGCCACAGAATGTTTGTAGATTCTCTGTGTCTCTCTGTCTCTGTGTCTCTCTCTCTCTTTCTCTCTCTCTCTTCCTCCCCCCTCTCCCTCCCTCCTCCCCCCTCTCTCTGTGTCTATGAATTTTGCTACATCTGCCATTTATTTCATCATTGGGAATGAGGAGGGCATTCAGCTTTCTTCAGCTTTTCTCTGTGATACAGAGTGCCTCCTTTGTCACTCATATACTAAGTTCCCAGAATTCTGGATCTCTAGCCTCTGCAGGGGCTGATGACCTGTCTTGTCTTGCTCTGTAGTGACCATTTTGGTTCTGTGTCTCCTTTGAATATACTGCTGAAAACCAAGTCATAGGCTGTGTCTGCAAGGAGGAGTGGATGGAGAGAACTTTGTGTCTAGGGTCTGTCCCTGGATAGTATCCATCATGACCACTCCTGCTTGGCCCTGGAAGGTCAGGAGGAACTCAGGGTTTGCTTCTACAGGACAGTTGGCAGATGCAAGGCTAGCCCTGAGATGCTGGGTTGGTTTGTTAGAGCACTGGATAAGAAGCCAGTTATCTGAAACATGAAGGTAATGTGATCCAGTCTAAGTTAGGACCAAATAAAGACCCCTGTAGGCCTGGGAACACAGACCATGGGGACTGTAGGCAAGAGGATGAGTTAACTGGCTACCTGTGGGGCTTTGGGGTGCAGTGCTGACGTTGGAGTCAGGATGGCTTTCTAAGCTCTGGAGAGCTGTCTCTAGGAGAAACTGCTCAGGAGGGCTGGGGAGATGGCATTGCAAAATTCGAAGGTTCAGAACCAAGGGTGTGACCCCACCCATCCAGCTGGCCTCCTTCCCTGCACAGAGTGTGAGTTGGACTGGAGCCAGTTTTGTGGCATCACTGTGCTGGGGTCTGGAGGCCTAAGTGCTGCTGTCTGCACTGGGCTCTGAAGTGGCTTTCAGGGAAGGCCCTCAGGCCTGGCTGTCCTTGTTCAGCCATCACAGAGTTCCTGGCTGCCCTTGGCCTACTACCACAGGCGTCTGTCTGGCCAAGACACTCATCCTGAAAACCACAGGCTTGAGCTGACTCCCAGCTCTGTGATGGCTTTGACTCTTATTTTTGGAAACATCAAAGAGAACAGAAGTCTTATGCTCTGTGTAGAAATAATGCCTTTCCTTAATTCAATTCTCTTGGTTAAAAATAGGTATGCCCCTTTCCAGGGCAATAATCCCATCTCCTGAGCTGGAGGAGGATCGAGGGAAGGAGCTAGGTCAGGGGTGGGGGCACCACTGGCTGTTCCCTTGCAGAGTGAGCTGGAGCACAGATGTGGCCTTGAGTCTTCAGGGCTATCAGACTCTGTGGTTTCTGGTCAGTTGGAGATGAATTGGCCAGGCCAGGATAACTGAGGCCCTCAGGGATAGCTGGATGTGGTGTTTGCTCTGAATGTAGGGATGGATGGGCCAGACCAGGTTAATAGATGCCATTGGAAACAATATACTCTGTGTTTCCTGGACAGATGAGGAGGGTGGATTGGGCCAGGGTGATTGAGATCCTCGAAGATAGCTGGACTCCTATCAGGAAGTGTCAGGCCAGACAAGAACAGTAGGGGAGTCCTTGAGATTGAAGGCATTTGCATTCCAAAGGTGTTTGACCACTCAAAACTACAACTGTTGCCTTGTGGATGGGTGTCTTGGCATTTGTGGATACTAGCACATTAAAGCACCCCATTAAAGCACCATGTGACTAGCTTGGGATGGTCACATGACCTGGCGTGCATACTCCAAGGAAGTGTGCCTAAGGAAATGAGGCAGACTCTATGGGAGACTCGTGATTTTAGAGAGTAAGTTGGTGTGGTTGGAGCTTGCAGGCTTTTCCTGTTGCTAAGATTCAGATAAAGGTGCTTGCCTTCCATCACTAATCCCTGGTGCTGAGCTAGACTTTTCAAAGCCAGGTCAGGAACCTGGTTTCCTTTGGTGGGTAGGTGAGAGAGCTCATCCTGCCCCCACCCTTACCCCCAGACCCCCTTGCCCCTTTGACAAGCCTTGCTATGGTCTCTGGACAATGTTGTATTTGTCTCTGGGGAACCCTGTGTCTTAAATTCTACTTGCTGTGCTGTGGGAGAATGTGAGGGCCCCAAAGGGACAGCATGGTCCTGGGAGACAGGATCGCACCCCCCTGGCCCCCAGCCCCATATGGTAGTCTGGGCCTAGGCCTGGGAAAGCTTGGGTGAAATTGGCTTCGGAGGGTAGGCTGGCAGCACCAGGGACAGCTCCTTTGGGCACTGGCAGAAAGATGGCCTGGCTATCTAAGGTGTGCATTTTGGCCCTGTATGTGGTAGAGGTTTGGGGTTGATTTCTTACAGAGCCTGTCGTGCCTGTCTCCCTTATTGTTGCTTTCTCTTAAAGCTGGGGTGTTTTACAAATAGTGGGAGAAAGATAGATTGAGGCTCTTTTTAAAGGGCCTCTGGATATGACCCAGTTCTAGTTAAATTTTCTTGACCCTGAACTTAGGTGAACTGGAGCTTGAGATGCCCTATATTCCAAGGCACCATTGGACAGGCCACTTGGACAATCCAGCACCTGAAGGATTGATGCCTGTAATAAATACATGCTGGGCAAGGGTCAGGGTAGGGTCTGAGATCAGTCCTATTAGATTTCAAACCTTGGGTAAATGTCAGTTCTTTGATTCAGCTTCCACAGCCCAGTAAAAAGCTTTATCAACACACATTTCCTGAAAAAATAAATAACCATGTGATTTGTTAATCTTCAAATATCGACTTTCTGCCAGAGCATATACAAAGAAAAAAAGTCTGAAGTAAAACCGGATATTTACTGCAAGGTAGAATTTAAAATAGCAACTTTTCTTCAACAGTGATGTGTCCCTTCTGTTGATCCCATTTGATTTGGGGCTGATGTTTGGCTAAGACCCCACGTGCCCTCCCCTGGGTGGAATCAGGGCATGGCTGTCAGCTTCTGCCTCCTGGACTGATTAGGTGGCGAGGGCCATTCTTTTTCTATGGCGTGTGTGTGTGTGTGTGTGTGTGTGTGTGTGTGTGTGTGTGTGTGTGTGTGTGTCTCGCTTCTGGAGGCTGCGTTCTTTGTGGGCTGTGACTTGTGCCCTCTTCTTTTATTCTCAAAGTCATCAGTGCTGTATCTTTCCTAAGCTATCCTATCATTTTCCCTGGGAGTGCCTCCCTCTGCATCATTCATATAGTCATTGTGATTACTTCTACCCCAACAGGATAACCCAGGATCCCTGTCCTCTCTCAAGATCCTTCACTTTGTCATGACTGCAATAGAAGGCGACTCATTCACAGGCTCCAGGGATCAGGGCCCAGAGAGCTTCTGGGTATCATTGAGCCAGGCACATGCTGAGCAGGGCGGCCTCCTTAGAGCCTCATAACCATGGGTGCTACTCTTAGTCAGCACTGGGCCAATGAGACCAGGATGAGGGATCAGCTGGCAGATTCCTGCATGGTTGCCAGGAAACTGTGACCATGGGTGGGGAGCCCTGCTGACAGATACCAGAGAATAGGGTTGTGGAACTGAGTTACAGTTCAAGCCTTGGGGGATGGGCCTAGCTCAAGAGAACAACAGCAGGTCACATTCAGGAGAGGCCACCTTCAGATGTCAACTGCCATGGCCTTACCTAGATTTTCCTCACTACTGACTCTGAGGCCTGGAGGCTGTAGCCACTGTAGCTAGGATTTATGCTCCCATAGGCAGAATGATTTGTGATCCCATAGGAGGAAGCCTAGGATGGAGGAGAACCTGGGCCACCCTATCTTTCCAACATAAGGTATGGGTTCAGAATGCTCCGAATGCTCCTGGTGAATGTGGTACAAAACAGCCTGAGGTCTGCCTTATGAGCCAGACTGTGGGGGTGAAGTCATCTACTGTCTGTCTGTCTGTCTGTCTGTCTGTCTGTCTGTCTGTCTAGTGAGCAACCTTCATCAGCTTCTGGCTGTGGCCCACAAGCCAACCAGGAAAGGAGGTGTTGGCTCCAAGCAGAGCAGTGATGGTAGTAAGTGGTTGTGAGCCCCGTGCTCTCCCTCCTCAAGAGCAGGTTGGGATGGGAGGGAGCCTCTAGGTCTCCAGGGAAGAACTAACTCAGCTAGCAGCATCTTCATTCCACATCCCTGGGGCTCAGACCACAGAACTGTGTTCAGACTTTTGAAAAGGTATGTGTGTCAGTGAGGCCTGAAACGAAACAAAGTCATGCAGAGAGAACCTCGCATAGGACCTCTGTGCTCACTGTGTGTGCAGTAACACACACACACACACACACACACACACACACACACACACACACACACAGAGAGAGAGAGAGAGAGACAGACAGACAGACAGACAGACAGACAGACACATATACACACACACACAGGCACAGACACACACACGCAGACACACTCACACATGCATACACTGATGTCCACTCAAATGACCCAAGTTCATGAAGCTCAAGGGAGAGGGGAAATGGAGCTTCGGTTTTTGGGATCCTGTCCTCCTGCCTCCATCAGCCCTTCCAGCCTCCATTGCCATCCAAGGCCCAGGCTGGCTCAGAAATTCTGCTGCTCTGACCCACAATAGCCTTGCTTCAGATGCTCTCCTTGTAGCCCCTCCCACTGCCTTATCCATCTCTGCATCCTTTAGGGTCAACATCCTGCCACTTGGTCTCTCTTCCTCTTCATCCCACACTGTTCCACAACCACAACTTAGTCCTATTCAGTTCAGTTCTGTGGTCTGCCTGTCTCACCTTCTGCCTAGCTCTGATGCTGGTCCTGGAGACAGATCTGGGCCTTGTTGGCACTGTCCATCAACTGACTGTGAAGAGGTCATCCTGATTGCCAAGGTCACTAAGGGTCACTGTCATCAGACAGCAGACACTTCTCCAGAAATACAGACTAGATTCCTAACATTCTCCATTAAGACCCTACATACATTAGGTATTTTCTGAGTTGGAATTGCAGGTGCAGGTCAGAATCACACACAGACTGAGAAACCTTGGCAGACATGTGTCCCATGAAGCTACAGTCTCTCCAAGTATGGAACTTAGTCATCATTCTGGAAAGTTCCCTCATGTTCTCTTCTAGGCATTTCTCTCACTCCAGTGACAAACATTGAGAACTTTCTTTTCAATCCCTTGCTTTTATTTCCCTCCTCCATTCCATTTTGAGAGTTTCTCCTTGTGTAGTACAGGCTGGCCTTGAACTCTCCATCCTCCTATACCTCTGGGTTCTAGAGTTATAGGGTGTGCCACCACCCCGGCTATGAGGCTCATCACATGGATCGGGGTATCTGTTCTTGAACTTGTACAAAGGGCATTACGCAGTTAAGTGCCTTTTACTTAGGTCTGGCTTCTGTCACTCATGTGTATTTGAGATTCAGGCCTGTTTTTCGGTATTGGTAATATTAGTAGCCCAACAAGTCATCAAGCGGTATCTGTTGCATGAGTACAGAAAGCAAGAGTCCCCTGAGCGCTTGTCCTGTGACCACACCCTGTGGTTTCCGGCACTTGGCCGCCAGCATGCCTCATTTCTCTTGGGCTGATATCCAGCAATGGCATTCCTGGGCCATTCAGCCAGTATATGCTCGACTTTCTAAGAAACTAAATTTTCACAGTGACTGCAGCCTGTCACACTCCCATTGTAATGTGATGCATGATTCCAGTGGTGCCCTGAATTGCTCACACATGTGACAGGAGTTTTACTGTTGCTGTAGAAGCAGGGTTGTGGCTGGGGTGTAGTTGGCATCTCTTGATGAAAACCAGGGCTAGCATCTTTTCTCTTGTCTTGGGTCTTTTGTTACTCCTCCTGTTTGAGGCTTTGCTTGCTTTTAATCACCTGTTTGTTAATATGTTGGCTGTTTGGGGGGGGGCTGAACCTCACTCTGAGCCTTAGTAAGAAGGGATTTTGTTGGCCTGGGAGGTGTTGGGAGGACTACTCAGAGGCTGGCTGATGCCAACTGCTCTCAGCCTCCAGCTTTTCAGAGGAGCTGAACTCTTTACTGGTTCAGACTCTGGCAGGTTCTTCCCAACGTAGAGAATGTCCCCAGCCTCCTTCAGGCTCATATTTGCCTATTATCTCAATGAATACTGTGGTGGTCTAGAAGTCATCAGACCAGGGCAGTGTGTGTCAGGGAACTGGGCCCTGGAGAATTGGACTGTACTGGAGGAAAGGGGAGAAGGGGCTGGCACATGGGAGGGCAACCACAGGAGCTGGCCCCATGCTCTGGTGCCCCCTCCTCAGGGTTGTGATCGTGGGACCACAGTTACAAGGTCATGGTCACAGTGCCCAGTGCCTCCCTTGTTGCTCTGATGCAGAAATGCACCAAATAGTGACAGCATCCCCAATGTTTTCTTGAAACTTGGCTGAATATAAATACAGTATAAGTACAAGCTAGATAAGCAGGGCCCAGAATATGATTTAACACAGTTTCATGCCATTTTCAAAGAAAAAAAAAGAAAGAATAAAGCTGCTTTAACTCTTCATGGTTAATTTTTTTTCTGCCTCTACCTCCCAAGTAGGGTAACCAGCTGGCACAAAGACAAGGTCATATGCACTTTGCTGGCTTTGAGGTGATGACTCTTGGGTATGTTTACTGTCCCTGATTAACTAGTGCCCTGTGACCAATGCTAGTTCATACAAGCACAGGTTGAAGCTTGGTCTAGGTGCTTTGGGAGAGCAGCACTGTGTACCTGAATGGCTTCTGACAGTACCTGCTATTAAGGTGTTTGTGGTAACAGCACTGTCCCCTTTACTGTTATGGTCTCCCAGATTATGGGTGGGAACCACCTCCTCCCTCCCCATGTCTGCACTTCAGATAGTGCTCGGAATACTCTGAGAGGCTCAAGGCACTGGGATTTGTGGTAGTGCCCACCCTTGTCCTCCATAGGAGCCAATGGAGGCTGAGTAAGTGGCAGAGAGTGGACTTCACACTGGTCATGGCTTGGCTATGTGGGACATGGTGCTGCTCACCTAGCCCCACTAAGGGCAGCCTTCATGATGCCCTATTCTCTTTTGAGCTGGCTGTCCTTGCCCAGACAGCTCCTGTTCTAGCCAACAGCTGGGTTCTTTTGGGTGGGACTTGATATATCCTCCTGGGTCTGAAGAAGTCCCATGGAGAGTGGCTATGTTTGAGTGGAGAGCAAGCAGTTATTTGTAGGACAGTCTCAATGCAGGGGCCATGAGCCTTGTGATCACTCTTTTGAATACCAGGGTTTTACCTGGACTTTCTTTTCCTTGGACCTGACTCAGTGCTGTTTGTGTTTGTGGTGTGTATACTGCAGCCTTGGTGATCCATGACTTCCACCAGGAGCTCACATGGAAGACTCACTAGTCTCAGGGAACTATATCAACCAGCCCCTAATGGCCAGCTGTGTGTGTTAAGGAAGGCTGAAAGCATGCTCCCCAATTAGTGTGACTTGCTCTGCAGGGCACATGTTCCCAAAAGACTGAAATGCATGCGGACCTATATCCCTAGCTGAGAGACTTCTGGGTGCTTTCTAGAAATATGAGTTATCTCACCCTGTTATGCCCTGGAAAGGAGAAAATATGCAAAGCCAATTTCCCCACCTGACGGAGTCTGGAGGGTGGGTACAGGGCAGAGAGTCTCCACCTGGGTTTGGATCACTTTCCCAGGTTGAGGCCCGGGAAGAAAGAGGTCAAAGTAATACTTACAAAGCAGTCCACAGCGCTGTGAGAGGACATTACCTGCAGCCCAGGCTGGCTGCTGGCAGTCCCTGTGGAGTGAGGGCCCCACTGTGTTTCAGTGTGCTGGAATTCAGGTGAGCACATATACTAAAAATTTACACACATACTAACAAATATACATGCATGTGTACATACATGAGAATAATCACAGCTGAGCACAGCATGCAGAAAGGAATATTTGGCACATACATGTTCACATATAGATACATGACACACACGTATGTAAGCATACTTTCATATGTATCAATACCAACATACACATTGGACACACAAAACACATACACACACACACACACACACACACACACACACACACACACACACACACCTTACCTAAGCACAAACATGCAGACATGTGTTTGATACAAATATACACATGAACATGCAGGCATATACGACAACCCAATCCAGAGTACACAAATGTGCACATACATGCAAGCACCTGTATATGTACGTGTATACCACTGAGAACACAGGAGGTCAGATTCCCTGGTCTCACCAGTCAGACAGCACAAGTCATTGGCACCTGGTACTCTGGGCATCTGTTTGCTCATGGGTCCAGCTCTGCTCCTGGCACTGGGATCTTGGATCTCCCTTTATAGTCTGTGGTCCCATGTTCTGCTAATGCAGCCACATCCACAGCATCCCTGAATCCCCCAGAAGTTCCTGACTTCTTTCTAAGTTAGCTGTGGGGCAGCCCAGCCCCTTCCTCTAGGAAGCAGCCTCTGACTCTTTCAAATGACACCAGGACCCACATTCCATTCCCAGGTGCTGGCCAGCTTCTGTGCAGCGTCACTACATCAGTGAGGTAAAGATACCCTAGGTGGTGGCACTGACCCTGGCGCCCCTGGTGCCCCTGGTGGCTCAGGTCCCGAGGCCTGCAAACCTTTAATCCTAGTACTTAGAAGGCAGAAGATGGCAAATCTCTGAGTTCGAGGCCAGCCTGATCTACAGAGAAAGTTGCAGGATAGCCAAGCTTAGGCAGTGAAGGACAGAAAGTTGGTGAAGACATAATTGAACAAGGGGGCCATGATCCAGCCCCAGTAAACAGCAGAATTTGGCAGCTTCAGCCTTGTGGTTCTGACTTTAGAGTTAAGGATAGGAGAAATGGGTTATGGAATTTGTCTCAGTGCCAAAAGAAAGAAAGAAAAAGAAATTGAGGCCAGACCTGTATCAGGGGTGACCTTGAATGGAGGCCTAGTAGAGAGGCCATGCATGAGGCTGTGAAGGTGAAGCCTGGATTGCCTTGGAGATCCCAAGTTGTTGGAGATGCCAGAGTTGCAGGATACCTGCTGAGAAAAGCTGCTAATAGGGAGTGGAATCATCCCAAGAGAGAGAAGTGTGTTGCAGTTAACAAAGCTGAAAGGAATTGGAGATCTGAAGAGCACTTTGACATCAGACATGGAGATGCAGAGTTTGGAGTTTGCACAGCTGGTTTTTGGTCTCGCTTTAATCCAGTATTTCCTCACTATGCTCCCTGCCCTAAGTTTTGGAATGGTAATGTATATCCTGTGCCATTATATTTTGGAAGTATGTGATCTGCTTTTTTATTTTGATTTTTATAGGTGATTACAGTTAAGAGACTGCATGAATCTCAGAAGAGACTTTGAACTTTGGACTTTAAATGATTATTGAGACTATGATGGACTATGGGGACTTTTGAAGTTGAACTAAATGCATTTTGCATTATGATACTGTTACAAGCTTATGGGGGCCAGGTAGTGGAATGTGGTAGTTTGAATGTAATCGGCCCCCATAGTCCCATAGGGAGTGGCACTATTAGGAGGTGTGGTTTGTTGGAGTAGGTGTGGCCTTGTTGGGGGTGGGCTTTGAGGTCTCTTGTTGAAGCTTCCCTCAGTCATTTGACTTCCTATTGCCTGAAACATGTAGGACTTTCAGTTATAGTTATAGCACCATGTCTGCCTGCATACCACCATGCTCCCTGTCATGATGATAATGGGCGGAACCTCTGAAACTGTAAGCAAGCCTCCTCAATTAAATATTTTCTTTATAAGAGTTGCTGTGGTCATTGTGTCTCTTCACAGCAATAAAGACCCCAAATAAGACAGGTGAGACAATGCCTTTAAAGAAGTCTGCTTGAGGAGGTCACTGCTCGATGGTCTTCTTAGGACGTCTTTGTTCAGTGAGTGCAGAGCCTGGGGATGAGGAGGAGCAGGAGTCTGCTGTCTGCCTGTGTGTGTAACTTCTAGGGAGAGGCAGGGCCCTGCAACCCTTCCCCACATAACTCTTACACCCAGGAGCATCACCTGGAAAACCACTGCAAGCTAAAGTCCCTCAGACAGGAGTCCTCTGCTTGGCCGTTTCTGAGCCCTCATCACCTTTGCTTCCCTCCAGCAACTCCAAGGGTGGGGCTTTAGTACACACTCACATGCTGCTGGGGGTTAGACAGTGCTCTGAGGGTGTCCATGTCTAAATCTACAGAAGCTGTGACTGTCACCTTACGTGGCAAAGAGGACTTTGCAAATGTGACTAAGAAAAAGGTCTTGAGGCTAGGAGGTTACCATGCAATACTGGGGTGGGCCCTTAGTGCAAACCAGCTGTCTCCATGTAAGGGAGGCAGAAGAGCAAAAGAGCTGGGAGCTGTGGGAGTGGAGAGAGAGGTTGGGAGAGAGTGACCAGAGGAAGGAGGTCGCTGTCTGAGGATGGAGGAGGAGACGTGGAGGGTTCAGCCCCTCTGGAAACTGAAAGCAAGGAAGAATTCTTCGCTGGAGCCTGGGGAAGGAAGATGTGCTGTCCTGCTCCTCATAGCTGTTGTCACAAACATTTATGTCTCATAGTGTGGTAAGTGGGAAGTCCAAGATGAAGACATTGGCAGATTTATCAGCTGCTGTGTCTGCTCTTGGTTCATGAATGGTGTCTTTCTGCCGTGTGCTCACTTGGTGGACATGGCAGGGAGTTCTTTGGGGATTCCTTTATAACAGCACCAAGAGATGAGGCATCCTTAGGGCCAGCACCTCTAAAGGGCCCCGCTGTTCAGTACTATCACCCTGGGGTGGGGGGACATTCAACATACACGCCAGGCAGACTCATGTCATCTGCCTGTTGGTACTTGGGTTTTATCTTGGCAAGGCCCACATGAGATTTCAGCCCTCAGAATCACAAGATAACAAATGTGTACTTGTAGCTTGTATGTTTTCCGCCAGCCCGCCAGCCTGCCTGCCGCTGGTCTGGGCCCACAGCTGCACCAGCCCCAAATAACACTCAGAGACTCTATTTGATACAATCCTGTTGGCCAATTACCATTATTGTTTATGGGCTAGCTCTGTCTTAATTATTAACCCATTTCTACTTATCTAAGTATTTCCACGTGGTCATCTTATCTGGGAGCTGCGGCCAGCATCTTCCTTCCTTCCTGTCTCCATCTTGACTCCTCCTTCCCACTTCCTCTTTCCTCCTTGTCTCCTAGCCCCGCCTATCTTGCTTTTCCATTGGCTCAACAGTGTTTTATTGTTTAACCAGTATGAGAAACATATTTACAGAATAACATCTCCCATCAGTACTCTGTTAAGCCACATCGTGGTCACTGGCTAGTGTTTGCAGGAAGTAAAGAAGCCCAGGGACTCAACAGAAGAGCTCCTGTTGATAGTATCTCTGGGTACAGACACCCCACTAGAGATGGGAGAATGTGCACCCACATCAGGAAGCCATTCAGATGTGCAAAGAACCACACAGATTGGTATGGGTAGATTCACAACTGAAAGGGAGCGAGACTCCAGGAGGAACATGTGACATGGGGGTCCTGGCTAAGGTTTGTGGATCATGCCTGGTGTTGTGAAGTAAAACTGGGATGCTAAGTGTGGCTTAGGGAAGGGATGTCTGGCTAAGGAGAAGTAAGGGGTGTGCATAGGAGTCCACACAGGCTCTGGACCAGTCCTGTCCTGCCTCAGGACTTATTTTCTCTTCTATTGCTCGAGTGCCCTAAATGTTTCATGACATGTTTAAAAATGGCCAAGAAACCAATATGAATTGAAGAGTGGGGGATTCTGTTGGCTGTGCCCAGGGGAGAAAATCCGAGCGTTCCCAATGTCTCCAACATAACACGTCCTTTGAGCTGAGCTGTGATGGAGGCTTGTTAAGTTCAGCAGTGCCTGTGTCTTGTGATTCTGTTGGGCAGAGCCAGGGAAGTCGGATAAGATGCTGCAAACCTCCACCTGCCATGGACTTTCTCCAAGACAGGAGGACATTGCCTGGGTTTCAGGATCTAGCCATTCCTCCTTCCAGCCCCAAGTCTGAAATTCAGAGCTGACCTATCCTGTTGTGTAAAGTTTAGCCTGCCCAGGCTTTTTTGTGTTATCAGTTCATGGCTGATATGTTCATGGTTCCGGGTAGGACGTCTCAAGGCCAACTGTGTTTGGGGTTGGGTAACTGAGTGGGCACTGAGGCTCAAAGCACTGGGGTCAGAATTGGGGGTGGGGTTACATTGGGGATGGGGTTACATTGGGGATGGAGAGGTGTGGTTCTATGACAAATGCCTCTGCTGGTCCCTTCTTGTTCTTGTGGGTTGGGAGCTTGAAGCGCAGTTTCAAGTTCTCTGACGATTGCAGACAGGGCATAAGTGACCAGTGGGAAATGAGGCCACCCAAGCTTTGGGACTGGATGGAGACAGATAGAGTCTCTCTCTCTCTCTCTCTCTCTCTCTCTCTCTCTCTCTCTCTCTCTCTCTCTCTGTGTGTGTGTGTGTGTGTGTGTGTGTGTGTTGGGCGGGTGTGAATGTCGTGGGCTTGAAATCATATGAATATGTGTGAAAATGTGAGTATGCCTGAGCCAGTGTGGGTAAGATGAATGTGTGAGTATGTGGGTGTAAGTTGTGCTCTGAGTGTGTAAGACTGTCTCGTGTTCTGGGTCCTGGGTTGTAGTGGGTATGAGTGTGAAGAGAAAGTCTCATGTTGCTCTGCTGTATGTGCAGACACTGATGTTCATGCACGCTCCAGACTCCTCCCACACTGCACTTTGCCCGTTGCCTTAGCAACTTTCTGAGCACTGGCAAGCCCCTGTCTTGTCAAAGGATGTAGGAGATGCATCCCGCTGAGTCTTAGATGCTTCCTTCATGGTCAGCCCTCCAGTAGGAGGAGATGGGGAGGGTATGGGAGTGGGAAATGGGACAGGACCTGTCAAAGCACAGGGAGAAGAACCCAGATGTGGGCCCACATGGTCTTGCATGTCTGAGGACTGTAGCCTGCTCCCCAGCCTCCTGACTGGGCTGGGAATTGATGAACAATTGTCTTAGGTCAGATGAGCTTGGCCACCTTCCGTCCTACTGTCCATGGTCATGTTCCTCCCAGTGCCTGGTGGGGAGGGTCAGAAGGTTCCTGGCTATCCCTTCAGTCCTCTCCCTCTCCCTCCCCTCTTCTCCCTCTCTCTCACTTCTCCTTTTCTCTGCTGGAGGCTGCCACTGGGCCTCATCTCGGGGAGACATCTCTGGTGTCTCATTTTCTGTGACTGCAGTTGTCCCATGATCTTCAGAGACCAAGGCCAAATTCAGGCAAAACCTTTGGGCTCTTGTTGAGTGTCAGGCCACTCGGACCCCAAGGTAAGCTGTGGTCCTTCCTCTCAAATGGGAAAGCAGAGAAGGGTGTGTCTGTGCCGGCAGTGTGTGAAGGGGGCACAGTTGCATCATTCACCAATCTGTGTGAGCTGTCCTAGGGTCAGGTCACTCTAGCAAGGAGGAGGCTGAATAGGATGTGGGCATTGTGAAGAGTCTGCCTTGGGGTGGCTCCATGCTTGCTGTGGCCTGACTCATCCCCAGGAGCCTCTCTGCTTTCTAAGGGTGGAGGTGGCTGGTCCCTCTGTGTCCAACTCTGGCATCTCCTGGTTCAGTCCTGTGGGCCACCAAGGATGAGATGGCTGTCGCTATGCCCTGAAGAGATCTCAGGCAGTGATTCCTGTCCTTGGGCCAATGTGGAGAGGCTGCTTTTAGCAAGTTGATATTTTCCTAACATTTATTGTTAACAATTTTAGAGTAAAACTCTTTCGTGATAAAAATGGCCCATTCTCACCCCTAGTCTGTGTGGGATGAAATTCTAGTATGTTGAGATAAGTGTTTTCTGTCCCTGTCCTTGGTTTTGGGGTCCACAGCAAGCACTGAGATGTGTGTCCATGTGCCCCAGCCTGTGTAGGTAGGGAGGGGCAGAGATGTAAATGTCAGGGGGCAGTGAGTGGTTCCTTTTGAGAATCTGTGTGTACTGTGTGGACAGGGGCTGGCAACTGGGACTCCAGACACACAGGGACAGTCTCAGGGCCCAACTCTTGTCCCTGCTGGGCATAGGAATGGTAGAGAAGGCTCTATCTCTATGAACCAGGGTGTGAGTTTGGGGCCGTGCCATTCCTGCCATTGGCAGGCCAAGTGAAAAAAGCACAGATGTGTCCCTTGTCCTTAGTGCACAGCCCTGGGAGGCAGGGCACCAGTTGCTCCCGGTGCCCTTCATTCCAGGAAAGAGGAGAGGAGGCTGCGGGGAAAGTGCTGTTGACAGTCTGGGAAGGTGTTTTCGCCTCTGTGGAAGTGCTAATGTGTGTGAGAGTAAGATGTGAGTTCTCGCCTGTCTGGTTGCAAAGCCCTGCCGCACCAGGCAGATTCTGGCACCACATCGACAGTTCTCCGTCCCCCATCACTGCACAGTGGGTGCCTGCAGGTGATGGTGGAGAGGAGGTGGTAGGCACAGGACTTTGCATGACCTGCTGCTGGGCTTTGCTTCCTGCCATAGTCCTGGGGTCTGCATAGCTGGGCCTCCATTCTCATCCCTTGGAGGAACAGGGGAATGAAAGTTCTGGTGTCTTCTTTTCCCCTGCAAGAAGACACTTGCCAGAGTAGTCAGGGAAGTTGCTGTCTCAGGTCCTGACCAATGTCAGAAGCCGCAGAGCTAAGCACAGGATGGGGACTCCCTGGGTTCTGTGACCCCTGCTATGCTTGTCCTTCTCCTGCAGGGTGATCAGTCATGGGACCTCTGCCTCTTCTGTATCACAGATTGCCCAGTAGATGTGGCTCCCCCACATGTGAGGAGGTTGAAAGTGCTGAGCCCAAGCCCAGGCCTGCTGTACCTATTGTCCCTGGCTGCCAGGCTATCACCTAGTCCTAGGAGCTTGCTCCTCTGTCTTCCTCTGGGGGCGGGGATGCAGGAGGGCTGGAGCCTGGTGGAGCTATAGCAGAAGTCCAGATCCTGCAATGGCCAGTGGAAAGGCATCCTGGGTTCCTCTCAGGCTGGCCTGTCTGCTCCATAATCCGTCTATTTGTGTGAGGCTAATACATTCCTGGACCCACTTCTGGAGAGCTGCCTTCTGTTCTAGGCCCTTGGCTGGACTCTTGCTGTGTGAAGCCTCTGCTGTAGCCACCCCAGCATGCAGGAGGCACTTATATTCCAAACCAGGAGTTCATATCTGCTGGGGAGAGGGGTTCCTGTGCTACAAAAAGGGTCAGGATGTCTCACAGTGGAGGGAGCTCCAGAGACCCTGAGCAGAGTCAAGGCGTGGATAACCCCTAGCAGTGAGGTCTACAGAGAGTATTGTGGCTGGTATCAACTTTGGGGAGAAGAGGAACCTGGGGCAACAGGCGAGTTCACAGGCTTCCTGTCTTTAATTCTGGGATCCTGTGAGACAGCTGGACCCCAAATCCTTGTGATCCCTGGTGGGGTGGGGGAAGCCTGGATAAGACCCCCACTCAATCCTGCCTTCACAGCTTAGAGATCTGAAGGATGGAGACCCCAGGCAGGTTTGACTCCCCGACTCCCCAAACATCCGAGCCTAGGAGCTGATGGAGGCCCAAGTCCAGTGATTACTGAAGCCAATGTGGTATTACAGCAGGGGTGCTCTCCTGGGTCTCAGTGTTAAGTCATGGCCAGGGAAAGTAACACACACACACACACACACACACACACACACACACTCTGTCACAGTGTGTCCTGTGTCCATTGACTGTGAGCCTAACAGGGTAGGCCCTTGTCTAATGGGGGAGATAATGGACCCAGGGCTTCCCAGATTTGTCCCCAGTGGTTCTAAGGGTGTTGAGCACCTGAGGGGTTAGCAAAAGTGGTGCTTTGGGTAATAGGATTCCCCTGGGCAATCTTAGGGGAAGCACTGCTGCCCACAACCGTAGGAGAACCCCATGTTCCGGCCATTGTGGGGTAGGCTCTCTGCCCATCCCAGGCAGCTTCCCCACAGGCCCCAGGAGCTAAGTTGTGGCTGGCCAGAGCCACTGTATTGATCTGGCTGGTGCCCTAATCATTAATTTATGGAAGTTTCCGGTGCAGTCGGGGGATGTCAGAATGGAACACGGGAACAGGATTCCAGATTGGCTCAGGTGGCAGGGCCAGGGTGGGCAGAGCAGTCTGGGAAGCCATTACAGACTGGCAGGAGCATTTACTGTAAACAAACATTGGGGGATGGGCCAGGTCACTGCCCTCTGGGAAACTAGTGGTGGGTGCATGCCCCTGGCATTCAGCATGATCCTGGCTATGAGAAGCTAGGGTTGTTCTGGGATCCAGGGTCCCTTGGGACCTCAGCTTTATCTCAGCTATTTCTAAATCCCGTGTCTTCTGCAGGGAAACACAGGAAGAGACCTTTGCTCCAGCCCCAGGGCTAGAGACAAAGACTAGCAGAAGATACAACCCAACCATAGGGTGCCAAGGGGTCCCAGATCTAGCCAGCTTCTGAGAGAAAGCTTGAAAGCGAGCAAGCAGATGGCCAGGCAAGGAAGATCCCAGTTGGGGGCACAGGGCTGGTTGCTTCCCTGGGTGGCCTGGCTCGCTGGGGTGACTGCTGAGAATAGCATCCCTGGCAGTGCAGGCAGTAGCATAGGCCCCAAGTTCATGGCCCTAGAGGGCTGAACACCTGCTCTTCCTGGGGCCAGCCAGGGTGGTAGAAGGTGGGGAAGGTGGCTGAGAGTCTTTTGAGACAGCAGTAAGTACACTCACTGTTTCCTGCATCTTTGATACTTAAGAGTCCAGCTTTAAAGCCGCAGCAGACATCTGCTTCTTGTTGCTTCTGAACTTTTGCCTCCCAGGCCATCTTCAGGCTAAGGAAAAGGGCAACCCTTTTCACTACTAATTTCCTTTGCCAACTAGCTGGTCTGCCCCACTCAGCTTCCTCATGTAGGACAGCCATCACAGACTTGAACAGCTCTGAAGGCCATTACTGGCTCCTCTCTGTACCACGTAGATGGTTTATTGCAGGATAGAGTTGGGCTGCCTGACTTGTTGTTTCCTACTAAGGCAAGAACCTGTACCCAGGTAGCCCATGATCTTGGGCTACACATTTCATAGAAACCACAGGACTATGCTGAACCAGACCTTTAGTCATTTAGGGTGGGAGCTTTTCCTCAGAGTTTTCTGAGTCATGGACTATATGACAAATTCGACTTACAACCTGCAGACTTTCATGATCACTTCAGACAGTTTCTAACCCTCATGTGAGGGGTGAGGGGCTGGCTCTGTGGGAGGGTTGCCTTCGGGAGGCTCTCATAGGTTACCAAGAGAGGCAGCTGTATGAAGAAAGGTTCCCAACCTCAGCTCCATCAGAGGCTGTGGGTAGCACCCCTTATCCCTGGCTTTTCTCTATCTGGCACTTCCTGGGTCTGTCCTGGATCTGGATAGGACTCTGTGGAGACATCTCTGGGATGTGGAGAGCATAGCTGCCCCTCCAGGCCTGCGGGGGAGGCCTTCAGGCTGTGCATTGATTGTGTCACCGATAACAATAGCATGACTCATGGTGCAGCCTCGGGTCTATTTTTACTTTCCCAGGGACCATCTTCCCTCTGCCTTCTTCACAGGGGCATGCTTTTTTCTGCTTTAACTTAGCACCTAGTGACTTAGCACTTTCCCATTAAGAAGTACTGCCTCTATCCCTGCCACAGTCTGTGTCCTGGACCCAGTGCCAGAGCTGAGGTGCCCTGTGCAGCAGGGGGAGAGGCCTGACCCAGTCACTTGCAGGCAGGTTGGTTTTTTTGGTTTTAGGAGAAGCATGTTCAAATAAGACCTGTAGGTTTCACTTAGGATTTTGTGCTAATTGTGTAAGAATATGTTTTTGGCTTTCTCGTGGCTTTTTTAGCTGACATACGGTATTGATATTGTCATTAGAATGATTGCTCCATCTGCCCCTTCTAGATACCCTTAATTTGCTTGCCACAAGAGGACCAATGTGCAACACTCCATGACTCTTGTGTGTGATAACACCTGCTCAGGCCGCTCAGTGACAGCAGCCGGCAGTCAGGGGAAACCAGAGCAAAGGCAGTGCTGACCATTTTTCCTATGGTGTGCGTTTCTCACCTGGTGAAGCCTCAGTATTGAATGGTCACTTAGAATCACAGTCAGATGCCACATTGGGAGAACACATGTCTGGATGTTCACTGAGCTGCTGGGCTGGGACACTGAGATACCCTGTCTCTTCCTGCTGCATTTGGTTTAGTGCTTGTGACCCCAACCAATAACTTGAACAGTACTCTTTGATGCCTCACATGGTACCTTGTCCTTGAGAAAACAGCTGCAGAGCTACAGGTACATCAGAGGTGACCTGTCCCCATATAGCAATGACTGCTTCCAGTCACACTCTGCAACATGAAAGCTTTCCTTGAGGGATAAATATTTTAAAAACCCTTGATTTTGAAATATTTATCTGCTCTGGGAAGAGTCTATGCCCACGCCTTCAGCGTGTTGTACCATGGAAGAGCATCTGGGGGCCTGGAGCTCTGAGCTGGGCCATCTCCTTGCATACAAGGCAGACTGTCTCCTCTTCAAACACACATTTTGATTCTAACAGGAGATGTGAACATATAAGAAGAACCTGTAGGGAATTGAACCAGTGTTTTCTTCTACCTACTTAATAACTTATGAGGTGTTTAACACTTGGGGGAGATCTCACTTCACCATTACACTGCAAATAGCACTGGAGTTGTGCAAACTGTCTTGGTGAGCCCTCACCTGCATTCTTTTTCTGCTCAGGGTTAGCTCAGGGTCAGTGGTGACCTTGTAAAAACAGGCAGGCTGCACCCCCTTTCCCTGCCTTGCCCTCAACTTATTTGTTTCTATAGAGTGCTTTCTTCCATACCAGAGTTTTCTTTTTGTCTCTCCAAGGAGGAAAAGCCTGAAAAGAGACCCCAGGGCTTTAATCTCTTCTTCTGGGTGCTTGGGGGATTTAGCCAGACCCCTGGTTGCTATGAAAACCTAAAAAGAGGGGGAGGAGCCTGCATCTGGGGATGGGCTGGTTTCTGAGTGTCTCTGGAGGTGAAGCTAGCTAAGGCCAGTTTAACTGGCCTGGTTACTTCGAAGGACAAAGCTGTTGTTAATAAGGCAGGTTTGGGGAAAGTCAGGAATCTGTTTGGATTTTTTTCCACACCAAGGGCATTTTCATGTGGCCATTGGCCAAATACTGAGAGAGTAGGTTGACTTAATGAACTCAGTACCCTTGTCTTGGCAGGGTTTTTTCCCTGTCCAGGCCAGGTTGACTTCCATCACTGGGGCATTCCCATGGCAGCCACATCTCTGTGTATTTTTATGAATTGGTTATGGAATGAATGTGCCTGTGAGGTTTGTGTACTGAAACCTGAAGCCACCTGGCACCTGCTTCTTCTCAATGCTGCAGTCAGTGTAGTATCGTGCCTGCCTGTCTCCCTCACTCACTGTAGGAGCTGGCAGGCCAGATCCTCATGTGCCTAAGGCATAGGAGGAAACCAAGGATCCAAGGAGGTGGGCACGCTGCGGACAGCAGCTCCAGAACTACTGTGGCCCATTTGCAGAAAGCTGAGGGCTGCTGGGAGGCCACAGACAAGGTCTCTTGTGTAGCCGTAGGAGGCCAGGGACCACTAGGCAGCAGCAGATGTCTCTGAGTTCTGACTGGGAAGGCAGAGGGAACCAAAGCTTGCTGGCACAGCCTATATCTAGAACCTTTACTGTGCCTGGCCCAGGCTTGTTCCCCTCTCTGATGTTCTGTTCGCCTCCATCAAGATACAGGCCTTAATTTAGACCCCAAGGTCAGTGCCTAGCCTCCACTTCCAGCACCCAATGCCAGACTGCTTCCCCAACCCCTGCTCATTTAATTTTGGAACCTCGTGTAACACCTCAACACTAGTCAGTACTGGTGTTTGTCATGGATGAGCATAAAATGCAAGGCACAGAAAGATTCTGGTGGTGGCTGCAGCGAGTGGTACTACCATCACCTCGCTTCATAGCTCTGAGAAGACCCATGTCTCTGGGAGAGGCTGGGCTTAAGGAAAAGCAAGGTACACGTGGGTCTCTGCTGGATGGTGTCTACACAGTCCCACCTTACTCACCATGTACTCACCACTCTCTTACTTTATTGTTTTAGCTTTGTCCTCACCACGTGAATGGACTTGGACAACCAGGCTTCCTGTCCTAGCTGGCAGATGCAGTGACTTACACTAAGCAGCAAGCATGATTTCCTATTCATAGGAGGCGCTGTGGGGCTGGCTGGCCACCATCCACCCTGCTGTGATTGCTTTCTCTCTGCAGTATGCAGTTTTCTCAAAAAAAAAAAAAAAAAACAAAACTGTAAGGTGATGAGTAGCTGAGGAATGAGGTTCAGATGAGTTTGGGTGCTGAGAGCAACACAGACCTTGGCTAGATGCTGAGGTCTCTAGCAGGTGACCACAAGCTAGGCAGCCCTGGAGTCAGCAGATCCTGTCCTGGAATGACACATTATCTAGTGTTGCACAGGCTGTGTATTTTCATCTGTGCAAAGTGGACCCATTCCCTACAGGCCTTCCTGACCTGGTTGCTAGTCCAGCTGCTTGGTACCTGTCCACTTCATTTTACCTCTCAATCAACCCAGTTTTCACTTAAGCATGTATTAATCAGATCCCTACTCTGGAGCAGCAGCAGAGTGCCTGTCTTATACCCATAAGCTATAAGTGGGAGTCCCATTTGGCACTAAATTTCCAGAGGGGAAATGGTTATGGAATAAATAAGTATTGTACCACCGGCCACAGGCAGTCTGGGTTCTACCCAGGGTAAGTGCCCATGCAGCTAGGCCCAAGGCCCTGGGTAGACCCTCCAAGTGGTGTAGTGTGTGGAGTTACACACTTGGGGACTTAGTCTGCTGGCCTGAAGGGGCCTGTGTCAGTGGTGCTGGACAGAAATCTAGACTGCCTGAGTCCATCCCACAGCCCTATCTGAGAAAGGACAGTAAGAGATAGAGACATACTGACCCTGTGGGAAAGCTTGTCAGGACACAGCAGGAAGTCTGGGAGTCAGAACCCTCCACTGACAAAGATTTTGGTGCACTGGCAGGGGGTACCCAACTCCCCAGGGCTGTGGCAACAGAGAGGCTTCATCAATAGGGCACTGGTGATCCCTGGAAAGGACAGGCTGTGTTGTATGTAATCCTGTGCTGCTCCATTGTTAATCAAGAAACCATTGCAATCCCAGGCTTTTCCAGTGAGCTCCACCAGGGCAAATGCTCCCTTCTGTTGCTGGAGAACCCTAGCACAGGGGCTCGTGCTCCAAGAGCTGGGAGGCCTGGGCTTCCTGTTGCACATCTTCCATGGGTTGTGATGTCATTGGAGTTGCTGGGTGCAGGTTTGCAGCAGAGGAAGTCTGTGAGCTTGCATTGGCTCATTAACTCCAGTCCTGTCTGTGATCATAGACGTGTCCCCACCCCATAGCAATCCTGCAAGGAGGGTTTGAGCCATCCTCTGTACAGCTGGAGTTTTTCCAGAGACATGATCAGCCCCTCCTGAAGGGTTAAGTGGTTGTTTCTCTGAAAGACGGCAGGACTGCCAAGCAGGGGCCAACTTCTCAAGGGTGGGGCTTGTGCCTGGCACAGGGCCTTTCCATCACCTTACCTGGTGTCTCTTTGCTTCATTCTACAGTGAACTTCGATCACTTCCAGATTCTGCGAGCAATTGGGAAGGGCAGCTTTGGCAAGGTAAGGAAGAGTCTGTGGGTGGGCCAGTGGAGGGTGGGGACATGGGGGGGGGACACAGTGCCATGCAGACTTGCTCTATATCTCCTCAGAGAAGCTTGTCTCATCACTGGGGCAAAAGGCTCAGGACCATCAAGGAAGGAGTAGGGGCTGTGGGCCTTTTGGGGGTTGCCAGTGCAGCCCCCCACCACCTCTCAGGCAGGGTCTCCAGACTCAGCTCAGCTGAGAACAGTGTCCTGGTTTGGCTCTACAGAAACTTTGTCACCCTGTAAGGTTCTGTGTTTCAATTCCCACCCACTCAGTACTGTAGCCATCTTGCAGTCTGAGTGCTTTCCTCATTAACGGGTGCACTGTAGCCTGGAAAGGGGGCATCGTAGAAGGGCTGCCTTGTGCAGCCAGCTCCCCAAGCAAGCTACTGTTGACATGTGATGGACCTGCCAACTGAAACATCAGCTCAGGCCATACTGGAGTCCAGAGGCCAGGCTGTACCTATGTCTGTTTCTTAGATGCAAGGTGACAGACAGACCCCAGTGTGGTGGCCCAGCCTGCTTGCTCTCAGACCAACCCAGAAGGTCTTGTCCCTCAAGCAGGCGGCCTGCTGAGCCTGTCTCCACTTGCCTGGTTCTCTACTTGGCCAGATCTAACTTCCTGATTGCTGCCTTGTGATAGCTACAGATTGGGGGTAATTATAACTCAAAGAGACTTAACTAGGGCTCTGAAGAGGCTGGAATTAGCCCTCGGCTTCTGCAGCGTGGTGTGCTATGGATGGACCCCTCCTGAACAGATGTTTCTGTTCAGCTGTCCTGGCCCTTCCCTCCCCTCCAGCCTCACAGCTCTCTGGGCACTGTGTCTATTTAGGCTCCGAAAGCCCTCTCTAAAGAGATTGTACAACCACCAGAGTACAAAGCACAGGGTGATTGAGGGCGATTAATTGCCTCTACTTCATTGTATCACAAAGGAGGCTGTTCTGGAGCCTTCAGTGAATGTAAGTCAAAGCAGATGAATACTTTGCACAGTGTTGAAAACACTCCACAGGGAGGCATCTCTAAACTCACCCCCCCCCCCCACCCCACCCCATCCCGCCCCAATCCCAGAGGTTCCTTGGGCCTACTGCTTTGGGATTCTGAAGATGGTTAGCCTAAGGAGACCAGCTGAAACTCCTCTGTGCTGATGTTGCCAGAACTATAGAGGCTGCAGGCAGGAGAGACAGGGGGATGGGAGGGGGCAGGGGGATTGTGGAATAGCAGAGGGCAGCAACTGGACCTGGGGTCAGGAAAGTAGCTAATAGAGGTCTGGGATCAGGAGGCATTCATAACTTAGGTCTGAAGAGGGCTGGGTTGTAACATCCCAGGATGAAGACCACCATTAGTGGGCTAGGCTGGGGTCACGGGGAGCAGGGGCGTGTGCTGTGTTCTGGGAATCTTCCCATTTCCTTCCCCTGGAGGGCTTCAGGGCATCCCTTACCCAATCCTTCCTGCATCTACTGTCCCCCCACACTGCTTTGGGGGGCATTCCTGATCCTCATGAGGGTATCTGGGTTATCCTGTTCTATGACAAGTTTGCAGAACCCCAGGATTATGTGTCCTCTGACCAAGCCTTGGATTTGAAAGCTGTTGTCTGGAAACAGGCTGCTGTGGGGTGGGAGAGACAGGCATGTTTTCTGAGCTGGTGGGTAGTACAGTTGGGCCACCAGGAGTCTTAGGCTGCCTGGTGGTGTCTGAGAGAATGCGGCCTGCCATGGTTTGGGTTCTGTTCTTCCGTCTCCTCTCAGTAGCCACAGTGGGAGGCCCAGGCGGGAAGGAGTGAGGACCTGGGGAGGAAGCTGGGATGTCTGAGAGGCCTGAGAGTATGTCCTCCTGTGTGTGGTGGTTCAGAGGGTGTGTCCCCTACAGAAGACTCTTCTATAGGTGAGAACAAGCCCACTGAAGCCCTGCAGTGTGCCAGGCAGCGACAGGGTATGTGCACGTGAGACCAATGCTCCCAACCAAATGTTCCTTTAACCACTGGCTGCTTCACCTGTTGGGACCATGACTCTTAGAGATAGGCTATACAAATTTGTTATAACTAATCCTTGACTTTCCCTCCTCCAATTTCTAAAACAAACAAAAACAAAACGGGTAAACTACATTTAACATAATGTTTGTCATCCCCACTGTTTCAGGCGCACAGTCCCATGTCCTCATGGTCATGTTGTTGTGTGACTGATTTCAGTTACTTTCATCTGGCAAAAGTAAAGCTGTCTCCATTAAGTGGTAGCTCTGTCTTGCCCCCTTTCCAGGCCCTGGCAGTAGAGTTCTGCTTCTGTCTCTGGTTTTGAGTACCAGGACACCTTGCCTTGGTTATTTCTAGCTTCTATGACGGAAGCACCACATACCGGATGCTTGAGCAATAAATATCTCTCATAGTTATTGATGCCAGAAGTCCAAAATGAAGGCAGATATGGTGTCTGGTGGGAACTGACTTCCGGGCTGTGCCCTCAAATGGTGGAAGGAGGTCAGAGATCCCTGGGGTCCATCATCAGGGCGTGTCCAATTCATGAGTCCTCCCCACCCTCACCGTCTGCCCTATCACCTAGTTGTATAAGATTTCAATGTACAAATCTACGGCAGCACAAGTATTCAATATGCTGTAGTGAGTGGAATTATGTGAAATGTGTCTTCTGTTTCTGGTATAGTCCATGTAGCAAAATATCCTCAAAGTGTATGTTATAGCGTGTGTCTCTGAAGGTATAGTGATCCTACTGATGACCCTGTGTACTGTGTTTTTCTGTTGGTGGACTCTTGCGTTGCTCCCACAGATGGACCATTGGGGATCCTGCTGTTGCCACGACTGTGAGTGTACAACAGTCTCTGGATGTTCCTGCTTTAAAGTCTGTTGCTCAGAGGTGGATTGCCATATCACAGGGCAATCTTACCTGTGACCTTAGAGGAACTGCCCTGTTATTTCAGCAAGGGCTAAATCATGTCACCTTCCACCACAGGGCATGTCACTTCACATTCCTGCCCATAGTTGTCAGGGTCAGGATTTTTGGTCACAGCCTTCCAAGCGAAGAGGTTGTCTCCTTGTGTTTCCCTGATGGTGACAGACAGATCTGATGATGAAATTTCCCGTGTCTCAGTAGGCGCCTGTGAGGGCAATGTGTAGGTGTCTGGGACTCAAGCCTCTGCTGTGGAAGGTCTGGGCTCCCGTGACCTTTTGCTGGGATGTTGAGGGCTGATTTATTGTAATAGGTTTGTTGAGCAGGAAGCCTTTAAAGTTGTTCCTGGGAACAGAATCTGCTGGGTTGCTTCCATACAGCGGAGTGAACTGGGACACGCAGGCAGTTGCTTGGGAAATATAGCTTAAGTCAGAAATACAGAAATGGAAAGACAAACATTGACTGGTACAGCAGCGAAGATGAAAACTAGAAGGACCCATTGGTTGAAATGCCTATCATCGTTAGAGCCAGAAATGACCTTGGCCCTGACCTATTGGAATCATGCTCTGAACATTGGCTTTGCAATGTCCTCCTTCATCAAGTATGAACTGGGTATCCAGGTAACCTGCTTGTGGCAAATGACTCTAGTATCCCCCTAACTCAGGTGTCAGAACTTCACACTCAACTTTCTTGTTTAACCAAAAACCCCAATAAACATCCTATCAGAATCCTAGACATCCCCGTAGGAAGGGTGCTGTTGCTAGATAGACTTCTCTTCTTCCAGGCTTCCATCCATTCTGGAAATGATAGGCTGACCTTGAAGAGCAGGAGACATAACCAAACCCACCAGTTATCTAGAACTTGGAGAAGTCATGTCTTGGAGCAGGGAGTTTTATTCTCCAAGAAGAGAAGAGGGTGGAGGTCTTCATTCTTTAGCCATGGAAATAAAATCCTCATAGGTGTGGGGATGGAATTAAGCCCCCCTTTTCAGTCCTCTGAGTCATCATGACAACCTGACTACATTCAGGGGATGTCAGGAAGGAGTGAGACTTCAGATGACATATTCTGTCCCTAGAAGCATCTCTTTCAGAGCTATGGACCCTTCAGACTCCTCCCGATCGATGTGTTTGTGGTCTGTGTGCACCTCCCTAGGGCTCTAGGGCCTCTGCAGGAGGCAGCACAGCACTCGAGTCCCTCCCTGACCCCATCTTCTCAACAGACTGTCTAGGGAGTGATGTGGGTGTAACTAATTCTAAGACATACCACCCAGGTGGGTATAATCAGGACTCTGAGAAAATAAATCTGCTCTCCAGTTGGTATAGGTGCTTGTCCAGTCTTTCAACTTCAGTGCCTACCCTTCCCCTCATTGCCCTCTCGCTTGGCACTCATTTTGACTAAATCCTTGGCATCCTCTCAGGTTGGAAGAGGCTTTATCTGAGAAGCTCACCCTCCCTAAACTGTTTTTGTTTTAATTCCAGGAAATTGGATTCTAGCCCCAGCTACCATTATCACTGGGACATTCTGGAGGCCCCCCCCCTCTGTCTGTCTCTCTGTGTCTCTCTGTGTCTCTCTCTCTGTCTCTCTCTCTCTCTCTCTCTGTCTCTGTCTCTCTCTCTCTGTCTCTGTCTCTCTCTCTCTCTCTCTCTCTCTCTCTCTCTCTCTCTCTCTCTCTCTCTCTGTGTGTGTGTGTGTGTGGTCATGGCAAACAAAAATGAGTACCCCAAAATGTGGTGACATCTGAGAATCAGTGTTTCCTCTTCCTAGAAGGGAGAAGGGACACTCAGGTAGAGTATATGACATGCCTTGGAGCACCCAGAGGCTCTTGTTGGCACTGGTGAGCTGCACTGGCTGTGATCAGGCCTATCTGGGGCCTAGGTCTGCCTCCATGCCCTCTGTGAGGGGCATGCCCTCCTGGAGAAGGAAGACTGATAGTGTTAAGAGACGTGAGGAAGGGACCTATAGGATGTGTCTTCAGCACTCTTAGAAAACCTTTCCTGAATTTGTTGGCTTTCTGTCCTTTATCTCACAATATTCAGTCCCACAAAGTGGCAGAGTTGGGGATGTCACTGGAACCCTTCCTTCACGGGTCTCCTGTTTTCTTGTTCGTCACATGTTCTTAGAGTTGTGTACTAGGCTGTTCTGTATGGTGTTTGGTTCTTGTAGGGAGGAATTCATTTTTCCATTTGGAGACTTGGTTGATCTGTGCATCCCAGTGTTGGTCCTGCCCATCAGCTCTCCCACCGTAACAGCTCCCCAGTAGTGAAGGGAAAGGCTACTTCCTTGAGCGCCATCATGGCTGAGCAGAGGCTTGGCAGGCTTGGATACAAGACTCATACCTAATTTGGTGTTCAAGTAGTCACAGCCGTGATCTTTCAGCCTGTGGGCATTTCTTGCTGGGAAGATAGAGCCTAGTTCCAGCCTCCAGTGGGTGTGGTTTAGAGGCATGTTTCCTGTGATGTGCCAAATAGGCCAAATGCTGAAGGTTAATGCCGGTCAGTGATATGTATATGGTGAGGTGGTGGTCCTTAAGATCCTGAGATGTGACATTAGCAAGTGGAAGATCCCCAGGAGATGCCTGACTCCTGGGTCTGGATGTCCTAGGGCATGCCCTAGTCCAGGTGGGGTTTTAGTAGTTTGTTTGGCTTTGGGACAGCAGGCATAGTTTGCTGTTTTGGCAGGAATGTTCCTCCTGTCTAGGGCCTTATGGGCCCAGTTTCAAATTGGATGGATCTCTTTATCCACCTTTCTCTTTAACCTCCCTGCTGCCCTTGTCACTCTATGTTCCTTAGAACCTCTTTATCCTTCTTTCTGTCCCCAGACAAGGCCAGTTATAACTCACACAAAGGTTGCAGGGTGTCTGGACACAGTGATTCCTAGGGAGGGAAACCTGCCCTGTTTCCCCTACTACAGTCTGGGCACGAGATTCTCATTTCCAAGCAGCTAGGCCTAGCATTGTGACTGCAGAGCTCTCACAGAAGGACTCATGGAGCTATTATATGGGAAAGGAGGGTAGAAAGTTTCAGGCCCAAATATACGGACAATGTCTGTGTTCTTAAGCTTATGGGGAAAGAACTAAGAGAGTTGGGTGCAAAATACCTTTGGCATAGTCCCTAACCACTCCAGGAGTTCGGCCCCTGCTGAGTCCCCAAATCCTCAGATGATCCATGAGAGGCTTGAGCCAGAGGAAAATCATCCTCAGATGTGGTCATGCAATTTGGGGGCTTTGGCTGGTGTGAGGCCGGGCCAGGGCCCCCCTTGCCCTTCCCTGACAGATCTGTTTATGTGGCCCCCACTGATGACACCTTGCCTTTATCCAGCATTTCAGAGATAAGACAGCACTGTGGTTGCCATGGCAACTTCTCAGAGGCTGCATCCTGCCAGGAATATTGTGGGACATCACTGGGCCTCTGGTTCACTGAGTCTGTCTGTGGAGAATCCGGTTCTAAGATGCTGCTCTGTACAGCAGCGGGAGGCCACAAAGAGCTCAGAGATGCCTGACTTCTGGGATGTGTCCCAGTTGTTAATGCTGAATCATGGGTCCTGGATCACCTGTGGGCTGCTGGAACCAGTTCTGCCTACAGCCCATATGGGCCTCTGGAGACACCAGGATAGGAAAGTCATTGGGGGGTAGCCTGTGCCAGCTTAGTTGGGTAGGTGGTACCATCTATCCTCCATCCTATACCAGCAGGATGGAGGGCAGTATACTGGTAGCAACTTACCTTTGATGCTTAGGCCAGTGTCAAGCGACTTTCTTGCCTTTCAAGTTAATTAACTCCACTCTTTTCTCCCAAGACATTCAGACCTCAAATCCTCAACTCTGGGGTTTAGCATCTCAAATCTTTGTGCTGTGGATGTCAGGGCCATTGCTTTGTGGCCCCATCATGGGAATGGCTGTCACAATATAGGCAGCATCAGTGGCCAGCATCACTAATGTAAGCTCAAGGTGGCCACTAGAGTTATCAATGTCAGTAATGGCTATAGAAGTCTCTGACACTGCTGAGCCTGAGCACAGCTGCTGTGATCCCTGCACGTGCCTGGGCCTCATTTCTCCCATCTTGTGGCCCTCTGCTCCTGTGGCACACAGGTTCTGGCTAAAGCACTGGCCTAATCCCCTCTCACGGGCATCCTGCAGAGTCTACCCCATTGGTCGAGGTTGATGAGAGGGCCAAGCACATTTAGTGGGCTATATCATTTGTGAGGGTTTGTGCCCTGGAGACCTCAAAACAGTGGCATCTGTTGACTGTGTTGGTCGGGACCTAGGATAACTTGAAACTGACTCTTGTTTGTACTTTTGCTGATTCTGTTGATTGTGAAAAAGAGGGCAGAAAACATGCTCGCGCTAGTGGCGGAGGGAAGAGATGAGGGGATGCCTTCTAGTGGGACCTGATGTCCTCTTATAGCACCACAGCAGCAGATGGACTCGACAGGGCTGTAGAGACATCCAGAGTGGACAGTTGTCAGGTCTGAGTGAGCCTCAAACAGGCTGGCCCAGCTACAGGCTGCTTGCCCTCACCTTCCCATCTCAGAGCTCTGCCACTCAGGCCCAGGCTGGTTCTGAGTGAACTATGAACTTTTATGACTCAGATCCTCACTGGAGATGTGGCCGTGGGGCACTCAGTCTGCCTGATGTCATCTGGACTTCTGTGGGCCTCCTCCCAGCACAGACCTCTTTAGAAGCCATGTGGGCCCTGTCCTCACTCCAGGAGGCTCCCTGTGCCCTCCTACTCTGAGGGGCTCCCCACCAGTGGCCTTTCTCCATGAAAGCCAGGGCTGCTGGCCACAGTGGCTTTGAAGAGGGGAAAATGCTGAGGATCAAACAGGACTCCATCCCTTCCAGGACTGGAGGTGGAGGAAACCCACAGGTATTCTGAATATAGCTACGGGGGTCCCTTAAATGTCGGGAGGTGAGGTCAGCACCAGCCGCAAGAGGCTGACCAAGGGGAGAGGCTTCCTCCCTTATTAGATCAGAAGAAGTGTTCTCTTGAGAATGCTGTACTCTGAGTCTTGGTGAGGGTACCACCAGGGCTGTGGTGGCCCAGGAGCGTCACAGGAACTGTGGGTATTGTAGGTACCAAGAGTACCACAGGGGTTGTGAAGGCTGGAAATGCTGTGGCCAGGGCATCAGCAGCCTGTTGCAAGTCTCTGTTCTAACAGCTCCATTCTGGACTCCCTCTGTTGCCACCACAGGATAAAGAAAACTCCTGGCTACCACCCCACAGAGCCAGCATGCAGCAGAACATTTATCACATGCTCCTAAGTGGGCCAAAACACGATGTGAATGTGCCAGGCTTGCCTCTCAGGGTCAGCCAGGCAGTGCTGGCGCCTTATAAATAGCTGTTTCTCTCGAGACAGGCTCAGACGGAGAGCTCTTGCTTTCTTCCCTGCTTAGGCGTGTGAAGGCCCTTGTCATCCTCCTGCTGTACCTGGTCCTTGGGTGGTTTGGCTTGAGAGGGCCGAACAAGGGTGTTCAGCCGAGGGAGCAGGGTGGTTGCCCCCTACTGGTAGGGCCTGGAGGAGCTCCTCTTGGTGGTAAAGCTCACAGGGCAGGTGACCACAGCAATCCAGGATACAGGCCATGCTTTGTGGTTCGCCATATACCTCATTTCCTTCTCTACCTGGGCACCCCGAAGACCCATCTGTGCTCTGAGACAGCTGAGACAGCTGCCTCTGTGTGTCACACCCTTGTGGGAGCCTCATGCCTTGTGGTAATTCACAAGTTTCCACTAGGGCTAGGACAGTAAAGGAAGTGTTGACTCTTGTCATGGAAAGCTGTCCTCATCTCATCCTGAATCCAAGGTTCTAGGCCTCTGCGTAGAGCAGAGCCCAGTGCTAATGCTGACCTCTCCACTGACCACTGTAAACAGCAGCTTTGGGTCTGTCCTGAACTACTGAGGTCCACAGTTCAAAAGTAGATCTGGCTACCTCTGTGGAAGCCATTCCTCTCCCCTGACTCTTATACATTAAACTGGATTACAGAGAGCAGCCCACCTCTTCCCTCTGTGCTTCAGTTGGTATCTCTAAAACACAAGAATTGTTTTTTTAAAAACATAGCTGGAAAAATTTTTCATGCTTAAAATAGCCAACAGTGTGGTCCTATGAGCCCAGGTCAGGGTCAGCGTTCTCCTGATGACCTCATGACTGTTACACTGCTACTTCCCTGGATCAGGTTGACAGTGTGTCTGTATATGAGTAGGTGGTCTCCTTGCTTCATATGTGCCCCTCCTTCCTCTGCTGTGTAGTTTGGTTAAGGCTCAGGTTGCTCTGTCCCGAGAGACACTGTCTGTGAGCTCCTCTCCATCTCTAGATGTCTTTATTGGATCATCTGTGACTGAAGCAAGGTTCCATCTTCAGAGAGAGCCTTGCTCCTGCCTAAAACAAGTGTAAATCTGACCTTGGCAGCCATTGTCCATGAGTGCTGACCACTTATCTATCAGCCTCGAGTGGGATGGGTTGAATTCCTTCTGAACACTCCAGGGTAGAATCCATTTCAAGTCCGCCTCCCACGTCTAGAGGAGTTCCTCACTCTTTGGCTTGTGGTCTTGCTGCCACTTGGACCTCTTGTTTCTGTTTCATATCTCTTCTCTGACTTGAGCTCCTCTGCCTCCAGCACTGCCTGGCAAGGGCTATGTGGCAGCATCAGATGTCTTTGGTCCAGGATACCATCCTTCTCTCAAGATCAGCATTATAGCTACAAAGTCCCTTTCCCATGCATAGTAACACATCTACAGGTTCCAGGTTTAGGTCATGTGAGCCTCTGGAGGCCATCATTCTGCCAGCCATTTATGTCGTGATTTGTTGTTAAGTCTGATGGTGTGCCAACAAGCCCCACTGTCCTTATGTCTCATGCATGAGCCATGCCTGTGTGCTTCTGCAGTATGTCTTTGAGCTAGTTCCTAGAAGTGGAGTATGTGGGCTGGAGTGTGGTGCACATGAATTGTGCTAGAAATTGCCAAGTCTCCCTGCATAGGGGTGGCACCATTGTGGTCCACAGGGTGCCTGCCATAGGGCATGTTGGCAGCTGCTTGGATTTTTTGCCAGCCTGACAGACAAGGCACAGCAATTCATTTAGTTTTGCCTTGCATTTCTCTTATGGTAGGCTAATTTGCCTATTTTTTTTTTTTTTACTTTCCTCTTTAGTTGGTATTTCTGTTTGTTTCTGGAGCTCGATATATATATATATATATATATATATATATATATATATATATATATACATATTTCATAGAAATGCCAACCTTGATTTCTGACCTAAGTTGCAAATATTTTCTCAGTTTTCTTGTCTTTCAAGTTCATTTATATACCCTTTCCATGCACAGTGTTTTTCTTTTATGCAACCATTTTTTATCAATCATTTTCCAAATTGCTTTTGGATTCAGAGCCACAGAAATTTGTCCCTACTTTCATTTGGAGACATCTTCATGTTTTCTTCTATTGTGTCTAGGTTTTATGTGTCAGATTGAAACGCATAACCTGGAGTTATTATTTTGGCTTGTAGTGTCAGGCATGGATCAAATCTTCATATAACTTAATTGATCCCAACATCACTTGTTAAAAAGTCACTTTTGTTTAACTTAAGTTTAAGAAGCCACCAGGAATGGAACAAGAAGTATCCTTGTGCAGCTTAGTCTGTTTCTTGATTTTCTGTTCTGTTCCACTGGCCTGCTGTCTCTCCATGTATGGGTACCACACTGACGAGGCAACCACTTGGTGTGCATGAGAGTGTTTCCAGAGGTTTTACTCAGGAGGAAAACCCGCTCTCAATGAGCACAGCACCATCCCATGAGCGGGAAACACAGACTAAATAAAGGGGGAAGATAGGAGATAAACCCAAGCACCAGCATGCATCTCCGCTTCTTGATCCTATGGGATATGGTAGTCCCAGCCTCAGCGTTCTGCGACCATGGCTCCACCACGCCTTCCTCATCATGGTAAACTGTACGCTGTTAAGCTTCGAGCTGAAGTAAATCTTTTGAGCCTCGAGTTGCTTCTGTCAGGTACCTTGTCAACGTGACAAGAAGTGGCTAATACATCCTGACATCCAAAGCTTCTATAGTTCCACCAGCTGCTGCCCAGGGAGCAGTGTGTAAGTGTTAGTTGAGGAAACTAAGTCTTTGTCCCCTGCTCCTCTCTTACTTGTGTGTCCCCCTCTCTTTACTACATGGAACTAGATACCCCCTCTAGAACCTTCTCAGGAACAAGCACTCCCCTGACATCTCTGAAGGATGGAGGTTAGGGGACAGTAAGGGAGAGCCGGATGCAGACACAGGCAAGGAAGTTGGTTTAGGCTGAGGACAGGTGCTGAGCACCAGGGCACAGCAGGAGTGAATCCAGGTAGGGGACCAGGATGGGATTCGAGGAGCACTGACCTGGAAGAGGTCACAATCTCAGCCTCTTGGGAAGCAGAATAGTGTGGCCTCTTGCTCTGTCAGGGACTCGTGCGAGTCGTCTAAGCACCCTTCTCTATTCTGTCTAGTCCTCGCCCTCCTGTGTTTCTGCATGAGTTCTCTTCATGCCTTACCCAGGCACCCCTGCCAAGGTCTGGCAACCGCATATACCTTCTCTGGGATCCATCCTGTGATTTTTTTCTGCTGCTGGCATTGACAACCAACAGAATCCTGGGGAAGGCAGGATCCTGACCTGGTCCCCTGTGGTCCAGTCTGCCTTCCCTGGGTTTTACTATTCCCAGGAGGTGAGTTCATTATAGTGTTCCAAGGCTTTAAGTACCTGTTGTCAGCCCTTTGCTTTCTGGGGAACAAAAGTGACTTGGAAAGAAAAAGAGCTTGGGGTGAATCACTTAAATCTGCAAGATACGTAAACAGTGTTCAATTGGAATGGCACTTACACTGCCATTAGTCATCAGCTTATTTCAGGCTGAGCAGTGGCATTTTGCAGGGCGCCCTGCCGCCCCAGGAGCAGCAGGGCTCACTCCTCTGAGATCTGATCTCACTTCCTCTTTGTCTGGTGTAAGTGGATTACTAAGGAAGAGGCCCAGAAAGCCCAGACCCATTTCCTTTGAGGAAATAGTTCAGTGAGGCCTGCTGCAAAAGCTTAGCTGTATTGCTTTGCTGGACCCACCATACCTATAGTTCTTCTAAATCAGGGCAGCATAAGACACCTCATTGGAGCCTTTCTGTAGGGGATGGCACTGGAGGCCAGCAGAGCAAGGCTTTTCCAGTTTGGCTTAAACCTCCTCAGCTGCCTTCACCAAAAGGTGCTTAGTTGCAATTAATGAAGCCCATTTTAAGGGTAAAATTCAGCATTGTCCCTAGCAGCTGTAAGTGTGTTCACAGCCCAAAGCTCCATAGCCAGCCCCACTCAGCAGTGACATGGGCAGGCCAGTCTGTGTGGGAAGACAGTGAAGGTTTGGATCCATAAGGAGAGGAGGGACTAGGGGCCAGATCAGCAGATAGAAAAGAGAGAGAATGTACATCCAGGTGAGGGTGCACTACAAGTTTAGGCCAAGGTTTTGACACCCCAGGGAGCCGGTATATCCATGATAGTCTTGCTCAGGATGGGCAAGCAGTTTGACTTCTTGGGGATGAAGCAAAGTCCTACCACATTCCAGCTACAAACAGCCACAGTCCATGCTCTCTCTGGAGACTGAGGCTGGATGTGGAAGCAGGGATGACTCTTGGTCTCCCCCAGCTCCCAGAGGCTATTGAAGTCTCCTAGGTCTTCAGCAATCCTTGGCTCGTGGCTGTCTGCCCCATCATCAGGACCCATATGTTCACATCTATCCCATCTCCATGTGGCCTTGCCCTGTATGTCTTCCTATACCTTTTTTTTTCTTCTGTTATGGTATCTGCCGTTGATTTAGGCTTCACCTCCATCCATGACCTTCAGACCCTCAGCTTGGTCATGTTTCCAGAGACCCTTACCATACCTGAGCTATCCTTAGACTTAGGAATTAAGAGCCCAAAGACTCAAGAAATCCATGGCTGCATGCTGCTCCTGTTGTTTCTTTGTGGCTCTGTAGCTGGTAGCAGCTCCTGGTGGCTCCTTGTTGGGGCCAGTACTGTGAAAATTATAGAAAATCTCTAAGGCAGTATCTGTGAGGTTTCTGCCCTGAGTGAGGGAAGGCCCCCCCACACACCTCCAGGAATCCTGGAGAAAGGGGCCTGTGGTATATGTGGGTGTATATGACTGACCCTAGGTAGGGGGTATGTAGGCAGCTTTCATAGGGGAGGCACAAAAGGGACAGAATAACTAGGGCTCTGGACCTGATAGGCAAAGACCCCTCCTGCCTCCAAAAGGTAGACTCCCCTTGGGTAGTTTCCCAGCCCATTCACTTCTGTCTTGGAAGTGATTAGCCTTCTCTACTTCCTGCTTGAAGGTGTACTGGTGCGGGGAGGGGGGGAGAGACAAGAAGCCCTCATGCTCATGCTCCCACTGGCCTGGGCTCTGACCGATAGCCCATAATTCTGCTCAGTGGGAGAAGAATGAAGCTTCAATCAGAGAAGGGCCTGGATCCAGGACCAGGTAGGCTGGGTGTCCTGCTGTGTCTGACACTTATTTTCATTCTGAAATTTTCAATAGGCTTTCAAAATAATAATTTAAAAAAAGGATTGTAGCTAGCTCAGGGGAAAAAATCTGCAGCTCAACACTTGGCTGTCTATGCTTTCCCTGCCGTTCTGACTGTGTGGGGCCTGCCAACCTGTCAACCGCTCAGTCTTGGAGCAGGTGGGGCTTCTCAAACCCTCAGGAGTCCTCGATCTACACACTTCATGTCCCCTCTACCCAGACTCTTCCTGTCACATTCATGGAGTAGGGCAGAGTGATATGTGTCACTCAATTTCTGGAAGAGGGCTCACTTAGGACCTGTGGTGAGTGACTGGGTCATATTCTCCAGCATCCACTGCCCTACAGCCCCAATCCACACAAGATGTCTCTCACGTGCTCTCTGCAAGCCTATGCCAAGCATTCTGCAGTTGCCCTGTCTCTTGTATGCTCCTCCATAACCCTGGAAAAACAGAGAAAGGGAGGGAAGAGTGAGTCTCAGAGAGGCGACTTCAGGGACACCCTTGAACTAGCCTCAGACCCAGACAGGTGCCTCCTGGGGCCACATGTTGACTTTTTAGGTTCTCCGTGATCACAGAACAGCCTCCAAAGCTTTCCAGAATGGTCCAGGATGGGTCTTCTGAGTACAAGAAGGTGGCAGACTACATACAGACAACTAAAAATGTCTTGGTGCAGAAGCTTTGGGGGCAGCTGTGAGGGCACCTGAGGCCAGGAGGGACATCTGGAGCTTAAAGAAGGCGCATGTCACTTCTGCTCCTTTGCTCCAAGCAGAGCATTCATCTACAGCCAATCTCATGACCAGATACTTGGGTCCAGGACACCCTGGGCCAGTGGGCTGTGTCTAAGGCTGTCTATAGGGTAAGAGGTCTAACCTGACCTAGCAGTCTTAATAGAAAATCCTGCACAGCATCTCTCCCCATATTGCAGAGGACTGAGGTGACAAATGTATCTGTGCCTGAAGGCCATACCCCTGCTGGGACTGCTATCACCAGTAGGGAAACAGAAGACAAGAGGGCAAGGTTCCTGGGCCTCCTTGGTGGTTGCTGACGCGGGGAAAGTCTGAGTCATATCTACTTATAAAGACATCTTAAACCAGAGATGGCATAGATCCTCTACAGGTGCCTCCCCCAAATGGGACTTCCTGTTGCCCAGGAGATAGTGGGTGCTGCTGACCTGACCCATGTGCCAATGGGGAGGGACCCCATGATAGCACAGAGCCTCTGGACAGAGCTGAGCCCAAGGAGGGCTGCAATTCTGTGGTCCACAGGGCAGTGGGGGTGAAGGCCAGTACTTAGCACCCAATGCACCCAGCTGCCTCGGTGGTCTAACCAAGAATTACTGGCATCACACAGCTACTGACCTTTGAGGAAGCACCCAGATCATGTAGGAGTGGTCTAGACAGCTCTCCCACTCTAGTCTTGGGTTCTGAGTAAGGACACTGATTCCCTTCCAGTTTAGGGAAGGGATTTCAGCTCTTGCTTTTAGGAGACAGGATGGTCAGCTATTGACTGATGCCTGTTCTTTTTAAAAGTATCTTCAATTCAAAATAGTCGATGTGCTAGAGTGGCACAGTTCTAACTCTCTCTCTGACGTGGCTGTCACTGTACTCAGTCACAACTCCATGCTTGACTTGAGGGAAACCTTGTGGGCAGGACTGTTGAATGGGCAGATGTTGTTTAGTAGCCAACGGTGGCTGGCTTGGCTTGACCCCTAGTCCTAGACTGAGCTGAGGTGCCCAGAGGCCACTCTATTCTGGCCCATGAGCTCATTCTGGGAACAGCTTGTGGGTCATTCTGTGCAACTGTACAGTTAGAATCATGGAGTTGGGTTGATGTCAAGGTCTATCCAAGTGCAGAATGCCCAAGAGACCCAACTAGTCTTTGAACCAGACAGAGTTTTTGCAGGGATCATGGTGGCTTGTACACAAACCTGGCTGGGCGTGTTCCAGTGCTGGTTTGGGGGTGGGTGGACTCTGAGAAGTGGCCAGATGTACTGAAGGGCTGCTAAGGCATTCTGAGTTTTCCTTCTTCCTGAACCCTGGCCAGGGGCCTTTGGGTCAGCTCTACCTGTTGCTCGGGGCCCTGCTGTGGCTTCCTTCCAGGACATTTGGATCTTTAAGCAAGAGAGTAGAGGAGGATCCAGCTGCCTTCTCAGCAGGCTCAGAAGTCCTGGGAGAGCATTTGCAGAGTGAGTGTGAACAAGCCGAATATTTGGCTTTTAGTGCCACCGTGCTTATTCAGACACATTTGCACAGCTGCCCAGTAGCCATAATTTTTCACCTTCTCCTCCTTTTTGTTAGCCTCATTTCTGGGTGACTGACTTAGCTTGACAGTTCATGGAACACATACAGGGACATAGAAAAGCCAGTTAAACTGGCTGTCTCAGGCCCTTTTGGGTTCTAGGTTTGTATTCTTACAGCTCTTTCTTGCCCCTGCCTCTCTGTCTCTGTCTCTCTGTCTCTGTCTCTCTCTGTCTTTATGTCTCTCTCTCTCTCTCTCTCTCTCTCTCTCTCTCTGTGTGTGTGTGTGTGTGTGTGTGTGTGTGTGTGTGTGTATGTATCTGTCTGTCCCTCTTTTTTTTTTCTCCTTTTCCCTTCCGTTTTAGTTAGGGCTTTATTTGGAGTAAAGAGATACCATGATCTTACGAAGGAAAATATTAGTCCATTATCATTAAGGTGGGAAGCGTGGTGGCACCCAGGCAGACATGATGCTGGGAAGGTAGCTGGGGAGGTAGTCTACGTCTGGATCTGCCAGCAGCAGGAAGAGATAGTGAGCCACTGGGTCTGGCTTGAGCTTCTGAAACCTCAAAGCCCACGCTGCTGTGACACACTTCCTCCAACAAGGCCACACCTCCCATAATGCCACTCCTTATGAGCATATGGGGCCATTTTTATTCAGACCCCCACTCTTTTCTTCCTTCCTTCCTTCCTTCCTTCCTTCCTTCCTTCCTTCCTTCCTTCCTTCCTTCCTTCTGTTTTAGAGAGTCTTATGTAACTTAGGCTAGCCTTGAACTTGCTATGAAACCAAGGATGACCTTGAACTGCCTTCATATCCTCGTTGCTGAGTTTACAGGAATGTGCCACCACATCTAGTTTTATGAAATGTTGGGGATTTGACCAGGGCTTTGAGCATGTTAGACAATTGCTCAATCAACTGAGTAGAGCCCCACTTGGCTTTGATTTGAGAAGGGTCTTTGCCCCCAACTCACCCGCAGATACAAGATCCCCTTCTCTGAATGTCATCTATGGGTTCTGCACCCCACACCTGTTCCCATAGGCTTGCTCCTCAAAGGTGGTGCTGAGATTAGGATACAGTGATTGTGGTGAACCTTAGAGGTAGGAGCTGATATGTATTCAGGGTGAGTTCCCATCCCTGGTCAGTCTTCCTGGGGCATTAGCCCCAGCAGAGGAAATTTCCAGAAGAGTTTGCAAGTGTCTTTGTGGTCTGCACAAGAACCTGGTTGTGTTTGTGCTACTGGCAAGTCTTGCTGAGGCAGGTGGGCTCCTAGAGGCAGTCAGATAACACCTCCATACCCTGGTGGCATCATATCTCAGGCTTAGCTCTGTTCCCTTGGGCTTGCAATGCCTGTGGGCAAGGTGCTATGTATGCAGTGTTGCCTTGGAAACTGCATCTGTGGATACAGAAGGTGTGTCTCTGGATGGTGGGAGGATATGTAGGGCTCAGGACTGGGAGAAGCTGCTCAGCCACTTCATCCACAAACCCATCATCCAAGACCAGAGTTCCAGACATCCCTGCTGCCACTGCTGTAGGGCAGGGACCATAGAAGCACCACCAGATGTCATCAGAACTTCACAGTAGAGTGGCTAAAACCACAGCCAAGAAGTATCTGTGTGGCTTCTATCCACCCCGGCTGCTTTCATCACCATGGCTCACATCTACCTTCTGTGCAGACTGTGTATGTCACCCTGCTGTTTTTACTGCACAGATTAATGTCCTTTCTTAGTGTTCCAAAGTTGCTACATATCATTAAAAGTCCTTTAGGTGACTCATCAATGGCTGAGTGGCAGTATTAAGCTTACCACTCTGTGCCAGGAGGCCACTGGGTGTAGGGTCAGAAATCAGTCCTAGAGATCTTTTGCCTTGTGTATATTCCCAGGTAAAGGGATGTGGGTCCCCTCAGGGTGAATCCAGAGATTTTGGGCTGAGGCCACTGCCACTGAGGTGTATAGTGAGCACCAGGCTTTCTAGTGACACCTGGAAGTCTCACTTACCCTGAGGTCCAGAATCATTCCTGGCTTGAGTCTAGTGTTCCAGGAAGCCCTAGAGACCACAGTCTATAGAAACCCTCGGAATTGGCTCTGGTTACCTGAGTCACCTGTCCTCAAGAGTCACTGTGGCTTGTGGTAGGGGTGGGTGGCTCAGTGCCAGCTTTTTGTGTTTTAACTTCCTGTTTAAAGGAATCTTTGTCCTTGGTTCTGAAGGACATACTTTGGCCACAAGGGTCACCAGCTACTTTTCTGCTCACCTTGTCCTTATCACCTGCTCCTTTCTGCTTAGGCAGTGCAGTGCTCAGGAAGTGCTGTGCCTTAAGGACTGTGCAGAGACAGGGTGTCATGGACAGTCCCTGCTTGGTGGAAACCGTGATCCCGTGGTGGATGTAGATTTCCTGGATGCACCGCTTTGTGCTAAGTGGGTTTTCTCCTTCACTCCGGTGATGATTTTCTTGAATATTAATTTGATGGGAGCTGAAATCAACTATGAGACATGCCTCTGGCTGGGTCTGTGAGGACATTTCCAGGAAGCAGTGAGCAGATAGGAAGCAAGGTCAAACCCTGAGAAAGAAGGGGGGTGCTGAAGCTTGTTAAGGTGCTACCGCTCACACAGGTCACGGCTGGTGAGGGTCTTAACACTCCACACAGGCCAGCCCACCATAAAACTAGGACTCTTGTCTGGGTGCACTGAGACTGGGTTCTGCTAGTCTGTAGCAGGGGACCGTTCACATCCTTGTCCCACAGCCAACTGGGAACCCTGGCTCTTTCAGAGTGAAAGAAGCTGAAGATTTTGTTTCTGGCATTCTACTCTATGGCCTTGGCCCTCCAGGTGTGCATCGTGCAGAAGCGGGACACTGAGAAGATGTATGCCATGAAGTACATGAACAAGCAGCAATGCATTGAGCGTGACGAGGTCCGCAATGTCTTCCGGGAGCTGGAGATCCTGCAGGAGATTGAACATGTCTTCCTGGTGAACCTCTGGTGAGCCTGCACGAGGACTGCCAGGGATGCCCCTTGCAGTGGAATTTACCCTCAGGGATGCTCCCTACAGCGGGATTTGCTCTCTGGAGTGGGACAAGGAGCCCTGCTGTTCTTTGGCTCTAATACCAATGGATTCCCCCTCCCCCGTGCTAGTCCTCCCTACCTCCCATCATCTATTGTGTCCAGGGCCTGCTGTGCCCAGGAGCCCATGATGTGCAGGGATTTGTGTAGACTCTCCCCAGGGTCTGCTAGGAGCCCAGGATTTAGCACTAAGTTGTACTGTCAAGTGTAGAAAAGGACCTTCAGGTTCCTGCATGTCTTGGTTAGGGTTTCTATTGCTGTGAATAGATACCATGACCACAGCAAATCTTATTAAGGGAAAGCCTTTAATTGGGGCTGGCTTACAGTTTAGAGGTTTAGTCCATTATTATCATAGTAGGGCATGTGGCCCATACACGCAGATGTGCTGGAGAGGTAGCTGAGAATTCTACATCTGGATCTGAAGGCAGTAGGAATAGAGAGTGGCTGAGCTCCTGAAATCTCAAAGTCCAGCCCTGATGACATACTTCCTCTAACAAGGCCACACCTCCTGATAGTGCCACTCCCTGTGAGTCTGTGGGGGCCATTTTCATTCAGGCCACCACACCGCACAAAATAAGTACCAGATGCATAAGAGCCTGAGAGCTGCTGGGAGGTTAATTCCTCCTTCTCCAGGGAGGATCCAGGGTCCTCGCATTGCAGGACTTCTCCCAGCACTGGAGTCCTCTCCTGCACATGCATCTTCCCTGACCCAGGCGTTGACTGCTTCCGAGAGTGGACGATACAGATTTCCTATATAAATTGTTCTGTGCTGCGTTCCTGGATGATTGATGAAGGCTCTGTGGACCACAGGGTTTCCAACAGCAGGGATCTCTGCCACAGTAGCCTCTAGAATTCATAGGTGCTCCTCCCCTGTAGGTGACCCTATGTCCATTAGCAGAGCTTCAGGAAGGAGCAGCTATTTGGGGTAGTGGAAAGCAGTGTGTTCTGTTTGACAGTGAACCCGAGACTTGCTTAAGAGCACAGACCCATTCCCCAAACTGCAACTGGCTGTTTTGTTCTTGCTACAGTAGGTCACGAAACTTCTGAGTGGACAGTGACCGTTTCCCAGAGGCTACACAGCATGGCTCAATGGCTTCCTTCCTACTCAGAAACACTAGTGTTCTGTGGCTGCTGTTTTCCAGGCAGCCCAGAGTGATAGACTCAGATAGCATTTTTGTGATGCACATTCCATCTTGTTTTCAGCATGCTGAGTGACATTCTGAGGTGGGCAGAAGGCCTAAGTGAGAAGTACCCCTCAAACCTGCCCCTGTCATGCTGTAGCTCAGGAGGTCAGGCCTAGGCATAGACCAGGAGGGAGTCTGCTATGATGTGGGAACACAGTGGGGGACTGAGACATCTTGGGGAAAAAAAGGAAGACCAAGATTTTCCTGTTTAGGGCCTTAGCAACCCAGCCTCCCTGGGCTTTCTAAAAGACAGTGTTGCCTAATGGTTAGGTGCATGGATTCTGGGTTGAGCCTCCTACCATGTTGTAGACCACACACCACACTCTTTGTTGTGAAACAGGAGGTCCCAGTGCTGCTATCCACAACTCTGCAGGTGTTAGCATGACTTGGGCCGTAAGCCAGGAATTCAGAATCTATATTACACTCTACCTTTCCATACACCAGTCTTCTGGGAGGGGGGGGGTGTCACCTGACATCTAAGGCTGTGTGCACTGGGACTACTATAGCATCCCTGGTGTCCTGCCTGTGCCACCTTCTCCAGGCCACCTTCCACTGAGGGTGAGAGAGGGTGGCTTATAGAGGGCAGGAAGTGGGACATCACATGAAACTGGATTCTCTGTGACTTCCTTCATTAAAGAGTCAGTTGTTTGAAAATTGGGAGTTACCTCTGAGAGCTCACGAAGGAAATTATGGAGTGGAAAGGAGTCCTTAAATAATTGCTCTACTAATGTCACCATCATTTTCATTATCATCAACATCAGTGTCACCACTGCTACCACCGGCATCTTTATTACTGTCCCACCACCACCATTGCTACCACCACTGCCATTGTTACCACTATCAACCATCTTTTTCATCACAACCACCATCGCCACCCCCATCATCACCATGGCTTCTAGTCCTTAAACACCAGTTTCTTGTCCAGCCCCGGCAAAACATTTCATTGGTACTGTCTCACGTTCTTCTGTTACCAGCCAGTGTTTTTGTTTTGCTTTGTTTTTATTCTCATAAAAGAAGCCAGGGAAGCCTGAAATAGCCCAGAAACGCATACTGTGTTTGTTTTTCAGTTGTCACTCACGGGCATCTCTGCTCCACAGCTGAATCACCCTTAGGGGCAGGGATGTTCTGTTTTCCCTAGTATCTTGGGGCAGCTCTGAGCAGAGGTGTAGTCACTGGATTGGAAGGAGGAAGGGCCAGGCGTGGCGAGAGCCATTGCTCTGGCTCCCCAGCCATTCATATGCCAAGAAGTCTTCCCTGGTGCCCACAGGTATTCATTCCAAGATGAGGAGGACATGTTCATGGTGGTGGATCTGCTTCTGGGTGGAGACCTGCGCTACCACCTGCAGCAGAACGTCCAGTTCTCAGAGGACACAGTGAGGCTGTACATCTGTGAGATGGCCCTGGCCCTGGACTACCTGCGTAGCCAGCACATCATCCACAGGTGTGGGATGAAGCACCTCCCTGGGTGGAATGGTTGGTAATAACCTTGGGTCACACCACCTAAAGGGCTGTACCTAGTCCAGCAAGTCTGGCTCTTCATCCCACCCTCCCACAAGGACCCGTTCCCAGCAGGGGGCCTGTCCAAACAAGCCAGTTTGAGACTGGATACAAAGGACTTAGTCCTCGTGGGTGGACCACAGGGCCTGACCACATCTAAGTGGCTCTTATTTGTCCAATGGCCACACCGATTGAGGTAGTCTTGTAAAGCAGATGGAACTAGGAAATGTCTAATTGGCAAGCAAGTAGAATTAGGAAGCAGGAATTAGGCTGAAATCCTGCAGCCTCAGTGCAAACCGAGGTGTAGGTCAAATAGACCTGATTTCTGCCTCTCTGCCCTGGGGATTCTGTTGTCCGTCCATAGTTAAGGTGTGTGATGGTTACTGAACTCTAGCTGTGTGTCTGGATGGAAGTCAAGAGGAGAGGACCAAAACTGAGTTGTGGCCAAAATGTACATGAGTTCACTTCCATGCAGTTCCAGGGCTCTGGTGAGGGCATCATGGGAACCTGTCCCAGAGGGCGTTCTGTAGTTCTTGGGGCCTTCCAGTTGTAGGTGGCCTTCTGTGCAGTCCTAGATGCTCTTTGGCCACCAAGACTCATAAGATGGATTGCTGGTGGCTTCCCTGTAGCTGGTTTCTGGGTGGCTTTGGTGCCCTCTAAATTGTATGAAGTGTGCCCTCTATGTCTCACACCAGGTCTTATGTTAGGACCCCTCCTAAATACCAAGTCGTGCCTTCCAGGCCTCTGCCTTTGGTAGGGTGTCTGGAGAGCCTCTGATTGTCAGAAATGGCAGAGCAGGAATGGCATGGTCTCAAGCTCATTTTCTTCTCACCTCTGTCCTTCTAGAGATGTCAAGCCTGACAACATTCTCCTGGATGAGCAAGGTGAGTGTCTGGAGCTCTGGGACACTGAGAGGAGCGTGGTCACCCTGCCCAGGACCTGGAAAACCATGCTTGCCCTCTCTTCACAGGACATGCACACCTGACCGACTTCAACATTGCCACCATCATAAAGGATGGGGAGAGGGCGACAGCTTTAGCTGGGACCAAACCATACATGGGTAAGCCTAAGGCCTCTGATGACACCTGGCTGTGCAGGGCCATGCCCCTGCCTCTGTCCTTACTCCATGGTGAGATATAAAGTTACAAGAGGATTGACAGGAAAGGCCTTTTTCATATGATCAATCTGATATGTGTACAATCTGTGGGTATACGAGAGATTCATGGGATGGAAAAACGAAACGGCCCCTCCATCGCTGCACAGAACCTGGGCTTGAACCAAATGGTCTAGCTATGCACAATGTTTTAACTACTGTGGGCTGTTCCAGAAGGGTGCTCCTCCCTGCAGGTGAGACAGTGCAGAACCATGGTTGGGTAGGGTTCTCTTTCAGGCCTGGTACAGCCCTCTTTCCAGGCCTGGCGGTTACCATGAGTCCCTGGGTTACCAGGCCCTCTAGCCCACAGCTCAGCTCTTTCTTCTCTTTGTTGCAAAGCCCCAGAGATCTTTCACTCTTTCGTCAATGGCGGCACTGGCTACTCCTTCGAGGTGGACTGGTGGTCCGTGGGGGTGATGGCTTACGAGCTGCTACGAGGATGGGTATGGAACCTTGCAAACTTAAGCTTGCCACTTCCTTACCCCAGACTGTCTGAGAGCCAGGGAGGGAGGACAGTACTCCCAAACCTCAGAGGACTCGGCCTTTTATCAAAGTGTGATAAATGCTGAGCAAGCGAGTCTCTTTGGGTGGTGGTGATGGTTAGGACGTGTGTCCAGCAGGTTCCTGGGAGGGGCATTACTTTTTTCTCTGGGGACAGAGACACCGATCTGCTTAGGCCTCATACTTCCCTCTGTATCCTCTCTTGGGGTGCCTCCACCATTCCATGGAACCCCAGTCCCAGTAAACACAGTACCTCCTGTCCTTTGGCAATGACCCACCCAGGCCTTGGGTCTTGGTGGTGGTAGGGAGTGCATATTCTTGACAGATGAATTTCTGGGCTGTGGTACCCAGTTCAGTCCTGGTGCGAGCTCTACCCCCTGGGCTCTGGATCAGGTAGCTGCTGTGTTCAGAGCTGGACCTGTATTTGGGACTGGACTGCAGGTGGGCTCCCAGGGTGTTTGCACTTGTGCCTGGGTGCAGTGGTGGGCAGCGGCACCCGGTGCAGTGTGTTCCTGCCCACAGAGGCCCTACGATATCCACTCGAGCAATGCCGTGGACTCACTCGTTCAGCTGTTCAGTACTGTGAGTGTCCAGTATGTGCCCACCTGGTCCAAGGAGATGGTGGCCCTGCTTCGGAAGGTGAGCCTCCTTCCTCCTCACCCACCTGCCCCCCGCCCCCCCCCCCAGAATCCTAGCCCTTTTGCACTCACCCTTTCAGGATCTCAGGAAGGCACCCCATCTTTCCATGGGCACAGACCCATGGAAAGTTACTAGCACAGTCGTAACCTTTCCTGGACAACCACTCTAAAACCCTGTCTGGCTTAGAGAACTGAGTTTCTAGTTCCAGCAGTGGGCTGTCTGTGTGCAGCCTGATTGGGTCCTTGTGGTGAGTTAAATAATAGCATGCCCCTGTCTGTAATCCTATAAGGAACCCATGTGTTAGGACATGACTCCCTTAACACTCCCTTAACAAGATGCTCAGACCCAGGCAAAGAATTCAGACATCAAGCCTCGTGGATTACACGTGTAGGAGGGAGAGGGTACCAGGCTGGCATATGACTCGTACTGTGCTTAAGTCTCCTCTGTCCACACCCCCACCCTGAAAGGTGCACAGGACCTGGGAGCAAACAAAGAAGAAAGCCATCCCCTTCCCCTCTCACAGCCAAGTTCTGTCCGTAACTGCTGGGAGGAGGATGGAGGATAACAGCTATCAGGGACACAGGGACACTATATGTCCTGGGACTGGACTAGGGGTTGTTTGTCACGTGAAGAGCTTTTTTTCTAAATATGTTGATTGGAGTATCCTAAGGGGTGGATCCAGATAGCAGAGCCCATGGCCGGGACAGGTGTGAAGAAAGGGTTATTATATAAGAGACTGAACAGGAGGCACCTGGCCCTGGTGACCTGATGTCCTGACCCAGCATGGATGCCTAGGTTTCTGGAGCCTGGAGGTTCTGTGTGGTCACAGAAGAGGCTTTGATGTAGCTAGTTGGGCCCACCTGCTAGTGTGTGAGAATATTATCCAGGATACCACTGCCACCTGCTGGCAAATCTTGGCAGGACATCCCTGCAGGTTCACTGTTGTCCTTGGGCATCAGGGCATTGGGATCTCCGGGTCCCTGGGACCATATTGCTCGATGCCACCTTTCCTGATGTGTCCCTTGCAATCCTGAGATTCTAAGTCTCAGGCCTGTGGGCACCTTCAAGGGTTGCTCCAACCGGGGCATGTGGCCAGACTCATCTGAGAGGGGACCTTCCTACAGCTCCTCACTGTGAACCCCGAACACCGGTTCTCCAGTCTCCAAGACATGCAGACAGCCCCATCGCTGGCCCACGTGCTCTGGGATGACCTGAGTGAAAAGAAGGTGGAGCCAGGCTTTGTGCCCAATGTAAGAAGCCCAAGTGCTCAGACAGGCAATCCCAGGCGGTTGGGGTGGGTGGCATCTGCAGGCTGGGCTCAGTACCCTGTGCCTCCACGCAGAAAGGCCGCCTGCACTGTGACCCCACCTTTGAGTTGGAGGAGATGATACTGGAGTCGAGACCTCTGCACAAGAAGAAAAAGCGGTTGGCTAAGAACAAGTCGAGGGATAGCAGCAGAGACAGCTCGCAGTCGGTGAGTGCAGGGCTCAGGCTGCCCCTTTCCCCACCCCTGAGTGTGGTGTGTAAGGTCCCTTCACAGCACTCTGCATGGCCTTGGGCAGAGCATGCACTCTGTAGCCCAGCAACAGTCTTCCTAATGTCCCAAGGAGGCCTAGAACTTTCCCTCTACCTTTACCAGCTTCCCTGGTCGTACTCAGCCTCTCCATGTGGCTGCCCTCAGCTGCTTGCTCCTTCTGGACGGTGACACCTGCTTGAGCAAGGCAGACACTCAGAGTGAAAAGTCCTGATGCTGTGCCCAGGGGCATTAGTGCTCAGGAGACTTGTGTACTAGTACATCAGTGCGCAAGTATGCCAATGTCCCAAGTCAAAGTGTTGTCAAAGCTCTGCTCTCCCAAGTCTCCAAGAAGGCTCCTTCCCTGCCTTCCTGGCTTTGGGGGTGGCTGTCAATCTTGAACATCCCACGTAAAGTCATGTTCACAGGTTCTAGGGTTTAGAGTCTGAATTTTTTGGGGGAGAGGAATCACAGTTTAGTTCCCAATACCAGGTTGCAGCTGGTGAGGGCAGCCATTGTGTGTTGCTATCAGACTGGTCTGATCAATGGTCAGTGTTTGCCCCATACTTGGGCCTCTCTCTCTCTCTAGAGTATAACCTCCCAGATCTAATGGACTTTGTGTTACTCCTGAGTGGGTGTGGGATGCAGGAGTGGGGTTGCCTCCTAGATGCCCTGATTTTTCAGGCCCAGATAGGTAAGTGGGCTCTTGTCCTCTCTCTCCTTAGACTGCCCATGGCACCCCTGGTGTCTGTGTTTCATTTCAGCCTGACAGCTCCTGGGCCAGGTGCCAAGAGTTGGTAGGGATGGCAGAGGTTCTTTCTGGGGCATTTAGAACCAGGGCTTTGGGGAACTGAAACTGGCTCTGTGTGGGAGTGGGTACCTAGGGTGAGAATCCAGACTCTAACTGCCATGCTGACTTCTGGAGGCTGTGAATGGGTAGACACCTGCACCGGGAGGACAGCACTGTCCTGCAGCAGTTGCTGGGAGCTTTATTAGGGGGTAGGAAGTGTTCTGTAAGTTGGCTAATACTGGGGAAACATCCAGTTCTTATGGAAAATTGAGAACTTTAAGACTGAGGCACTTTAATGGATACCTTTATTTTCTTACAATCACATAGCACACACACACACACACACACGCACACACGCACGCACGCACACACGCATGCACGCACACACACACACACACACACACACGCACGCACGCACACACGCACGCATGCACGCACACACACACACACACACACAAGTGCAACATTGCTGGCTTCCAGCACACTTACCACCACAATCTAAGTGGAGAGCTTTCTCATAGCCCCTTCTTATCAGCCTTTCCCTGCAGGCATGGTATCTGCCTCTGTCACTGTAGATGTCCCTGCTCTGACATTTCACCTAGATGGAATCGTAGTATGTGGTTCTGCACTTCTTGCACTTGACATGATGTTTTCAAGACTCACCCATGCTGTCCCAAATGCCAGCACCTCCCTTCTTCTGACTGTGAAAAAACACCCCCTCTCTATTTAGTATTTTATTAATGAATATGTCACATTTCCCTCTGCCATTTATCCCCTGACTAGACTTGGGGCCACTTCTACTTTTGAATCATTGTAACACTGCTGTGAATTTGTGCATAGGTCCTTTTGGAGGTGTGCTCTCATTTTTTCTTAAGAGGGACCTTAGTGTGACGTTTGGCTTATGTGCCACCTCTTTGCCCTAGTTTTCGGGAACCCACCATGGTGAGTTCCATAGTTGCACCATTTTATACCCCACCGGCCACATAGGAGGACGCTAATGCTTCACGTCCTCACAAGTTCTTAATGTTCCGTTTGCATCTTCAGTCCTATTATATTGCATGTGAAGCAGTGAAGGTTTTGGTTTTTTACTAGTTTCTTTGTTTTTGTTTTTCGTAGTTTGGCTTGAGGGAGTATTTTGTTTGCCTGCTTTGTTGGGGTTTTTTTTGTTGTTTTGAGACAGAGTCTCTTCTAACCCAGGCTGGTCTTGAACCCACTTTATAGTCAAGAATTACCTTGAATTTCTGGTCTTCTGCTTCTACCACTGAAGTGCAGGGATTAGAGCATGCTCTACCATACCCCACAATGTTCCACGAATGCTAGGTGCTCTGCCAACTGAGCCACACTCCCAGGTCCCGCAGCTGCTTTTTATTTGCATTTTACTGATTAGTGAACATCTTTTGTGCTTATCACATATCTTATTGGATAACTGCTCTTTTCTGTCCCTTTAAAGTTGGATTATCTTTCTAGTCCCCTGTGCCCATATCTATCTTTGACCCATGTGTTTAGACCACTCATGTTGACAGATTCCTATCTGCTGTAGCCAGTCCACACACCATGTGTGTTCTTCCCTAGCCGGCGTTGCCTCCTCTGATTTCCATCAGGCACTTTACATGATTTTCCTCTATCTCCTGCCTCAGCTCATCAATTACACTTCTTCCAATAGTAGTTTTAGGAGGGCTGGTGAGATGGCACAGTGGGTAAAGGTGCTTACTGCCCGATGACCTGAGTTTGATTCCTGAAACTCACAAGGTGGAGGGAGAGAATGGATTTTTGAAGGTTGTCCGTTGAGCTTCATACACACACTATGACATATGTGTTTGTGCATGCATGCACAAAAATCAATGTAAAAGTATTTCCAGTAGTTATAATAGAATTTCCAATATGCCTTAAGCCAATTAAAGTTTGCCTTCAAACATCATTTCATCCAAGTGGGAGAACGTTCTCACAGGAAGAAGCCCCTTCCTGTCCACACTGTTCACTATGTGCTGTGCCCGGCCATTCGCTCAGTGCAGAACTCGGGTAGGGAGAGTCTGTAGCCTTTATTAACTGTGCACTCTCACCAACATTTCTCAGCTCTTTGCCTCCCCTCTGGGGAAGTGCCAAGGCTAGAGGAGTTTACTCCTAGAAAATTCTCCTCTCCAGTACAATGGTTTCCCCTTGGACACCAATTTCTGCTTCCACAGGGGAGACCCTGGGTGTGTTTCACCTGGCAGTTCTTCCCTCTTCCTCTAGACCTAAGTGGGAAACCTTTCTGGGTTCTCCACTAATACTTGTTGGCTTCCTAGAATGAAGCCCACAGAGGAATGGTGAGTGGTACCCTGGGGATACAGCCTCGGGGTCCTCCAGGAAATGATCCTGCAGTTTCATACCAGTTTCAGCTCCAGGGAAGCCCTTTTCATCTAGGACTCTATTGTCTTCTGTAGATTTGAGGGCACCATGACCCTCTGTCTTCAGCTCTGACAGGTCCAAGAAAAGCCACTGATCATCTCCTTTCTTCCTTCCTTCCTTCCTTCCTTCCTTCCTTCCTTTCTTCCTTCCTTCCTTTCTTCCTTCCTTCCTTCTTTTCTTCCTTCCTTACTTCCATCCCTCCCTCCATCCTTCCCTCCTTCCCTCCTTCCTTCCTTCCTTCCTTCCTTCCTTCCTTCCTTCTTTCCTTTCTTCCATCCTTCCTTCCTTTTTTCCATCCTTCCTTCCTTTCTTCCTTCCTTCTTCCTTCCTTCCTTCCTTCTTTTCTTTCTTCCTTACTTACATCCCTCCCTCCCTCCCTCCCTCCCTCCTTCCCTCCTTCCTTCCTTCCTTCCTTCCTTCCTTCCTTTCTTCCTTTTTTCTGGTTGAAAGAATGGCAACATGGAAGCTGTTTACAGAGCAGACCCCAATGCAGAAATCTTTATGGATTTTTGTTTCCTTTTAAGGGTTATTTCTCTACACTTTGGTGCAAATGTTTGTCATATAGAGACTGCCGTGTGCTTGCTTCTTTTGCCACACTGCCTTGTTTTCTGTGGGTGTGTCATCTGCAGCCAGGCTCTTCGGTGCCAGGTTGCTGGGAGTTCACTGCTTGTATGTTGTTGTGTGGGGGAGAGTCACTGAGCCTGTAGTCATGAGGAATTTGCTTGTGTGTTTGATCACTCCAGGCCTCATATTGATGGCTGTGATCCATTTGGAGCAGATTTTTATGTGTGGTGTTGGGGGAGGGTCCACTTTTACTCTTTTGTATGTGGATATCAGATAGTTGCAGAAATATGTTGAGAGGCTTATTCTACTCTCACGGAACTTCTTGGCACCATTTTCAAAAATCAATCTGACCATAAATAGCAGGGTTTATTTATGGATTAATTTCTGCCCCATTGATCTGTCCTCATTCAGCACCTGCTGTCTCCATTACTGTCACTTGGAAGTTGGTGCTGAAATCAGGAGTTGTGACTCTTCCCAACTAGCAAATTCTAAACAGTTTAGAAATAACACTCAAGCTCCTCAACACAGCTGTTTGCAACAGGGTTAGGGGTTGGATCTGGTCTCCATTTTCCAGGCTCTTTGTCAGCATAAGTGACATTTGGAGTCTAGTGCTGAGTCTGAGCATTCATTCGGTCTTGTTGATGTCTGACTGCCTGATCTGAGGATTCACACACACACACACACACACACACACACACACACACACACACACACACACACACTGTATGCACGTGAATTAGTATATTCATATACATACATGAATACATATATTCATATATACATATGCATACATACATATATATGGGACACTAAGGAAGCATGCTTGGGAGCAGTCACTAAGGCTTCACGCCTCAGCCTGAGCCAGCAAGGGTACAGACTATGGTGCAGACGTGACTAGCTCTGAAGGAGCTATGCTTTCGTGTTTCTGCACTTGACCTAGTTTTGATGGCTTTATGTGTATTGGCAAGGGCTCCAACAGCCCACCATAGGCCACTGGGGAAGAGCTGAGTATGGATGCTCAGCACAGAGGCCCAGCAGAACCAGCACAGGAGGACACCGTAGGAGCCCTCCTGAGGACAGCACCTGGAATACTTAAGAGGAGAGTCTGTGGAAAGAGGCTCATAGAGTCCCTTTTATTAGATGTTTCTGCAGGGGCTCCTCAGGCTGCTGGACACTTGTCTTCCTAGGAATGTGTCAGTGTGGAGGTTAATGGACTGACTACTGCCCCTGCCATGGTGCTGCTCACATGGCCAGGCCATAGCTAATACTTGTTTTTTGTTGTTGTTGTTGTTGTTGTGTTTTTTTTTCTCATCACTAGCTCAGATTTGGTTCCTTCCCACCTTCACGGCACACCTTTGCCAACTTCAACATTTTGTTGGATGAATCCTGTCTAAGGCCATGATTCATTCAGACCCTCATCTCTGAGGGGCCTTTACCTTCTCAGACTAGAATTTTGTGTCTGTCTGTTTATCAGAGAGTACCCTGAGGGATGCAGCTAGGCCCATCTAGGAACAGAGCCCAATCTCTTCCTAGTGATTAAAGTCAGTTCCTGTGCTGGAATGGAGGCCCTGAGGGTGGCCACAGTGGTGGGGCAGAAAGTTAGGTATGTGATAGATATCTCCTGCAAAGGCGAAAGCTGCAGAGATCTGGAGATCTTCTGAGTCCCTTCAAGCCTTCAGCCAAGTGCTGATTGATCTGTACCTGTTGCAGATACAGAGAGGAGACCCCTAATTCGGAAAACAGCCACAAGAAAGGATCAAACAGTATGTGACCAGGTGCATGAGTGTTGGAAGTGCTCACATGTGTGTGCGCATGTACACACACTCACACTCACACACAAAATCTGTTCATGTTCCTACCCTTGACATGGCATCAAGCTGGGTTCAGCGGGTCATTGTACAGGAATGAAGAAAATCAGCTGCCTCTTACAGGTTAAGAAACAGACCAGGATCTGTGCCATTTTCCCAATAGGAAGAGACATGAGGTATAGCCACACATCCTTGTCCCTGGAAGGCTGTTTCCAGGGGACCTTGGTTCTTGCAGAATGAGTTGTGAGTAGAATGGGAAGTTTGTGAGACACCATAATGCAAACACAGAAGTGAAGATAAACGTCTCTGACTGTGGCTCTTTTTGTCACTTCAGCCTGGGTGCCAAGCTTCTCGGTGATTGTGTAGGCTGGTTGGTCTAGGGGTGAGGTACAGTTGGCCTAGGGGTATTTATTATAGCATCTGCTGTTTGATGTGTGTGTTCTGGGGCAGCACACACATGTGCAGGTATGTAGGTACATGTTATATAGGGAGGGGACAGAATTTGATGTCCTGTATCTTTGTTGTTCCCTTAACTTGACTTTCTGAGGCATGATCTCTTGACGAGCTCAGAGCTCACTGGTGCAGCTTATCCAGCTAGCCAGCCTGCCTTGGCAATCCCCTGCCTCTACTTCCAGAGCACTGGGGTTACAGGTGGGCTACCGTGCCTATCTATCTTTTTTATGTGGGTTCTGGGAATCAGAATCCTTGTCCTCAGGCTGCCTGTCCTGGGACTCCCTCTGTAGATCAGTCTGGCCTCAAATTCACAGAGATCCACCTGCCTCTGCCTCCTGCCATTGCAATGTTTTATACACTAAACCTAAGCCCTTAATGGGAGTCTTTGAGGTTCAGCCTCAATAGCTCCTTAGGGATCAGAGAGGACACTTTGGCAAGCAAAGGACTTAGAAATTCTGAAAGCAAATGAATTCTCCACACATGCTTTTCTGACTCAGTTTCTTTATTCTTCTGCCATTATCCCAATTCTCCTGTCCTACTTCTAACTTCCCCATGCTTCTTCTTCTTATATTCTAAAAACTCTTCTCCTTCAGGAGCCTTGAAGTGATAAAGAAATTACAAGAGTTGTGTCTCATTGGTCAAAAGCACATTCCTAGGGTAAGCGATAGGGAGTAGAACCATTGAGGACTAGCTCAGCAGACTTCTAAGCACTAGACATCGCCTTTGTGGAGACAGCTGCAGGTACCTGTTCCCCACAGCATGAATTTGCTGTGACCTAGCTGCCACCCCACCCCCTACCCTGGTTAGGGACCTAACCCTTCCCAGGTGAAGGATTGTAAGACAGATAATGGATCTGAAAAGGAAGTACATAACTGTTGCCTGCCCCCAGGCATCTGGTAGCCTTTGCCTATCTAACCCCGATCTCTCTGACCAGCAAGAGTCCCAGGCTCTGCTAGCTATCACCGCAGGATCCTCCTGAATCAGTGCTCACACCAGGAAACTGATTCCAAGCCAGGGGAGAAAGTGTCTTGCAGACTCCGCTCTTTAGTCTCATGCTCTGACTTATAGCCCATTCACAGCCCTAAAGCCCACTGTCAGGCTGTTGTCCTGGTTCTCACTGGTGCCCTATAGCTCCCCAGAGGGTCCACTACCTCTGAGCCTGGCTGTGATGCTGGGAGACACAAATAAGGTTCTAACAGAGAATGGTAAGTGAAGGCAGCTACTAAGAGACTAATGTGCATTTGGAGTCCTTACCAGAGTCTCCGGGAAGGGACACAGACCAGGGGCCATGTGTAACTTCACTGAGATCAGTTGAGGAAGCTGTATTTCCTCTGTCATGTCCCCCCACAGCTGGTCTTAGTGAGTTTGCTCACTGGTGTAGGAGATGAGCCTCTGCCGAGCAGAGTTCCTTGGAAGCCAGGAGTTTCCTTCCCAGGGCTCAGGAGAATACGGTTAGGCCAGTCCTTGGGATTGCCCATAGCATCCGGCACAAGTCACTAGATGGTATTTCTGTCCACAGGAGAACGACTACCTGCAAGACTGCCTGGATGCCATCCAGCAAGACTTTGTGATTTTTAACAGAGAAAAGTGAGTGTGTCTACATGAGGGAGCATAGAGGGGAACAGGGGTTATCCAGCACAGATGTCTCAGCAGCCTTGTGGCCTCTGAGGCCTGGCCAGTGCTCTCTGGGAAGGACAAGCAGTGGATATGGAGAGTTGAGTGGCCTCTTCTCAGGATCCCTGGGGATCTTCTAGGTGAACTAAGATCCAGGAGGTAGAATCTCAGTGACACACTTGGCTCAGAACAGAACCAGTCACCTCTTAGCAGCCCCTTCAGTCACATCTGCCACTTGGTCACCCCCTCAGAAAAGCTTCTCTTAGTGTCTAGTACCAAGGGCAAAGACAGGGCACAAGTGACTGACAGGGTAAGGCAGGTCACAGACAGCTAACACATGCCTCAGTAGAGAGAACCTGGTATAGTGGGGCCTAAGAGAGGGGCCAATACTCCCCCTGACTGGGAATCAGGGAGGTCTTCCGGGAGGCAGTGGGAAGGATATACTAGGCTGGGCAAGATGCACTGGCCCTATCCTGTGGTTAGAGGACAGCACAAATCATGGGCTTGGCCATGCTCTTTGAAAAGCTGTTCCAATACTGCCCACTGAAACAGCTTCTGAATGAGCCGAGATGCAGAGTCTGTGGCTCCCAGCCTCATAGCTCTATGGCTATCAGCAGAGAGTTGAGCTTCCCATACCTCTAATGGTCTCAGCACCCATGTCCATGTTCCCATTCCCTGTGTTCCCAGCATGTGCCAGAACAGGGCTTCCAACAAGGGACCTTCTTGGCATCCCACACCACATCCCTGAAGGGCACATCACATGGGTCCTGGGAAAAGTCATATATTCTAAGTCAGTGGGTCCTGGGGATGCTAGTGATGCTGTGCCATTTGGTGGGCTACATAGATCCACTTGTGTGTCTCCCCCTCCCCGCCCCCACCAGGCTGAAGAGGAGTCAGGAACTCATGAACGAGCCCCTCCCGTGCCCTGAGACTCCAGAGATGACAGATTCCACTGCAGACAGTGAGGCAGAGCCTACAGCCCTGCCCATGTGTGGATCCATCTGCCCCTCATCTGGGAGTAGCTAGGCCGTCTGGACTGTGTCCAAGGGCAGTTCTCTCTCAGGCTGCTTTGAAGACTCAGAACGGCCAGGAGGAGGCAGCAGAGGGGCAAAGGCCTGACTGCCCAGTCTGCCTGTGAGGCTGTCAGTATGGTGAAGCTGCTGGGAGCCATGGGTGCCCGTCAAGAGAGGTGTTTGGGCAAGGAGGGCCCTCGGTACCTAGACCATGGTTACTTGCAACGTAGAGGGAGTCATGCAGCCATCGTGATGGTTGGCCCCTCTAACTTCAGGCTGGCAGATTACAAATGGCCAGAGTGGTACGTTGGGGCAGGAGCCCTTGGCTTTCTGGACCCTTTCGGAATTGGCTGTACATAGCCTTGTGGCCAGTCTTTGCTGTGGCCTGACCAGAATGTCCTTGAGCTTGCTGCTCGAGGCTGTGGGGGTAGGAACAGGCCTTGCTGATTCTGATATGTCACTGAGGGTAGGGGTTGGGGGGAGGGAGTGGGTGGGATGGCAAAGAACATTTTCTTTTTCTAGAGATACACACTGCTCTGGCAATTTCTGCAATTGTGTATAGTTTTCACCTCTGAGAATTACAGTCTAAGAAATGCTGTGTGTCCTGCTCTGTATGTCCTGTGCCTGTGGAGTGATGCCATCCGCTGCCTGCAGTCTTGCATGGAGAAAGTCATGGACTGGAGCGGCTAGGCAGAGGGCGCCACTGGACACTGGTGTTGTGGCAGCTACCCCAGCATTGATAGAAACCAGAAGTGGGCTACTGAGAGCAATTTCAAGGTTCAAACCAAGCGATTCTGTGGTCAGAGGGGCACTTTGACTCCTGTTGGGAGATGGGTTCTGCCCCTCTAGCCTGGGGCTTCACTTGGGAGATGCCATTTCAGGTATGGTACCCTCCCAGGACAGTAGCCACCCAGGATACCATACAAAGTATCTGTATCTATGTCTGTGGTTCTAGTCAACCCAACTAAATGCCGCCCTCTTGCCTGGACAGACTGAGGTGACCAGGGCCAAAGTGGCCACAGTCTCTGAATTGCTGTCTGTGCTGAGAACAGAGCTGAAGCCCCAGGACTGCGAAGGCAGCTCTGACCCCTGTCTGTGCTCTGCCCTGCCAGTCCCTCTCAGCGGGATTGACTAACCACTGGGCTCCCAGTAAGGCCCACACCTAATAATTACAGTACAAATACAAAGGCGGGTAGACAAAATACCAAATCACTGCCGCTTCCCTGAAGCACCCGCAGGTAGCCAGGTTCTGAGTGGAAACCTGGCAAGGTCAGGTCCGCAACAAGGGAATAGTTCAGGGGGGGGGGGGTATGAGTGTGCAAGGGGTGACTATGGTGAGAGTGCACTCTCTGTTTTGATTGTGGCAGGGATGTAGTTACTTCCTGGGTCCCTTTACCCCTCTATCCTTCTGCGGAAGTAGAGAGAAATTGGCATAGGGCACAGCAGCTGGCCAAAGCTCAGGTTTCAAGTCTAAAGCCTTGCTGGGCATGGTAGTGCACACCTTTAATACCAGCATTTGGGAGGCAGGCAGATCTCTTAAGTTCAAGGCCAGCTGGGTCTATAGGACATCCAAGGAACGCTACATAATAAGACTGTGTGTCAAAAAAAAAAAAAAAAATTAAGTTTGAAGCCTTACTGACCATACATATGTGACCCAAAAAGGTGGCAGGGCTACCAAGGCGGGCCTTCAATAGATGATCCTGGACGACAACAGTGCTGTCAGCTCCCATAGAAATGCTCCTGCTGCTGAAAATGAATATGCGACAAGGGACAGGCAGTGTGGGAAAGACGTCCTGCTTCTAGGGGGATCCCTTGCCTGGAATAAAGAACTTGAGACCACCTCCATGAGAAGAGGCTAAGGCCAGAGAGCTAGCCCAGCAGTTCCAACCTCAGGAAGGCACTGATAGGAACGACCTACCTGCTTTCCTTCTGGGGGTGGGGCCTGGCTATGAGCAGCTGGCCGTACCAATCAGTCTCCTGGGCTGCCCTCCATACCGCATCCCACCTGCAGGGTATGTATGCTTCAGTCTTCTGTTTACTGCCTCACCACAGCTGGAGTGGTTTGAGACCAGCCAGTCAGAGCATGGATGCCCACCTGCTGACCATCTGGCTATGTGTCACAGCCAAAAGCCCTAAGAGGAAGGGCCCCTTCCACCATTCAGGTCCAGCCATGCCCATGGCCCAGAGCAGGTAGAGACCACACTGCTAGATAGCATGCAGCTTGGCAGAGGTGGCAGTAGTTCCTGGTCCCTGTACAAATGCTTGTGAGGGAGGGAAGTCTGGCTAGCAACACACAAGCAGCTTCTAACCCAGACTTTTTTATTGACCCGGCTCACATCAGGCTTAGCCTGTGGCCGGCATCTGGTACAGCAGCATGCAGATCCCTGGCTATGGTTTCCTCACAGTACAAAACCGCTACTCTAATAAATCTATGGAAACAGACTTTGTAGGAAAAGGAAAGTGTCTTAGCTAGGGGATCACAAAACTCCCTAGAGGGGGCTGCTATAGGAGCTCAGGTTTGGTCCTTGGACGTGTGTATGTGGGAGGGAGCTAGCCTGCACTGAGAAACTGGTGGATCCCTGAAGTCACAGCCGCTCCGCAAGCCGGAGCCTCTACTCGCCTGCTCTCCTCCCTACACTGGGGCAGTCAGGGGACAAGCCCCGAAGGGCAGCTGCACCTTAGAAACATGGAGCTGGTGGAAGCCTGGGGGCTTCCACGGGGCAGTGATTCCTTAGGGGGAGGCAGTAGTAAATGCCCACCCTGCCTATGCCCAGACCCTGGAAAGCACACAGGCTTGAGGCACAGAGCTCTCATGGAGGGTCTTCATGGTGAGGGAAGGTGGGCAAGAGGCACCTGCTCACTGCCAAGCCTAGTCCTCTTACTCTGGCAGTGGACTCTCCTGGATTCAGCCCTCTGGAGGGAGTACCTCATAGTGGGGTCTGGGACTCCAAAGGGAGAGTTTATGGGGTACAGGAGGGCGAGGCTGAGCACCTTTCACGATAACATCTACAAAGGAAGGAGCTAACTGAAGTGAGTGCTCCCCACACCCTGCCAGTGGGGAAAGCACCAGCTTGCCAGACCCCAGGTCTAGGAAAGAGATGTGATGTTGGAGCGTCCTCCAGGGGGTGCCATGATCTTCTGAGCTGTACGTCTGGCGATGTGATCATCAGCCTGAGACCCTGAAGAAAGGGCAAGCAAGTGTGGTAAGGAGGATGGGGGGATATAGGCTCTCCTTCCATCCTTCCATCCAAAAGGGAAGGTAGATGTGCCTGGCTGCACCCACCAAACCAGGACCACAAAGTATCCATGCAAACTCATGAAGTGTGTACCCAGGGTTGGTTTTCTCTCCAAAGCTATGGCTGCTGATAGGTCGGGTGGCCAGGCTGGCTGCTTGTCCCTAAGGCCAGAAAGTATAGCAAAGACCCTACAATCTGTGGGGACAAGAAGGCAAAGGCTAAAGCTCCAGGAAGCCTGCCCAGTTTGGTCTCTGCGTGGGTCCTTGTAATGGCAGGAGCTTGCCCCTCCTTCAAGATGACCTTGGATTCTGAAGGACTCCCCCTGATCCTACATCACCAAGTGAACAGGAACTATTATCACTTCTAAGCAGAGACATGAGCGGGCAAAGACAATATAGCAATGTAGCTCCCATTCAAGGGTGGCAAAAGTGGTAGGAACAGTCTGACTTTGGTCTTCAGGCAAGATGGGGGACCGGAAAGTTCCTCAGCTAGTAAAAGCCAACACGGCAGATCCATGCTAGTGTGTCCCCAAGTGCTAAGGACACAGTTCAGACCCATGCCTCATACTTCACCAGTGAGTCTCAGCTTGTGGGACTGGGAGAGTTGTATTATAACAGGAGTCTCCACAGAGGGGACACCTCTCTTCCCATGGACACTAACATTCTATTGTTGAGTCCTGGGCTGACATATTCTCTCCAAGATTGACTGATTCATAATCTCAGCAGCACCCCAAAGGCCAAGGCTGGAGAGAAGTGGGCTTCTGCAGCAGGGGTCACACCTGTTTGCCCCTCATAAGGCCCCAAGTGAGGCCCCTTCACCAAGGTCAGTACCTCCTATTCTACAGCATCCATACTGGCTGTCCATAGGCCTACCCCGGGTTTTGCCCTGTGTATGTACAGGTCCAAGTCCCCAGCTGAGCTTAGAGCCCTCTGGGTATAGGCTAGACCTGGCCAAAAAAAAAAAAAGCCTCTTATACCATGCCCAGACCCAACTCACCAGATAGGCTGAACCCCGACTGGTGCAGGTTACGCACAGGTGGCACTGAGATCTTGCCTGGACAGGACGCACGAGCTGGTGTGCCACTCCCTGGCTTGGCAGGTAACATTACCTCATGGACGGGCCCATCATACAGGCCTCGGGGCACACCGTGGATCTCTGCTAGCTGTGGGGCCAAGAGAGCTGGGGGTTTAGCCAGTTAAGAAGATGGAAGGCAACACCCTGCCTCTCTGCTCTACACCCCAACTTGTCCCCGCTCAGTAATTCCTTGTTTCCCTGCAACAGAGGAGCACACATGGCTTCATACACATCTTCCTCAATCAGCCAATACACATGGTTACATCTGTGCCTCTCAGGAGTTCCTGAATGCATGTGTGCATACACACACACACACACACACACACACACACACACACACACACACCGCACGCATGCATGCACACACACACGCACACACACACAGACAGGAGGAAGGGATGGAGGGAGGGAGGGAGAGAGGGAAAGGGGAGAGAGAGGAGACAGACAGACAGACAGACAGAGACAGGAGGGAGGGAGAGAGAGAGAGAGAGAGAGAGAGAGAGAGAAGAGAGAGCGAGAGCAATGTAACCTCAGTCACAAAAATGTTCAGGGGAGAGTACTTAAGAGCAAAGCAGCCCCATCTAGAACTGGAGCCAGATCCAGGTCCCAGCTGTGGTCGGGAAGCAACATGGAATAAGGTTCTAGGTCCTGTCTGCCCTGAAAATGACTCCCAAAACCCAAAGCATTTCCCAGGGCCCCAGCATGGACCCAAGGACACGGGCCTGTACTCCTGGCTGGATTTCTTGTCTACTTGACAATCTTGTCTGAGGCTGCCCTGAGGACAAGATCCTATTGACAAGGGGGAAGGGGTGTCGCTACACAGTAAATGGCATAGGGAGAGGGTAGGACCGAAACATTTCCCACTACCATGTTCCCACCTCCCTCTGCAAATGGGACTGGGCCTGTCTCACACAGAACTGTCCTCTACAGGCTCCCAAGGTCTCCATTCCCACCCTCCTCCTCATAGAGGGAGTGGAGATCAGGTAGTGCGCTCTGGACTGTGCTAGCATCTTCATGGTAATTCACTCAGGGAGGAGGTTATTAGTTTATAACCATATTTCTTATAGACAGCTGTAACAAAAGGTATACACCACCACCATCACCCAGTAAGCAGCTGATGGGCACAGGAGGGACCAGGCCTGCCAATGGCCTCCTGGCGACTTCCAATACAACAGCCAATGATCAGCAGGCCTTGGGCAAGTGATGGCTTCCATTCTGCCTTCCACATCAGCCACGAGGCAGAACCTCACACCAGGGCTCACTGACTGTACTGGGAATTCCACGCCTAACACCCACTTGATGTCCAGGCCAGCCTCTTACCCTGTTGCGAGCCTTTATCCTCTTATAGACAAAGTCGGGGAACGTCTTCCGGGGAATGAAGCGGCCAGCCCCTGGAGTGACAAACAGGTTCCCGTCTTCCAGCACCACTCTGCCCTGACTTATGACCACTGTGGGCACTCCTCGGCACTCCACTCCTTCAAAGATGTTGTACTCTACATTCTGGGGAGAGGCCCACAGAGGCAGCTTCCTTCAGCTCTGACCCACAAGCTGGCCAGCACTATAGGTAACCTGTGCATGCTGTACTAAGGCCCCACCCAGAAAAAAAGGCAACTGAGGCAGACAAGTGACATACCAAAGAAATTACCCTCAACCCACCCAGCATCCCTAGTCACGAGATTCATATGAAGTCAAAGGGAAGAGACTGAGGGGTCACCTGTCTTTGCCTAGGCAGGTGTGGTACCCTTTGCTTCAGTCTCCTTATCTATAGGATGGGTCAACAGACCCAGTCACATACCCTTGAGGACAACAGATGTTGCTCTGAGCCACACTGATGGTGGACATCTGCCACCTGTGCTGGTGACTCCCCTGGGAAGCAGGTCCAGCTACCTCCCCCCACAAAGGAGGAAGGTATTCTCACCAGGTTGTGGCTTTTGGCGGAGATGACTTTGGTAGCCCTAGGGTTCCAGATAACCAGGTCAGCATCAGAACCCACAGCCACACGCCCCTTCCTGGGGTAGAAATTGAAGATTTTGGCAGCATTTGTGCTGGTCACAGCAACAAACTCATTCTCGTCCATCTTCCCTGAAGCCTGAGAAGCAGAGAGTCAGCTGAGGGGAAGCATGGGCTACAGATGTCATGGGGCATCCCAAGCTCAGGAGGGGCTCCAGCCACAGCCTCACCATGGCAATAACCCAATGGATGCCCACCCAAACAGGGCACCAATGACAGTGACCAGGTAGTCCAGTGGTGTGACTGCTCCAGTGGACACAGCCCCATTTCTAGCTGCCTCTGTGAATAAATGATGATACTTTGATACCAACACTGGTGTCCCTTAAGACACTGTGACAGTCACCCTGGTTTGTAGGTATGGCAAGACAGGGGCCAGGATACAAAGGAGACCTGCCCTCTACCTGCCTGTCCACATGCCTGCCCACCTGCTGGCCCACCCGCCCTTCCTCCCTCTCTTCCTTCTTCCTTGCCTCCCTCTTTACCCCCCCCCCTTCCTGACAAGCTTCTGCTGTATAGCCTAGGCTGACTTTAAACAGCCCCGCCTTAGCTTCCAGGGTGCTGGGGCTACAGGCCCACACCAGTATGCCTGGCTATAATGAATTTTTTTTTTTAATCTGAAGTTTTTATGAACATATAACAATTACATATTTATGGTATACAGGACATTAGGCTCAAGGGAGGAAAATTCACAGACGTGATAGTATCATCCTGAGTAGAGTCTATGTGCATGGACTGCTAAACCCGGGCTTAAAGGGATAAGGCTGGTCTCTCATGAGCATTTCTGGTGGTGGGATCCTCCCACAGCATGCTGCTGACAGCCTTTGCCACACCCGCATGTCCCTTGCCACACCCACATGCCCCCAGAAGTAGACTTACCACACATTTCTCCCAGACTACAGACATGCGTTCTTCTACACCATTGATACCCTCTGGAATCAGGGTAAAGTTGTCTTTGCCAACGGCCTTCTGGGCAGTAGTGAAGGTGCAGTGTGCACTGCCTGTCACCTGGAGATCCCCACTGAGAACAAGCCAGGGTCAGAGTGACCCAGGGGCTGGCCCTCCTGAACTGGCCAAAGCTAGGTCAGCTCCGGCCACCTGGTCAGCCAGCTAAGGCTATGAGAGATCTGAGCTGGCACTTAAATACAGGAGGGAGAGAGTGGACAATGCAGGCATAATATGGAGGGCGTGGACAGAATCACGAGGGGCCAGGAGCAGGGTGTAGAGTGGGGAACCCCAGCTGGAACCAGAGAGCCTTGTGCCTCCCCAAATGGCTTTCCTGCAGAAGCCTGGGATTCCTCTGGGGGTGTCTGGAGGAAGCACAGACTTGGAGGCCTCGGGCTGAGCTGAGCTTTGGTGTGGTGGCTGCTCACCTGGACAGCAGGGAGGTGAGGTGGTCTGCAGTGGTAGGGTCTGGGTTGATAGGGGGTGAAGTGACGAAGGCTGCAGCCTTGGCCCAGTTCTTGCTCCAGCAGTGTGAGCCATCGGTGCCCAGGCTGGCAGTGATAGGTTCTCCAAAGACGACCACCCCTAAGGTGAGCAAGGCTTATGGCAGGCATTCCACCAACCTGCACCCACGAGGAGCCTGAGCCCAGCATGGTCTTACACTGCTACCTCTCTGCTCCTTGCTTTCATGGCCATGGAAAGCTTGTCCTCTTTTCTGGAGCCCCTGACTAGTCACTGGTGCTGTGGGGTGGTTCTCTGGGAGGTGTGGTGACTGAGACAATGATCCTTTCCATACCCACAACCTCTGCTGGAGATCAGGTTGCTGGGCCACAGGGTAGGACTTGACTAATTAAACCTGTCCATTCAGAAGCCCCGAGTCCCAGGCCTGGGCCTTGTACCAGAGCTCAGAACTAGGCTAAGGCTGTTCCTCTAAGTGAGTGGGAAAGCACCAGGTTCAGAGCGGGGTGGGGGGCTGTTCCTGCTGTAGAGTAGCTTCTTGGGAGGAGGAGTGAGGTTCCTGGGTGAGCCCTGCAGGCCCTGCTTACCCTGTGCTGGCAAGGCTACTGATACTCTCCCTTGTAAACATAGTGGGCTTCTGTGCAACCTCTGGAAAGAAAACTTGTTCCTGTACACATATACTTCCGCCCCAGGGACTTCACAGTCTCAAGGCGGTGCTAGGAAATAAGGTCTCATTATGAGACTGGGTGGGGAAATGGATGCAAGATCCTGCATTGTTCTTGAAACTGCTGCCTCTGTTCTGCATGACCTTTGTCTTAGGCCCCAATTCCAGCTCTCTCCAATGCCCCGGTGACTGCTGGGGTGTCTCTGGTCCTCTGAGCACACAGTCTATCCCCTGGCAACCACAGCTATGAATCTGCCAGGACACCCGCATCTATCTTGTCCAGGAGCTATGGTCATGGAGACCCTCAGGATGTGTACCCCAGCTCCTGAACCCATAGCAAATATGGGAGCTCTGCTGTGGAAATGAAAGTTCCTTTTGGATATGTACTCAGAATTCTGCCCTTGAGTCACCTGGGAACAGATACACAAGGCCCCAGTTTGCCAAGGACCCCTATTACTCTAACAAGGCTGGAGACTCGGGTCCAGCCCCATCCCTTTGGAGACACAGGGCTCCTAAACTTGCCTTGAGCCTGTGCCCCTAGGACTAACATAAGCAGGTGCCCCATGAAGAGTCCCACTTTTCCTTTGGGTCTTCCCTCCTTAGTACCTGGGGGCCCTCAATTGTCAACAGAGCTCGGGGAGGATAGGAACATGTATGAAGCGAGCGCTGGCACTCACCCCTGCGCTTGGCTTGGGCAACCATGTCAGCTGCTCCCTTGCTCATCACCTTGGTGATGTATAGTGGGCAGTTGGCCTGCTTGGCAATGGTGACTGCTCTGTACACAGCCTCGGCCTCTACCTGAAGATGGTGAAGGGAGGGGGCAATCAGAACACAAGAAGCCTTGAGACTTCCTGACCAAGTGAGTTCTAGGCCACCCGAAGATCACCTACGAGACTGTAGGCACTGGAGGCATGCATCCCTATTGGAGCAAGGGCCCAGCCTAGGGCTCAGTGTCTAGAATCTGGGTTGACCCACAAAGTTCTCAGGATCCAAGTGTACTGCCTTCTTACCTCAAGTAAGGGCTGTGGGGATGACAAGTGGGTGAGATGATACTGGACAGGCAGAGTCATTGCATTAAGCCCCCGAAATGAGGATAGAATGAACAAGGTACAGCAGGGCCAGGAGGGAAATGGCATTCTCAGCAGGGCAGCTTACCTCTTCTGGGTGGCTGAGGACATGACCCTCAGGGCCAGTGATGCCTTGCTCCAGTAGGCGCTTTTGTTCCTAAATGATCAATAGGACACTTTGCTTCAGCTCCACGGATCCCAAGCCTCAGATGTGAGGTGCCTGGCGGCAAGCCCCGTACCTTAAGCATAGTCCTGGGCCCCTGAACATCCCAGAATAGAGCAACTGGGAAGAACACAGAGCAGAGTGGACTTGGGGAAGGCCAGCCAAGGCACAGGCTATTGGCAGGCAATCAGGCCCCTTGCCCCTCTTGACCCTTGGTGTCACACTGCAGTTTCTCAAGGGACTGGCAAGGGTATTTCGGTAAGATCGGTGACCACCATGGAAAACCCAGGTTGCAGTTTCAATGTCCTTTAAGACCTTTATCTCACAGGTTGTTTGACCTTTGACTTGATATTCCCTTCCTCCTTGGAAATCTTGTTCCCATCCAGGTGTCACAGAGGTCACAGCTCTCATAAGATCTCCACCCAGCTTTGCCCGCCTACTGAGGCTCACATACTAGGCATCAGCTTGACCCCCCCAAGCCAACCCCATGGGCAGTGCAGCCTCTCACACCTCCTCCACGATGTCCCCATTTTCTGCATGCACTTGGGCCAAGGCTCCCAGGTCCCGGATGAGGCTGAAGATCTCATACATCTGTAAAGAAGGCAGACAGAGTTCTGTGTTTGGAGGGTGCTCTCTCCAACAACAGCCCAAGACACCCCACTTGTTCATTCCCTTTGAACTTGGCCTCACCTGACCATCAGTACACTGGCACCTGTCCTTGTATGCCATGAAGACCAGGAAGGAATTCACACCTGGAAAAGAGGCTAGAGGGGCTCAGATACCAGGAGAGAAGACCAGAGACAGGGACATTTATCCCACAGAAGCTGTGCTAGATAGCATAGAATCCTGCAGGCAAACCTTCCCCATCAATAAGCCAGGCCACATGGAAAGAGTTGGCTATTCCCTCACTGCTGCTCAAGTTTGGGACTGTTTGCTCACCTAGTGGGCATGCAGATAAGAATTACCTACTACTACCACCACCTGTCATGCAGATTCCCACTCCTACAAGACACAGAGCAGTGCAATTGGCTTGTGGTCCAAGCCCCATGAGCTCTCTTCAGGAAAAGCAGCCAGGCCTGGCATTCCAGGGTAGCCTCTCTTGGGCCATCTGTCATGTCACCTGCCTACAGGTCCTGAGTCCTGCTTCACTACTCCACTGCTCATTGTGAATGTTTATGACATCCCTAGAGGGGCAGGCAAGTCTCAGGGCTGAGACCTCAGACACACGGGCGGAAGAGGGGCTGATGTCCACAATATTGGAGTCCTATCAGGAGCAAGGCTGGGCCTGCCTGGCTCCTGGACAGCCAGAATCTGCCTACCTCCCCAAAGGCAGACCCAAACCCATCCAGTCAAGGGCCCTGTCCCCCTTGCTGGACAGAAAGTAACAATGTGGGTAACACTGAGGGGAACTGAGTCGTCCCGTGCCATCTTCCCAGATGACATCTTGCATGTGATGTCTGATGGCAATTTCTGATTAGAAGTCAGTCCTGACAGGGAGAGTGAGCTTGTGGGCACCTGGTTCAGAGAGTCTGACTGTTACCTGGAGAGCAGATTCCACTCTACCCAGGTGGAGTAGGTGTGGGGCCCCACGTTCCAAAGGGCACCAGTGTGAGGACTGTCATTCTCTGGGAACTGTGACCCAGAGGAGATGGCCTTGGGGTGACAGCAGATAGGCAGCAGTGTCCCTAATGAGTGCTCTTCTGTGAGCTACAGGCACCACATGGAATGCAGTGATAAGGCAAGCACCCATCACAGTATGACTTTTTGCCAAGCCCTCTGAGAAATCTGGTGTGGTTTTAGCTTTAGGACACTTGCACAGAATGGAATCTTTATTAACAGATGAGTTAGCTTCAATACAGAGCCTAAAAGAATCTCTTAAGAGAAAACCCAAGTGATGGTAAATGTGGCTACTTTTTTGTCTTCTGGGCATCTCTTTTCTAGAAAACAGAAAAGCAAGGCCTGCATGGTCAGGGCAGTTTCTGTGGGAAGACCAATTACAGGAGGTGTTCATGACATAGGCCCTCCTTGCCCAGAGTCTTTGAAAGCACAATCGGCTTCTCCAATGCAATTCCTAAATGCCTGCCTTCAGATCAGGCTGGCAGACTGCAGCAAATACCAGGGGATCTAGAAGCCACCCCCCCCACGCCCCACGCTCCGCCCCGCCCCCTGCCCCGCCCCTCCCCGGTCTGTGCATAGCAATCCTCGAGTACCACCACCCATCACCGCTGCTCACCTTTGTCCCTGACTAGGGCCTCCAGCTCCTCTTTGGTGCTCTCGTGCCAGCGGGGAATGTCCACATGTAGGGAGTAGTCACAGCAGGCTGCACTGTCCGCCCGCTCCCGCCACTGCTCATAGGCCGCCAGCAGGCTCACACCAGGCTCAGGAAATACATGGTCCACTGTGCGTGGGGGGGGGGGGGGAGAGCACACTCAGCCAGGTTGCTCCACTATTGTCTCCAAGGGGAATTTGGTTTCACATTCTGGAGACCAGAGTAGGACTTGAGGAAGACACAGCAAAGGGGGTCCTGTCCTGCCACCTTCTCTCTTCCTCCCAGTCAGCTCATAAGTATCTTCAGTGCCATGTCCCTCCAGCCTCTCTGAGCAGAGCTCTGGGAGGGGAGCCTGAGTTCAAACCACCCACTTCCTGAAGACCTTGGCTCCTCAGGGAAAACAGTGTGGCCCTGTGGCCCTGCATGTTTCTAGAAAACTTCCTCCACTGAGTCAGTTTCCAAGGTCTCACTGACTCCACAAGCCCCAAAGAGTACAAATGATCCCTACACATGGCGATCATGTTGTCTCCTTCCCATTCCAGGCACAAACACTGCTCACTGGTCAATCCTGGGATGTGCCAGGAGAGAGCTCAGAGGGGCTACTAAAATAAAATGGTGCACTTCAGGAGCCAGTGGCTGCTTCACCACCATGCCATACTCCCTGTACCCCCCACCCCATTTGTTCATCACTCAGATCACCGGCCAGGACCCTGGGAGTGGACACATGCCCTACATAGCCTATGCTTCAGCCACATGTGTATGCCAATTGTGTTTCTGGAGACACCTCCCAAACACGTGGTATTAACAGTGCAGCAGTGCTGGGCCCCCTGGCCCCCTTGGCCCCCCTGACCCCCCTGACCCCCTGACCCCCCTGGACCCCTGATCCCCCTGACTCCCCTGGCCCCCGACCCTGACCCCCCTGACCACCTGATCCCCTGACCCCCTGGCCCACCTGACCCCCCCTGATCCCCTGACCCCCCTGGCCCACCTGACCCCCCTGGTCCCCCTGAGCCCCTTGACCCCCCAACCCCCCTGACCCACCTGGCCCCCCTGACCACCCTGACCCCCCAACCCCCCCGACCCACCTAGCCCACCTGACCCCCCCGACCCCCCTGGCCCACCTGACCCCCCTGACCCACCACATGCACTTGAGCTGCAGTAGCCTGAGGTGGCACACCTTGCTGCTAGTTTTCCTTCAGTCTGTGACAGAGTGAACCAAACCAAGCTAATGGCTGAGTGTTGTTGTGGAGTGCCCAGAATCTCCAGTAGCAGGGACAGTATTTACTGTGTTCCAAGTGCACAAAGAAATTTGTGTAGTGAATCTTTTATCCTCAGGCTCTAGAGGGGAGGAGAGACCCTTTCCTCCCCCTGTGAAGGCATACAGCGTGAGTATGTGGGGTCATAATATTGAGACCAGATTCAGAGGTGTGCACAGAAGGAGTTCAAACCAGGGTAGTTAGTATAAATGTCCTGTTTCAAGCATCACAGCCTCAATTCTCAACACAGGCAAGAACTTACTGCAGACAGACATCAGAGGCAAGGTTCAGGCTCAACTCTCCTAGTTCAGAGCACTGGGATTTCTGAACCCCAGTTCCTGGCCAGCAGCCAGTCCCCTGGAAGGAGTAAGTGGGCACACATCTGCTTATCCAGAGCCCATCAGCATCCTAGAGTTAGCCAGGGCAGCTGGCCCAGAAGGAGAAGGAGGGATGGCAGGGGTTTTGCTCAGCATGTTTTAGATGGAGATAAAATAGAGAAATGGAACCAAGAAAAACCACCCCATGCAACAAGGAAACGGGCCATGCACTATCCCAGCATGCCTAAGCAACTATAGAAACCCAGACTCGTGCTAAGTATTGGATAACACAAAAATATACATGGAAGTCAGAGCCATTGTGCCATTCAAGGCTTCATGACTACCTGGCAAGTGGCCTGCACACACACTCACGTATCATCGTGGTCCCGCCTGCTAGGGCTGCCTTGGTTCCCTGACAGAAATCATCAGCTGGGGTCATGCCCAGCACGGGCATCTGCAACCGGGTGTGGACATCAACTCCTCCAGGCAGTACCATAAGGCCATGAGCATCGATGGTTTTGATGCCCCCAGGGACGATGAGGTTTTCTCCAATTTGTCTGAAAGCAACAAAAAGAGTCTTCACTTCATAGAGAACTCAGCTCAGAACTCGAACAAGCTCCATGGCAGTGGCTCTAAGAAGTGAGGGCCTGGAGTCATGACCATGAGAAAAAAAGCAGGCCCGATGACTACCTGCCTGCCCAGGTGCTAGAGAATAAAACTCGGGAGGGCAGTGTGTAGGGCCCAATGCTATGCCAACATGGCTTTCCTCCTGGTCTCCTCTGAAGCCTCTGCTTGCTGTCTACTGACCATAACTAGAGTCCCTATTTGGTTGGCTACAGACCCACTGGAACACTGTGACACATAAAGCAGAGGCGTGAATAGGTCGGTTTTTCTGCTTATCTGCAGGAGCCCAGACTTGTACTAAGTGCCATGACAATATAAAGATACATGGACACTGGACCCATTGTGTTCCCCCAAGGCCTTATGTTTATCTGGTAAGATTATCGTGCCTCATGGACTGTTCCCAGGGTCCAGGTTTTGGAAAAGAAAGCATTCACATGCTTTTCACCCCAAAGCAGGCACCTGACTGCCAAGTAACCAACATTCACACATACACATGTGTACACATAACCCTGTGTAGAAACTTACTTAATCAGACCATCTTCCACATACAGATCGGCATAAAAGGATTGGTCGTCATTCACAATCTTCCCCCCTTTGATGAGAAGGCGGTCACTCTGACAAGAGACAAAACAGAGGGTGCTCACAGACTTTCTGGGTCATTAGCAACTTCTTGCCCTAGAATGACTGCAATGTTTTGATGCATTTTGTAGCCATAAGAACCAGCTCAAGGTTGGAGAGATGGCTCAGCAGTTAAGAGCACTGACTGCTCTCTCAGAGGACCCGGGTTCATATCCCAGCACCCACATGGTAGTTTAAAATGGTAACTCTGATTCCAGGGAATCTGACACCTTCATACCAATGCACATAAAATAACATTAAACAACTTATTTTTAAAAATCCAATAGGGTGCTCCAACATGGCCCTGGCACTAACAATTGAGCAGATGCTGAAGGGGTGTGTGTGTGTGTGTGTGTGTGTGTGTGTGTGTGTAGAGAGAGAGAGAGAGAGAGAGAGAGAGAGAGAGAGAGAGAGAGAGAGAGAGAGAGAGAGGAGACAGCAGGCCAAAGCTGTGTTGGTGAAAGTACGGTGAAGCAGCTGCTACATTAAAACCTTCCATCTGACCATCAGAAAGAAGACCCGCCTAAGGGAAGACCTGGTGGCCTCACCGTTCTCAAGTGGCACCTGGCTGGTTCCCTCCCACCTGTACTGACAAAGCTAGGTGGGCAATAACACAGCCAAGCTGATTCACCAGAATGCTACAGGCCCATGGTGATGCCAGAAGTGTGGGGCAGATCAGATGCCAGACATCTTAGTCTTGATGCCAGAGGTAACAGCCTAGGGATAGACGGATGGAGACAGTGTGCCTTTACTACTCTCCTCCAAGGCTCGGGTCATCAAATTGGAACAGACAGAGGAGCACAGAGATAGGGCAAGGAGAATTTGGGCTACCTTGAGCATCACAAGGGCTTTTCTGGGGAACTAGTGTGATGTGGTGGGGGATTGTCCCAGCCTAGGAAGCAGCCGTACGAGGGTCCTTGAGGCAGGAAAGCCTTGGGTTGGTTTTAAGCCTCAGAACATAAGAGCTACAACTAACGGGAAGAGGAAGAGCTGGCACCAGAGTTTTGCAAGTTGGGACATACAAGGTTTGGGGGTCCATGGGATGACACTGGGGGCAGAAGCATTTGATCAGTTCTGCCTAATACAGACATCACCTGGGCTGTCGGGGAGAAAGGGGAGCACAGCTGCTGCTTGAGTGGCCTCATAGGTTGTTCAGGGAAGGGGAGAGGCTCTTGGTCAGTGTTATGGACTTGAGCATGAGAAAACAGTTTTCACGGGGGGGGGAGGACAGGGGTGCTGGGAATTGATGGGCAGGACTAACAGATAGAGAGGCCATGGGCATGAAGGATGGGAACAGGGGTGGAGCAGATGGCCACAGGCTCTGAGGCAGTGTAAAGACATTAGCATGGGTGAAGAAAGGGTTTATGGATATAGCCTTCTCCCTGTGGGCTAACCTCGGCAAATGGAGGCATGGAATCTGATTGGTTCTGGTTGCTCATTGTCCCATAAGACAGACATTTCTAAGACCACCCAGGAGGAATGAGTCAAGCAGAAAGTGGAAGCTGCAGATGACCTCTGCATGGACCTCAGAATCGATGGCCCAGCTGTGGTGGTGAACAGTGGAAACACACAAGAAATGGAGATTTCCACGCATGTGAGAGAGGAGACTACTGATGCCCCTCGTACCCATCATGAGCCACAACTCTCCCTGTGAATTCACCAGGGAAGGCACGCTATACTCCACAGGGAAGCCTGGCCATATGCCCCCAAATTCCTGTGACCCATGTGGCAGCCAGGCCAGGCTGAGAGTGCGGCAAGCAGAACCCTGTGAGCCTACAAGGATGGGGGGTCTTTTGTGTAGATCAAGTTCTGACCAACAGCCAAGTGTCGGTCTGAATTCTCAGGGTCCTCCTGTTCTACCACCACCACACACACAAGGCCTGGCAACTATGGCACGGCCCATACCACCCAGCCCTCTGCCCGTACAGCCCAGAATCACAGTTTTCAAGTTTTGTATTGGTTGGGGGACAAAATGAAAGGAATGACTTGTAAACATCTTATGAAGTCCACATTTCAATGTCTGGAGGCGAAGTTCATAGATTCATTCATGTCCATGAAACCACTCTACCCATGGGTTCTTAAGTGTGAGTCAGACATGGTATGGCCCACAAAGTTGAAGGGACTTACCACTTGGCCCACCGTAGAAGTAGCTTGTTGACCATACCAAGCCTGGCTGCAGCTCAAGTCTCTCTGCAAATGTCTGTAGGTGCTCACTGACCAGCCCCACTGCACACTAGTGTCTACTAGGCCTACCACAGCCACCCACTTTGCGGGGCTGCAACTATGGACCACACCCCTTCTCTTCCCCCTTGTTCTAGCCATTCTCAGAAAAAGCTAGGAAAACTCAGCCATTAGGAGAAATCTCTGAGCCAGAAATCTTGAGTTCTGGGGTCCCTATTTAGACTCCTGTTTTCAGGCTCCAGAATTTGCATTCCGGGGTCCTCCTGGGTTTGGGAGAACAAGTAATGCTGTGATAAGCCCCGTCTAGATGAATGGGGGTTCTGGTGGGCCCACTCCATCATCATGAACAGGACTGCCTGGCTGGGCAGGAGCCTGCTATCACCATCTCCACTCACTGCCAGCTGGCTGATGCACTTCCTCCTTAGGTCTGTATCCCTAGGAGTAGCAAGCAGTCAAGAGGCAGGAATTAATTCCGGCCCCTATGAGAGGGGTCTCTTTCCTCTTTGAGTTTGTTTGTTTGTTTGTTGTTTTTTTTGCTTTTCCTAAAGGCGAGTACTCCCCCAGAAAGCTAGGGAGCTGACCTCCTCAACAACCTGATTAGACTCCAGGGCTCTTATGTTGAGAACAAGTCCAGAGCTTTTTGAGACCTCCCAGAGCTCCCCGACCTGGTCAAGCTGATCCCAAGAGCCCTCCTTTTTTCCTCCCAGGCTTCGGGCCATCCCCCACCCCCTCCCATGGGAAGGCTTTGTTTCCTGGACAGCCGGGTGGCCACACTGACCTTCTGCTTTCTGCATATCTGTTTTGGGGAGGTCTGTCCTGAAAGGGGATGCCACAGGGATGCTGGTCGGATTGGTCAGTTAGTACTCACCTCCCGTGGAGAGTCCGACCCCAGCTTCATGCAGGGACTCGGAACCTCCAGGGGCACCAGATCTAATAGTCAGGGCTAAATCGCTTTGTCTCGGACAAAGCTCTAAGGACACGGAAGCGGTGCGTCTAGGGGGTAGGGTAGGCTGTCCACGGGCTGCTCTAGGAACAGCATCCGACATCGGAGTGCCCTCAGGCCCGGGGCCAACAAAGGCTGCGGCCACCAGCTATCCTGGGGACAGAGCTCCAGGCAATGTCCGCTTGATCCCCATCTGCCCAACTCAGACTCGGCAGGAGGCTGGCCACCTACGCTCCGGGCAGCAGGCCGCTCACCCCGCCTCTCCAAACCAAACACCCACGAGTCCGGACAGCTGGGGTCTCCGGGCCTGTGAGCCAGCGGAGCAATGGGTTCCGCGCGGCCTGGAGAGCTCTCTCCCTAGCTGGCAGCACACGAAGGAGAGGAGAAGGAGGGCTGGCGCCTGGCCGGGGACTAGAGCAGGCGTGGGACTCACAGGCTGGGCCCGGAGGATCGTCGGCTGTGCTTGCAAGCCACTCCCGCCGTGGGCAAGGGGCGCCAGACGCGGCGGGGGCGGGGGCGGGGGCCCGACTCACCGTGATCCGGGGAATGCTCTTCTTGCCTTGGAAGGACATCCTGATCCGCGGGCGGGCTGTGAGTCCCCAGTAGGGGCTGCACGGGCGCGGACGTGCCGGCGGGGACACGCGCGGAGCTTAGGGAGTCCAAGTGTGAGCCAGCCGGGCGCAGGGCTCCGAATAATCATTTGCATATGGGCCCCGCCCATCGACCTTCATTTGCATCCGGGCCCCTCCTCCCTGCTCTCGTTTGTGCTAGCTTGATAGCAATCTCTCCCGATCTTTCCTTCCCTCTCTCCTTTTCTTACCTCCCACCTCCCCCAAGAGCACCCTGGAGGCCACAGGCGATGACCACTGCACCTAAGTCCGTCTGTGTTGAGTGGAGACCAATAGGTTGCGATCTGTCGGGACCAACAGATATGAAGTTTGCATTCGGGAAAGGACAGGAAGAGAGGTGCCTGTCCAGCCTGGTCTCGCCTAGCCTTGTTCTGTAGTGGTCCGAGGCACCCCAGGTTCCAATATTCAAAACTAATTCTCGCATCTAGGCAGAGGTGCTGCAGGAGCCAGAATCTAGCCTGGTAACTCTGGCAAAATCCAGACATCTTCAAGGAATGACTTAAGGCTGGAGCACAAGATCCTGGAATGACGTGACCACGGACGGTGGTGCCTAGGCAGATTGTTCTTTGGCAGACCACACCAGTCTAGGGCAGGAAGGAGAGAACAAATTGGAGGGGCAGAGAGAAACAGCCAAGACAGAGAGACGAAGATGAAAGGGCTGGACTGGGGTCCAGGAAAGACAGAGGTAGAAACTCAGGGTAGAGAAATCCAGTGGAACCGGTAACTGACAGGCACTCCCCTAGTCCTAAGGCTGCCTGCCCAAAGCCTGGGTCCCTGCTTCCTCTATCTGTTGAGTCCTGTGGGCTGCGGCCAGACCGGGTCCTTCCCGGTATGCCTCAAGAACCTGAAGGCCTTTGTCGCTGCCAAGTGGAGTGATGCATCCACTGGTAGCACCTTGTTTCCCAAGGCAGGGGAAGACAACACCAAGTTTGAGCACATCTAGAGGTTTCACAGACATGTATGGACATGATGCCATCATTGTGAGAGTGGGAGATTTGTGGTCAGGTGAACTTGGCCCCCAGCATATGGTCTGTGCGCGGGATATGTGGAACTTGGCATGTAGCACCAGCCTCTCCCTCACTTATGCCTTTCTGAGCTGATGCTGTCCATGAGCAGAGGGTGCTGAAAATGCTGGGCAGAACCAAAGGCACTATACTAAAGAACTCTTGGTGGTTTGCCCTCAGGACACTTCTGCCCCACACTCAGAAGGCCTGGTAAGAGCCATGAAGCTGGTGTCTATTCTACTCCAGGTGCTGTGGGAGTATCCATGTTAGACCATGATTCAAGAAGAGGTCTAAGGATCTGCAAGGACAGCCTATTCTAAAGCCAAGGTCAAGGATTTGGGATGAGGCAAGGCAGGGATGCTCTCAGACACACCCCAGCCCCAGAAGGCCACGGACAATCATTGCTGAAATTGCGGAGTCTACAGTGATGGATTTTAAATAAAAAGACCCCACCTTCACATTGTCCAATCAGTCAACTCCTTTCAAATATATGCCGGGACAATAAGTTGCTGGGACACTCTACTGGGGGACCATGGGCCTATCAGCCAGCCAAGGACACCATCTTCCCACCTGCCCTGCACTCACACTCTCCCTAGTGTACCTGTAAGCCTCCACTCCTCAGCAGTGTGAGAGCCTCTGCAATGGATGTAGCCAACTGCTCCTATTAAGATGCCAAAGGTTGCCGGGTGGTGGTGGTACACACCTTTATTCCCAGCACTTGGGAGGCAGAGGCAGGTGGATCTCTGTGAGTTCAAGACCAGCTTGGTCTATAAGAACTAGTTCCAGGACAGGCTCCAAAGCTACACAGAGAGATCCTGTTTCAACAAAACAAAACAAAACCAAGATGCCACTTGAATTCTTCTCCATGCTAACTATGTACTGGGTAAAGCCACTGTAAGAGACCTCCTGGTGGCCACTCTTAGTTAGTGGCTGCCAGATTCTTCTGACCAAAGGGCTTTAGGTATCTCTAGATGAGGCTGCAGGTAAGGTGTGTGCAAGGTCCAAATTTCCTTTCTGGCATGGAAAGAGGCACTGATGGCCACATGGTAAAGACAGAAAAGGCTAACACAGTTAACAAATTTACACTTTAATAACACTCATGGAGACTCCTTGAGCTAGGATTTAAAACAAGTTTTATTAAAACTGTACAATAATTTACAAATAAGTAAAAATTCTCTGGTATATATTATAGGAACCACAATACAAAAATATGTGTAAAATTTATAACTGACCACCATACAAACCTAGATTAAGCCTGGGAATACTGTGTAGCACTGAACGGAAAGGTCACATATTTAGAGGGGGGCATGTTAAGGATTGCTTCATTGAACACAAATACTGCCTGGTACTTTGCCATGAGAAACCAAGTTCTGTTCCTTTTTGCATAAGTTTACAATAAAGCTTTTTTTTTTTTTTTTTTTTTAGAAAAGATACAATAAATATATGTTTTGATACATATATTCACAATATGATTTTCCTGAGCCTAAACTTAAATCCATCACCATGTAATAACACACAACCCACCATAAGGGTTCAATGACGGAGTGATGGCAAGAGCTGATCCACTATTAGTGCCTCAAAGCCACTGTCCACCCTCCCTCCTGACTCCCAGGTGGTGTTTACAAGCCGTATAAGGCACTCAGGTTTCCTGAAGGCTACAGAGTCTGCCAGGGCAGAGACTTAAGTCACAGCCATAGGCCTTCAGCAACAGAACGCTAGACCATGGAAACGAAGTAGACACCACATGGCTGTTCACGAAAGACTCTGCGGTTTATGTGGATTTCTAGTTTAGACAAATGAAAAAGGTTTATTCCGTTCTGTGTTGTGCGCACAGAGTGAGCAGCCTGACAACCCACACCTCAGTGACACAGTTTGAGTTCCTGGGGGACATGCCAGGGTCCCTCTCCTTGCTTCAGCAAGGCAGTGCCATGCACACAGATATCTGTCCTGTTTTAGGAGCTAGCAGCAAGAGCTCAAATGTGGAAGGGAATCCTGTCTAACCCAGCACTTGGTGAAAGGTTCAGTCTGGGATTTAGAAAATGCACCTTACTTTTGAAATGCTTGAGCTCTTCAAATGCTCACTGGCGTCAAGAATCTGTAACATAGACTCACATGTACACCCCCACACCCAAAGATCAGACCCGACTTTGGGATCATGTGACAAGAAGGTGCTTATGACACATTGAAAAAAAAACCATGAGATGTAATGAGAGTACAGCCTTCCAGCTAATCATGTGCTTTCAGGAACACAGCCGGGTGGAAATGCAGTTTGGTTTGTGGGATATTATCTAACATCCACTCAGCCATTTCCCTTTCTATGTACATATACTTTACACATAAACAATAATGACTTCATGAGCACTGGTGCCTATTTAAACGCTTCTCTTTCTTGTACAGTCTTTCTTCAAAACAAACAAACAAACAAACAAACAAACAAAAGGTTCCCAGATCTGTGATTTAGTGCCAAGGGGTATTAGGACACTCCCACACATGCAAAGCCATGATCCAACCAAACCAGAGGGATGTGAGGTGGGGTGAGTTTCCAGTGGAATTTTTGTTTGTTTGTTTCCAATCAGCCACTGTTCTCTTGCAAGTTCACTTGGAGCTGTGCCAGGAGCTCTGGTGGGCAGGAAGCTGCATGGAACTGAGACAGTTTCCAGACATGTCTCTAACCCAGTGGTTTCCCTCACCTACAGATTGGGCAGCATCGCTATTGCAGGCTGTTGCTGCCATTTGGTGCTGAGTACAGCAAATGGACCAAGAGAAGATAGTCATCTAAATTAGACAATACCATGCACTCAGTATGGAAGATTTCAGACTCAGAGGCCAAACCCAATGTCAGGTTCAGCTAGGGAAGCCATGACTGGGCTAGTGCCTGATCCAAGTGCATCTGGAACTATGGCATACATGACAACAGGAAGAACCAAGTGTACTTAGTGTATTTCCTAGCAGAAATCCCACAGCCACTGAAGAAAAGGCCTGTGTGTCCTGTCCAATCCTGTAAGCTCTCCACTGATTTTGACCTAGGGGTGTATACCACTCGGTCATCTGCACCACACCAGAACATTTCTCCTGACACAAATATAAAATGAACTTAATACTTTCAGACAACCTTCTCAATCCTCCCCCTGGCTACTGGACTTTGTAATATACAATGCTGGATGTCGCAGTCACATCTGGCTGTATATCTCACTATCCAGTGCAGTCAACTTCCAGGTGCTTTGAAAGGGCTCTAATCCATCTCACTGAGCAAGCACACACATGAACACACACACACACACACACACACACACACACACACACACACACACACTCACGCTCCTAACTTCAGCACAGAGAGTGACAACCTTAGACTAGCAAGGATGTGATGAGGACAGAAGGGCCACCTCCAACCAAGGATGTATTCTGGTCCACACAAGGGAAGATTTTCCTGGACTGTGGATGGACCATCTAGTATAATGGGAATCTCACTTGAACCATCCTTATGTGTGCACCGTTTTCTCTCTGAAAGAAAAAAAAAAACAGAGTAGAAACAAGGGCTTTAGTGTAATATACTTGAGACACAAACAGGAGTGTCCACAATGTGGGGCAGCACTCTAAGAACAGGGTCAAGAGGAATACCGAGAGTGAGAGCTACAGTCAGACTGGCTCTTCATGTGGGCAACAGTGTCCCATTATGGTGGCGCTGGCTTTGTGGATCCCTCACTAATGGCACATCTGCAGCCTCCGGCTGAGCAGGCAGCCTCCTAGGATACTGCACGTTCACACACAGAGTGGAATTAGTCTGTATTCCTCACTGTAGAATTCATCCCAACCTTCCCTCAGTGATCCCTGAAGGCTGCCAATTTCTTCTCAATATCCTTTTCTTCTCCGAGCTTAAGAAATGTGCCTCTTCTGGCTTCTAACTTTCTCTTATCACCTTCAAACTTTTTAATGTTTCTAGCCACCAAAGGAGCTGCTAAATTTTCTTTCAAGTAGATCAGCCCCTGATGCAGTGGGTGGGAGAGACCCAGAGCCACAGCTGCTAACACTAACGTAAGAGGTATTACCTCACATAAAATTAAAAAAAAAAAAAAATAGGGGCTGGAGAAATGGCTCAGTGATTAAAGAGCACTGATTGCTCTTCTAGAGGACCAGGATTTGATTCTAGAGGACCAGGATTTGATTCGTAGAACCCCTAAGGCAGCTAATGTAACTCCAGCTCCATGGGATCTAGCCCCCTCTTCTGACCTTTACTGGCACTGCATGCATGTTGTTCACAAACACACAAGCAGGAAGAACAACCCATATACATAAAAAAAATTTAAAGGTCAAAAAATTTTAAAGAGTTAAAATAAACAGTCACATTATACATATTCTAGCTTCTGCACACGTTATAGTTGGAATCGATGCTGTCATTATAATGACACGTTCTCTACCTTTAATCTGAATCACTTCTAAATAGGTTGTTAAAGAGCCATCTATTTTTAGAATATTAAAATGGGGGAAGGGGACTCTTTCTATTCTAGACCTTTTCTTTTGCAGGTACAAAGTCAAAGCTCCAAGGGAGATAAGGGGGAATTTCCATGGTGACACTTCAGGCTAATAAGGCCTGAGGCCTTGATGATCTACTCTCCAACCCCCCACCCAAGGCTCTTACCACATACCCCTGACTCTATGAACTACACAATCAACTGTCCAGAGTATGAACTACACATGAAATAAAAATCTACTGAAAATAATGTAGAATCCTAAACAGCCACTTCTGAAGTCGAAAGGAGAGAGGACATTCAATTGCCTGGGGCCATTCTTTCTAGCACTTTCTGAGTTGGTAGCTGCCCTGCTTTGCTTACAAAGTCCATTTATTACCACTATTTCCAGGTGAGTGGCTTTCTGCCTTTATCTGTGACTTTATGTGCAGCTGCATGAGTGCTAACACACATACATGCACACATGCGCACACGCACACACACACACACTCACACACTCTCACACTCACACACTCTCACATGCACACACACACACACACATGCACATACACTCACACACTCACATGTGCTCACACACAGGCACACACTCTCACACGCACACACACGCACACACATGCACACACACTCACACACATGCGCTCACACACAGGCACACACTCTCACACGCACATGCACACACACACGCTCTCTCACACACACATTGTCACATGCACAATGTGCTCACACACACACACACACACACACACACACACACAGCTTCCAGAGTGGTGACTTTCTGCCTTCATCTATGGCAGTGCCATATTACAAAAGCACACTGAACATATTTGTATATTTGTGCACATCTGTATACCACACAACATACACAAGCATACAACACATTCATACACATATACAGGCACACAATGTTCATTCACATATACACATACAGTTTCTAGAATGGCTGGATTTCTGCCTTCATCTGTGACTGCACCACACACAATGTATGCACCCATACATCCATATAACATGCATACTGGGTACACATACATATACACAGAGACATCATTTTGGTCCCAGGGTTCTAGTCCTCCAAAATCCCTTCTGCCCCACTCCCCAAGCTCAGGCCTCTGAAAATATGCTATTCTCCCTCCATCTACTCCCTTTCTGGATGATAGTGCAGCTTCAGCTCAAGATTCCAGTCAGACTGGAGCCATGCAGGGTACAGGGTAAGCGAGAGTAAAACCATCTTGTGAGTATGGTCTCAGTATCTGGGGTTCTTCAGTGTTACATGAACGGCTGGCCCAGAGCTAGCTCAGCACCCCGACTCCTCACTCACAAGTGCCTCTGTAGCCAGGAAGCCTGAAGCTACTCTCCTGCCCACAGCCTGGAGTTGGGAATACAACTTCTGCTTGGACCATGCAAACAATCAGACGACAGCAGGCCCTGCCTTTCCTCCCAGGTCAGATCTGGGACTTAGTGGCCCAGGGTTGGGTGCCCAACCAATCAAACCTCCGAAAAGCCTGGAACTATGCGTCTCAGGTGGATTGCCCCAGCAGAAGCGCTACATAAGTGTGGCCGTTGTTTCCCTCCTGTGGAGAATGTGCTCCATAGAACCCTCATGGGAAGGGGAGCACGAAACCTGCTCATGACCCCGTGACCCAGCCTGTGCTCCCCACTCTCCTGTGTGGATGAAGTTGTATGTCCAATGACACAGCTGTGATGATGACTCAACCACAGTGGGACAGCGTGTCAACTCCTGTCAATCCTAGTGATGATCTTGGTGACCCTGGAATATTCTACTTCCTCTGCCACTGGGAAGCATGGTGGGCCATGAGGATGTGGTCAGGCAGGACATGATCCTTAGCCACTGTGAGAATAGCCATTCGCTGTTTTGCTCTCTCATGCAGTGTTTATCTGGGTGTACCAAGGACTCCACAGCAACAACTGGAGTAGGCACAGACTGCCACGTACCTCCTCGAGAGCTCACGAGCAAGGGGAACTGATGGAGCAGCACTCTGGGAGATGCTGGGTGCAGGGGTTAGAGCATACCTGGGAGTCCCCTGCCAGCTCCATGCCCTTTGAAGTAGAGACTGTGAGGAAATACCTGCCTCATGGCAGTGTGATGTGCTTAAAGAAGGCCCGCACCTTAAAGACAGGCCCACAGCCTGTCCTCTCTTAATGAAACTTCAGTACTGGGTTGCAGTAAGACTGGGGATACCCTTTGAGTTGGTAACACACCCAGGGGTTCAGCTTGTGGAACCAAAATGGGTAGAGTGGGGTGGTGATGAGGGTAGGATGGTAACAACAGGGTTGTCCCTGATCCTGCCCCCCCCACTTGCGTCCTTGCAGTGGGGAGCTCAGTCAGTAGGCATGCGGACTCGGGCTTTTGAGCTGCAGAAACAACACCCATGGGTAGCACAAGAAATGGCCCTGGCATATGGATGGGGAAACAGCATGTTGATTTATGTCAAAACAGAGTCAGGGAGCAGCCCTGCCGCCTGTGTTTGTGTTGAGAACTTCCACAGGCTCTCAGCTGTTGGGAAACAGTAAGCTGTTGGCACAGGAGATGAACACCTTCCTGGGTCCCCAAGAGTGCAGCTTGGATGAAACTCAACTGCTGCAGATGGGAACGCTGGAAAAAGGATGGGGGGCCCACAGCTTCAGTCAGGATGCAAAATCAAACAGAGCTCCCATCTGGGGAGCCCACTGGGAAGGCTGGGACCCAGCAGCCCCCAAACACTATGCTCCAGGGCTCCCAAAGTAATCGATCACAAGACACTAGAGGGCAGGTTAAAAGCCGGGTCTTCCTGATGAGCTCTGCCCGCCCAGTCACATTAACTAAACACATCCAGCCCAGACAGAAGCAAGTGGCTTACAGCGCCATTTTGGAGCCAAAGCCTCATTCCCAACACTCTAGTTTGGGATAGTATCAAGGAATAGAAACCCTGATCAGACAGCGACTTAGCATCTTCTTACTTTCTCACAGCCACTCCTCCTAAACCCCTGGGCTAGCAGATGGGCCCAGTTCCCCCAGCTTCTCTGAGACCTCACTTCCCTGCAGCCTCAGGTCAGTCCAGCCCCTCACCTGCCTCCTGAGAAGACAGCTGACTACCTCACAGTACCTGACCCTTCTCTGAGGCTTCCCAGTGTTGCTGACAACTGAGTATATGGCCCCTGGCAGCTCAGAAGTGTCTCCAAAGTCCTAAGAGCCCCGCCTTTAAAATGGGACGGGGGTTGGGGTGGTCTCAGGTCTCCCTGCTTTGATATCTGCCAGCTGGCCTGCACAGCTGCGATCCTGCACAGGCCAGGCCTCACACTGCTCTGAAACTCGCTTCCCTGACTCTCCTGAGCAGGGCTCAGCTTGATCCCTGGCTCAAGCTCCCTTTGAAGCTCATTCTCCCTTTGAAGCCTCTAAATTGCCACTGCAGGACTGGGAACAGAGCTCAGCCCTCTCAGCCCCTCCTCCTAGAGCTCCAGCTACAAGGCAGCTGACTGGGGAGGTGTGTCTCAGCCTCTGGGGTCACAGGGCCAACCTCTGTAATCAGCCTGTTCTGTACAGACGGCTGTGTGTCTTCAGTGGGTTGTTTCTCTACAGGACCATGCTTGCCCTGGGTTCCCTGCTGCCCTCCCTGGTTAAGCAAGGTCAAACGCTCCAGGAATCAGTTGTGGTTGCCTCTGGGACCCCAGTGTTTTGAGGACCCAATTCAAGATTCTGAGTGACACTTGGTTTAGGTGGGAATCCAGGATCCTAACGTTCCTAGGCTCAGTCTTTGACTCATTCCCCAGAGGGCAGGCAAGAAAGGCTTCGGGTCAGGGAGAAGGCTGAGTCACAACCTGGGACATAGAGGGCCTCATGTTTCTATCGCTCCACCCAAAGCTCGCCTTTGGGAGGCTCTAGTGATCTCTCCCTTGTCCCATCCTGTAGGGGAGGCCCTGGATAAAATAAAGAGAGGGTGGGTTGCTGCTATAGAGTGCTGCATGCCAGGCACCATGGTAAGAAAGCAAGCAGAGGTTGGAGGTAGACAAGAGAGCATGGTACTAGGCAGGAAAAGAGCATCAGTACTATGGGAATCATGCTATGTATGCCCTAGGCTCACTTCAACACTACTGGCTACACTGTGATCTTGCCTAAAAGCTTCCCACCAGAGGCTTGTGAAAGAGGGCACACAAGGACCTCTGGACACTCCCGTCCCAGGCCTGTGGGAAAGGTGTGCATGTGGGATGGAACCCCAGCACCTCCGCAGCCACCAGTTTTCTGCCTGGTGTTTCTCAGTTGCTTTGCGATCCTTCGGGCCTTAGGAGCAGCCACTGAGTCCTCCTGTCCTCTTTGTTTGCAGAAGACTCCCATCCTCTGCAGATGGAGGCAGCAAAAGGTTGGTGCCAAGTCCAGAGAGCCAGAGCTCTCATGGGTGCAGCTCTGAGTGGGATCAGAAAGCCCAAATCCACTAGAACCTAAAGAACACCACTCTGAGCCCCACGCCAGGCAGGAAAGGCGATTTGTGCTGTGAAAATGGTGTTGTGTCTGGGCTTCCTTTAACACACCAGGGTGCACAGTGGTTTCGCCTAAGGCTTGGAGCCAGAGTCCCAGTGCCACAGCTCCTGTGTTCTGGAGAGCAGGACCAGCAGAGCGACAGGCTAGAAGCACCACAGTTTCCCCTCCTACCCTGTCAGCTCAGTCTGGAGACACAGAGCACCTACCTGGTGGCCCCCACCTCAGCTCTTAGGGGGCTGCTAAAATTGAGAGGCCTTCCCGGGGTAAAGGCAAGAGTAATGTCAGGGGCCAGGTCAGGGTAAATGCTTCTGGGGCTTTGTTCATGGTGGACATACAGGCTAAGGCCAGTGCTACTTAAGGCTTTGCCTATGCTCCTGACTGGATACTGAGCACATTGTTCAGCCTCCCTTTGCTGACTAGATACAGCTAACCCAATGGGCGGGTGTGCACACGCACAACCAAAAGCACAGGTGCTTACACACAGGGGCACACACATACGCAAACGCATAAGCACACATCCGGCACCCTTCCCAGGCACACGCAGGTGTGAGTACTTTCACCAGCTTCTTGGCTTCTCCTCTTGTCTTGGCTGCAGGCAGCTGCGCTCAGCTGACAGTGGGGGTGTCCCGCTCACCCTTCTGACATTGACCTCTCTAGCAATGACATCTCTTATTAATGGCCTCCCAGTCGTGCTATGAAAGGATCCATTATTGCGCAGACCAAGATGGTCACGTTATAGATGGGCGGCAGCTGTCCCCCAGGCAAAAGCTCCTGAGGAAAAGAGTGAAATAGACAATGGAGCAGTAAGGGGGAGGGGATACCCTCAATTTCCCAGCAGTCGTTCCAGTCTGGCCAGAGATTTTGTGTAATACACCCAGAAACATTTGAGAGCCATCTTTGCCAGGAAAAACAAAAAAAAAATTTTTTTTTTTAAAGACAGAGCACAATTAAAAGCATTGCAGCCAGGACGAATTGGAAAGGGTCTGAAGTATTTCCTCCAGCTGGATATTGGTGTCACTTGACCCAGTATCTTCAGTCCTCAGTGGGTACCCAGAAACCACACACACGCAAGTACACATGCACGTGCATGTGTACACACGCGCGCGCACACACACACACACACACACACACACACACACCGACTCCCCAGGAGCACCTCAGAAGTGCCACTCAGGTAAACTGCATGCAGGATCACTGGGTGAGAGGTAAATTCCCACAGGGTGGAAGTCACCGACCTCTAGGGATGTTTCTTGGTGACTTTCAGCACAATAATGTGACTTGCAAAACCCACACGCACTGGGTCCTTCATAAAGACTGAGAACCAGTGAGAGCTATTTTCTTAGCAGTACCAGAGTGGGCGCCCAGGCTTTATGGGGGAAGGGCCAGACCTGTGCCATATGTCAGAGCTGGGTGTTAGTTTATGTAATGGCCCCACAGAGCTCACAAATATGAAAAGACCCAACACCAAGTCTGATTAGATTCTGTGGCTATTGTATGGCAGGCCCCATGGCAGGGTGGGGCAGGCTCTTAGCCTGGGAGCCAGGCAGGGATCACACACCCCTTTGGAGAGGCTAGGGGAAATTTTTCAAATATAGCAGCTGCCCTAGGAGGGCCCAGCCTCAAATTCAGTGTTCACACCTAGGGAACCATTGCTAAACTACTGTACGTTTTTATTTCTGGATGATATATACCAAGTCAGCAAGAAAATATGTTCTTTGGGTTAAAAGGGGAAATATTACATATATACATTTTTGTTTTATTCTGTGTCCGCACAATGCTCATGGAGCGTGGGTGTATTCTGAGAAGAGCAGTTTACCCTTGGATTTAAGATGAACACCATCATTTCTGGCTGGCCCGGGCCACAGCACATTGGAAGCAGCCTGAGACTATGCTCAGAGTGCTTTGCTCATTGGCATTCGGGCGCTGGCTTCATGAGGAGCTGTAAATCTGAGGCCACTGACAGTTAATCTCACACCCTGTGAGCTTCCAGACCCAGAGCTGGAAGGAACGCAGTCCCTGGAGATCCAGCCCCAGCCTCCAGGATCAAATGGGACCAGAGAATTTGTCTGGGCCAGCGAGGAACAAGCCACCAGCAGCCTTACCCTGACTGCACCCCAGTATGGGCACAGAGCAAGCAGAACCACTCCAGCTGGGACGTATCACCAACTGGAGGTTTATTCCAGCCAAGCAGAAGGGCTCATCAGGGAGGGGAGGGGCTCCTTATTAGAGGTGCAGGGGACAAAGCCACCCCTAAAAATTGAACCACCTTAACGTTTCCTCCAACACAAAAGGAACTGGACAAATTGAAGGAAGGAAACAAGGAAGAAAGCATCTGTGACTTAGAACAAGCCAGTGTTTTCTTTGCCCATGTACCAAAAGGTTCACTACTAAAAAATTGATACATTTTTATGTGTGTGTGGAGGGGGGAGCGCACACGCATTCACGTTCATGTGTGCAGGCACACACACGTGTGTACATGTAGGAACCCAGGGGTTGACATTTGGTTCCTCCTCTGTCACTGCCTACTTTACTTGTCGAGGAACAGTCTGGAATTGAACCTGGGGCTCCCTGATTCAGGCAGTCTAGCTAGTCAGCTTACTCTGGGGGTCCCTGTCTCTGACTTCCATCTTTAGAGGTTCTGAGCAGGTTGTCACACCAACCCAGTATTTATGTGGGAGCTGGGCATGGAAACTGCAGTCCTAATTGTTATGTTTCAAACCAGGACAAAAGGTTGAGGTGCCATTTGTTTGTTTGTTTTCTGAGACAGGGTTCTCTGTGTAACAATCCTGGCTGTCCTGGAACTAACTTTGTAGATCAGGCTGATCTCAGACTCTCTGAGATTCACCTGCCTCTGCCTCCCAAGAGCTGGCATTAAAGGAGCTCGGTCACCACCACTGCCCCCCCCCCAGGCTGCCAAGGTGTCCCTGCATCCCTCAGTCCCTACCTGTTACAGGGTCTTCCTAACTGGCGTACCCTGCCCCTACTCTGAACTCTCCAGCTCAGGGGATTGGGCTGCTCTTCCCTATATAATACAACCATTTTGGCTACGCACTCTTCCTGCCTCTTTGTACATTTGGGTCTCCTGGCTATTGCACCTGGCTCCCCTCTCTCCCCTCTCCCCACATGGCATGTCTCAGTCTGGTCAGGATCACCCTGGATTCTCCTAGATGTCCCTACATGTCTCCTAGATGTGCCTTTACCTATGCTCTCCCATAGTATATCTAAAATAACCTCCTCCACCATAACTAGAAGCAGTCATATTTTCATTATTTTTTTTCTCATTCACTCACGTTTGGAACATGCCTCAAGAGTATTATGCATGATATTAACACCAGGAGAAGCCAGGAAAGGGGAACACAGGGACTCCCACAGCCAGATGTCATTGTAAACACCTGTTATCCCAGCACTTGGAAGGCAAAGGCAAGAGGACAGTGAGTTCAAGACTAGCCTGAAGTGCATAGGAAGAAAGGAAGAAAGGAGGGGGGAGGGGGGAGGGAGGGAGGAAGGAAGGAAGGAAGGAAGGAAGGAAGGAAGGAAAGAAGGAAGGAAGGAAGGAAGTGTGGGTGTGATGGCTCAGCAGGTAAAGGCACTTGCTACAACACCTAATGACCTGAGTTCACTTCCTAACTCATACTCATATGACTGGAGAGAGCTTTAGCTTGCAAGTTGACCTGTGACCTCCATATAGTGCCATGACATGAAGAGCATGTACACACATGTGTGTACCTACACACTCATGTAATTTAAAAATTAAAGGAACAAAACCTCTCTACAGCTGTTTTTATAATTTTATACCTAAAAATTATTTCAAAATAAGAGCTTTTTGAGAGCTCACTGGGGTGAATGGTGATGTTCAGTCGGAAAGCAGGTGACATTCTGTCACTGCCTTTATTGTGCCGAACATACATCAGCCAGCAGTTCCCAGGGCGGCATCTGGGACCGAAACAGACACAGACCCTAGGCTTTGTAGCCCTCAGGCAATGGGGGCCTCAGGTTTTTCTGGCCCACAATGGGAGCCCTGTGCCAGGAGAGGGGAATGCTCAATTGTCCCTGCACCACTCTTGGAATCAGTTCCTGCTCCAAGGTCGCCGCTCCTTTTGCTGTGTATTGTGAAGCTCATCCAGCCAGCTCCAGAGAACCTCTGGCTGTGGCCCCAGGCTGCTCTCTAGCTACCCAAGCTAAGGGGTAGTCACGACTTTCCACTGTTCTTCCCTCTACCTTGACCACTCCGACTTTAGTGTCCGGGAAGCAGGAGACAGATGGTCTGATGCTTTTGGGGGGAGGGGGCATTGATAGCTATAGTTTGAACACTAAATATCCCCACAGACTCCTGTCGTCAGTCTTGCGGGTCCTAGCTAGAGAAAATAGGTCATAGGGGACGGGCCCTTGGAAGTGTCTTGTCCCTGTCCTCCTCCTGTCCCCCTCCCTAACTACTTCTTGTGTGTTCTGAGATGAGTAGCTCTGCTATCAGGATCTATGCCTCATCACAGTCCCAGAAAGAAACCCTAGAGCCAGCCACAAAGGACTGAGCCCTCGGAAATCTTGAAGCTGTTCCATTGGGTTATTTTGGCCACAGCAGCGTAAACATAACTAGTACACTGCCTGTGGCTACTAACGTTCAGACAGGGAGAGACACCTGTGAGGGGACCAGCCCTGCCTATACCCCCAGAACTCCTCACATGGCCCTATTTTCCCTCTGTCCTGTTGTCCTGTCTGTTCTGTTGTTGCGGTTTTGTTTGTTTGTTAGCTTGATACAAGCCAGAGTTATTTGTGTAGAGGGAATCACAATAGAGAAAATGCCTGCTTCAGATTGGCCTGTGGGGCATTTTCTTAATCAGTGAATGAGGAGGGAGGGCCCGGATCCTTGTGGATGGTGCCACCCTTAGGCACCTAGGGTAGGTATATAGGAGCTGGAGAGGTGGCTCAGGGTTGACACACTGGCTGCTCCTCCAGGGGGCGGAGACTTCCAGCACCCACATGGTGGCTTACAACCATTCATTACCACAGTTACAGGGATGAAACATCTTCTGGCCCTGAGAGCATCAAGCATGCACTTTGTGCACATACATACATTCAGGCAAGACACTCATACACCTCTTTTTAAAGAGGAGGAGGAAGAAGAGGAGGAAGGGAAAACAAAGAAAGGAGGGCTGAGATAGTATACAACACCCCTCCATGGCCCGCGCATCCGTTCCTGCCCTGCCTGAGCTCCTGCCCTGACTTCTCCTGGATGATGGAGTACATGAAAGGAAAGCAACTCTCCTCACAAGTTGCTTTTAGTCATGGTGTCTATCACAGCATAGAAATTCTGACCTATTCTTCATGTGGGAGCTGTTCAGACTTAAGATGCAGTAACTCTGCAAACCTACAAGCATAGGAACGGTTGCACCCAATGGGACAGGCACGGCCTGCCACCTAGGGGCCACTCTAGGAATTTAGGAATGCTGACGTTTCCACCGGACGTCAGCATTGAGCTGACCTGCGTCTACACTCCTTCACCCAGCTTCCACAACCTTTAAGGCCAGGCACATGATGATCTGCGACTGGGATTGTTCCTGCCAAACAAGTGGAAAAACACCACCGTGACAGAGCGGAGTTGGTTACAAAAGGCACACAGCAGGGGCCTGAACGCCTGCAGCCTGTTCCTTAGTTGTGCAGGGTTTGCTTGGTTGGAGCGCCTCCATGTGGCTCATGTTGGCATTTCCTGTAGCACTGAGCCAGGTGGCCTACTGCTCTTGTCTAGAACAAGCCTGTGTCAGCTTTCTGACTGTGAATATAGACACTAGAGGCTACAGAGACCACATCCTGCCCTGCACAGGGGGCCTGGCTCACACTGAAGACCAGGGAATTATATAAGACATGCTTGTAAGAACATACACCCGAGTGTGATGTAAAAGATGAGTAAATCTTTCCTACCACCTTGCTGAACAGACAGGTCTCACAATCTCATGCTTTTGGTGAGTTGGCTCTTCTGTGGATGCTCTCCATCGGGCACGCTAGTCTTTCTGAACAACAGACACGCTTGTTGTGGGAGAGAGGCTCAGCTTAGAGGGCCCAGCCTACAGGGCCTCCCAGAGTGGAAAGATGTGGGGGAGATGAACACAAGGCCAACACACAACACAGATGCTGAGCCAGATGCAGTGGGCACTCATGAGGAGGAGCACATGCCCAGGAGACCACACTCACTGGCTATATGGGATTTCTCCTTGCTGTGGGTGGAAAGAGAGCTAACCTCTACCACTCTGGGACATGTGTGTGTCTCCCCATGAGATGTGTCCACAGCTCCCATCCCTGCCTCCATTACTTCCTGCTCCCTATGCCATGTTTCCTGGTTAGTTCTAGGCTCTGCCCCATCAGTGGCAGGTCAGGTGACCTCACCAGGACCCCTTACAAGGAGACCACTGTACAGTCCTGGGTGGTGGGATGTCTCTGTTGAACATCCTATATACCTACCCTAGGTGCCTAAGGCCATACTGGAGCCAAACACCTCACTGCAGCCTGTAGGTAGCCCTGGGTGTGAGGACCTGGATCTGTGCCCTTCCCTAAGCTGGGCAAGCTTCATCCCTTAGAGGAAGCTGAAATCTGCTGCAGCAGGCCTCTTTGTCCCAAGAGATACACACACCCTGACAGCATCTACCCAATTCCCAGAGAGCCCCAGAGTGTCTCTGGGAAACCTGTTCTCAGTCACCTCCTTTCCACAAGGGTCTGGATGTGGCCCAGAGGGGACCAAGCTCTTTTGATTTGCAACAGAGCCTGGGACCAACAGGGTCATCCTGCCATGCGTATCTGTTCAAAACACACAGTATAGTTAGGGTTGTTGTCCCAGCTATTCAGAAAGCTGAGTCAGTGGGGCCACCATTTTAACCCCTGGGATGCATAATGAGTTCTGGGCAACTTAATGAGACACTGCTTAAAAAATAAACCCACAAAAAACTAAGAAGGTTAGGGTTATAGCTCAGGGGTAGAGAGTTTTCTTCCAATGCTCCAGGCCCTGGGTTCAATCCACGTTATGTGTGTAGTGGATGGAAAGTTCTAATCCACACCATAGCTGCTCTGCCATCTTCCATAGGGACTGGGCAGGATGGGCACCTATGTCTGAGGGAAGAGCTTCCTGTCTGTAGAGATGGGGAAGAAGGTGCCCTGTGTTCATTTGAGCTTTGGAGACATCACTGCACTGGGGAAGGAAGTTCCCACTCTGTGTGGGGTCCAGCCACAGGCACAGATGGGTTCACAGATGGGATAAGAAGCTTCTACCTCAGAAGTTCTGCTAGCACCTGGTGGGGCTGGAATGTACTAGCCATTCTTCTCAGAGGCATCTGAGTTAGCACGAGCAGAGAAGGCGAGGATCCTACAACTGTGGGCCACACCCAGAAAGAGATACAGGACGCCCCCAGCCCGTTACCCACTGACCCTCATAGCCACTCCAGGCTCCTCTGGCAGGGGAGACCTCATTCACATCTCAAAGGGTACATTTAATCAAGCAAAACTAGCAGGCTGCTAAACAGTGGATAGATGTTGCCACCTACCTGCAGGCCATTGTACTGTGGCTGCCTTCTGAGGTTCGTGGACCACTGGGTGCATCTTATCTTCACCTTCTCTCCTGGCCCCTGCTTCTTATGTGCACAGGCTCTGGATGAGGCCATCTTCAGCTACTCTTACCACCTGCCCTTGCTGCCTGCAGTTCTCAGGTTAGGTCAGGGTCTTCCAGGTCAGGAGGGCCACATCTCCACTATGTCTGGGTTGTGCTTTGATCCACATTCTTCAAGGCCAGACCTCTGCATACTCATCTAGCATGCCCCCTGGCCTCTCCTCTGGTCTTCCCACTGTGCTCCTGGCCAGCAGACTGGAATAGGATTCTAGCCATTGTGTCTGGGGGGTAGTGTAGGAGTCAGTGTGGAGTGGGGGGAGCCATAACTCTCATCTGTCCTCAGAGAGACACCAGTGTAACAGAACAAGGTTGGGCATGGAATCTGTCCATCAGCAAGTGTTCAGGACCACAGTGAGTGACTTCAGTGTGACACCAGGATGTCACAGGGAATCCTCCTAGGTCACTAGTGTGACCACAGCCGTCATCTTGCCATAGGGGCAAGTCTGGGCAGTTCTGAGATCTTCTTCCAAGAGCATTGATGGTCACTATAGGAACAAGGGGGTGTGTCGAGTGTGGGCTCCAGCACAGGAGCAGTTCTTACCCCTGCATGGCAGGGAACACTACACATTGCTGTGATTGGGATAAAGTCTGCTCTCTGGGCTGAAAGTCACCAGGACTCTGTAGCCAAGGCTAGGCCTCTCCTAGAGAAGCACTAGTCAGCAAGACAAGTTCTAGTCCTGGCTCACCCCAAGTGGACAGTGGCAGTTCACAGTGCTTTTACCCTCATCCTCCACAGGGCAGGGAACAGATCCCAAACCCTCCAGCGTCTTCAGTGTTGAGATTCAGTTTCCTATGCTTTCTCTGGTACCTGCTGCTCTCTGGTCCTGTTAGAGGACAAAGGTCCACTTTTGCAGATGGCTAGAAGAAAGACACAAGCATGGGACTTAGGGGATGAAGAAGGATAGCAAATATAACTGCTGGTCCCCTGAAAAATACCTCTCTGTACCCTCTAAATATCACAAGGGCCTGAGATGAGCTGTGCCATCATGTCCCAAGTGTCCTCATCTCTGAGTAGAAAGTAGTGACCAAGCATGGGGTATGGCCTTTGTGTGCAAACAGAGCATGGCTCTACACATTAGTACCATTTCTGTGATTGTAGGTGACCCAGGGACATGGAACTTGAGCTACAGAGGACACAGAAAAGTCATAAAGCCATCTTCTGCTGCCTAGTGGATACTGACTTCTGAAGCAGGCGCTGGTCCTGAGCATGCCGCAAACCCTCTTGTGGACCCAGTGCCTGGAGAAGGGCTTTTAGTTTCTGAAACGGAGGTAGCTTTTCAAGGAGCCTTCTGGAAGACCCAGGAGTGGCCTGGGAAGCAGGGACCACTGTTGTCTCCCAACACCATGAAATGTAGCCACTGACATACTCACCAGTTCAGTGTGCCAAGAACAGCTATGACCAGAGAATGAAAGCTAGGGAGAAAAACAAGAACAAAAATAAAAACTGAAAAGGAAAGGGGAGGATGGAGAAACACAAGGAGAGAGAAAGAAAAGTAAGAGTTTGTAGCGTGCCTGTAAAGAAACGAGCCATGATCTTAGACAGAGAGGGACCGTGGCCAGCTGGGAGGAGCAGGCAAGGACAATACATTTAAGGGGCTTTGTGAGAACCCTAAGCTCAGGGTGGGACAATGCTACCCCAGATAACATTAGTGGACTAGGCACCATTTAAGGCTTAGTTGTGGGCTCCACACCCCCACACAGCATGCCAAGCTTCCCAGCGCCAGGATCTATGGAGAGTCACTGAGCCGAGGATACAGTGGAACCGGAAGACACTTCCAGTACCCAGCACATGCAAGTGCCCTATTTTTGGTGGTAGGTCCTTTATAAATATCAAAATATTCTGATACTCTGAATAGACTTGACGTATTGGTTAGGTTTGGGGTAGGGGACAGACTAACTTGAAGAAAAACCAAGCAATTACATTCAACCATTTAACAAAATTAGAAAACCCAGACAGCACACTCAATGTTGCTCTTGTGTTAATTTAAACATGTGCTCTTGGGTTAAGACACAAGCATACAGTCTGGGGAAGACTTTGCCACCTTAGGGGTTTGCATTCATTTGACAGGCAAGTAGCCCATAGAGTAGCTAACATGTTGGCCTAGCCTTGAGCCACCTAGCAGCCCCCAGTTCGCCACTTCTCTCTAAAGAGTGGAAGTCTTTTCCCAGGGCTCCACCTTTGGTGGGACTAATGTCCTCAGACCATCAGGTCCAAGTTACAGTGTTAGAACCTCAGGCGAACAATAAGACTGTCTCCTCCTGGCCTGGTTGGGCACCCAGCGTGCATATTGAGTGTTTGCCCACGTGGCCTGGGGTTTTGCGGGCAGTCCCTATTGGAACCCTGTTTCAAAGCATATTCCTGCTTGACTTTGGGGTACTATCTTCATCATAGACCTAGGAATTTAAGTGAAAGATGCTGGACAACAGCTATAGAATGCCACACAGATGGCAGTCTGTCACTGCTAAAGCTGGCTGGATTGGCTGAAACACCTTCAGGCCATGGTTAAGGCTGGCAAGGAGATGAGCTAGAGGCTACCCTGCCCAAGTTCTGCCTCCTGTTCTCCCCAGAAGGAACAAGGCAGACAAGTGGGTCCCACTGACCACTTCCTGCATCTTGTCACCTTGATGAGATCTGCCCATGGGTAGGGACAATCATAGAACTCAGGAAAGCACCTGACTTCAGAAACCTGGGAACTAGCCCCAAACCACACAGGACATAGAAAAGAAAGCACAGCATTCCTCAGGGATTAGAGGCCTCTAGGCACAAATGTCAACTTGGTCTGGGGATCGCTGAATCTGTTGATACCAGTGGACAGAGACTCTGCACCCGAGGCTTCAGAGTCCAGAGAAAGCACCTGAGCAGGTACTCTAGCATCTCTGGTCCTGGAGACACTACCTGGAAATCAGGGGCAAAAGGTCCCCGTGCCCTGAGAGCCACTCTTGGAGAACATAGCCTATCTTTCAGGAACCTGGTATTCAGACAGCCAAGCATGATGAACCTGGAGGACTAAACCCATCTGCACCACCCACAGCACCAGCATGGAGAAGGACCCTAGGTCACTGGTCCAACATATGGATCCAGAGGGGAAACTGAGGCAGTGCAAAGGCTACAGGACTAGGCTGTGTGAGGGCTCCCAACTCTGGCCCAGTGTACCCACAGCTCCTGCCCAATGGGTCCCCTTCTGTTCATCTCCACTCTGCTTTTCATGGGCTACCATGCAGGCCAGGTCTCGGCGGCAAGACCTGAACTTGTAGATGCCAGGCAAGCCCAACTCCCACCCTCCTGCTGCAGCCTCCCCCATTCCTTTGTTTTACCTTTTCCTCCAGCTCCTTTATTTGTCTCTTCTGGGTTTCTATTTTTTCTTCTAACTCTTTTATTCTCTGCAACATTAAGCGAAGGAAGATAGTCAATAACCAGAGGATTGGGGTACCAGCTATAAAAGGGTCAAGATCTCCCCTCACATATTTGGTGGACAATAGCCCACAAAGCAGCTACTGTGTTGGTCTAGCCTTGAGCCACTTTGTGGTTCCCAGCTCACTACTTCTCTTCAAAGAGAGTGAGAATCCTTCCTCACTTCTCTCCTTTGATGGGACCAATCCTCTGACTTGGTCAGGTCAGAAACGATAATGTTTAAGTGGAAGAGTGAGGAACTAGCCTACGCCCTTCCCAGGGCCTTTATACAGAGCAACAGGCAACCGGCAGGCAGAGGTACCAACTAGAACTGTCCTTCTGCAGCTGAGGCCTGGGACCTTGGAAGCAGCTGAGAGCCAATGACAAGAGGGACGGGGTGACCTTCCTAACCCTGACTACCCTGGAGCCCAAAGTGGCCATAGTGGTCATGTAGTAAAGGGGCATAGGCACACCCTAGGGCTTGATAAGTCCTGTCTGATGGCCTACTGACTGTCATGGGAAGGTAGCATCCAGTCTAGTAGCTTATCTAAGTCTGCAGTCTGAGCTTTTTCGTGTTTAGGATCATCTGGCCTGAGTTGTGTCCATGGAAGCCGCTTTTCAGGCCAACCCACAGGCAGAGGCTGTGACTCATAAACAACGGGGATCGGTAATGGCTGGTTAGCTGCTGCCTGGTGCCTGTCTTACCACCAGGGGACAGTGCCGTGTAGGCGGCCTGGAAGCCAGGAGTCCATGGAAAGCTAACATTCAAAGGCTTTAGCAACACAACTGGAGCTAGGAGCTAGTTAGGGAGGGCCGTGGACTGAGTATGGACAGGGATGGTCATTGGAGGTTGGCGGCGTGTGGCTCCCAGGAAGCTGGGTCTTGGAAAGCACCCCACCCCCGCCCCGCCATCAGCACCTGCTGCGCAGCCTGCAGCAGTTCCATGCGCTCCCTCAGGATCTGTGCGTCACGCTCCCGCAGCTCGCTCATGACCTGGCGTCTCCACTGCTCCACTGCCACCCTGAGCGTCTCACGCTCTTCTTCTGACAGCAGCTCAGCCACTTTGGCCCCGGCTTCCTGCTGCAGGGCATCATACAACATGGCTTCCAGCTCCAGGATATGCTGGGGACAGGAGACAGGCATCAGCCCTCCCCTCCTTCAGGCGTGGGCCCACCCTCTCCAGGGCAGGCAGTCTCCTCGGGAGGAAGTGTGCGCAGTGGTCTCTGGGGAAAGGGCCTGGAGTGTCACAGACACCCTACTTCCTATCCAGCAGGCACCCTAGAAGAGCTGGGGGCCAAACACCAGCCAGGACTCCCTGCTGAGGTCCTGGTACCACACCGCCCTTGTGCTTTTGCCTCAGCAGCTACTCAGAGGGAATGGAACTTCAGCGAACTCAGAAGGCACTCTTTCACTGTTTGTTCGGGGCTGGGGAGGGAACCCAGAGCCTCAGACATGTCAGGCTGCAACTCTATCAGTGAGGTCAGACCCAGATCCTGAGCGCCAGCCTTTTATAACAAGTGTGGTTGCACGTGGCTTAGAGTAAACACTGCAGAGGTTTTGCACACTCCTGCTAGTGAGAACTTTAATCCCCACTTTGTTTATGGATAAGGATATACCAGGGGATGAGCCTAGGTCACCAGAGGAACTGTCCCTGCCTTCAGTTAGCCTATAGTTTGCTTACCATGTTTGAACTTATCCCTTAAGTAAGGACACTTCCTTTAGGTTATGAAACACCCCCTCCCCGCCCCCAAGATACACAGAACAGGCTAAACTTGAATTTCTCCAAGTTTCAGATGGACAAAAGGAAGGTCTCCGATAGAATGAGATTCCTTGTGAACACTCAGTTGTCTCCAATTAAATCCTAAATGTACTATATGTTCATCAATGTCCTATCAACTAATTTAATGCATTTGTATTAGTTCTCAGTGTTTCTAAATGCCTGTATCCATTCGAGTCCTCGTGTGCTTACGCTCTTGAAGTGTTTGCTGAATGGGCAGTCACATGTCCTCAGAAGTCAGACTGAGAAAGGCAGAGAGACCCCACACTCTCATGGCGCCTCCTAAAAGTTTGAGCCTGGCCACACAGGCCTTTGAGGTGTTCACTGGTGTGGGTGAGAAGGCAGATGTCTGCCACTCGGCTGGCTCACCTTGTGGGCTTGGTCCAGTGCCTGCTTCCTGTAGTCCAACTCCTCATCCAGGTAGCCTTTCTGCTTGCTGAACAGCTCCTGAAACAGAGGGCCAGGCCTTGGCCTCAGGCGAATATTCAGACCTGGTTACAGGGGCTTCAGGGGCACTCCTGGAGATTCCACTGACCTTCTCGCTCTCCAGATCTACCATTTTCCGCTGTAGAGCTGACTCTGTCTCTTCAATCCTCTGGAGCCACTGGGCACAAACACAATGAACAGGTGATGGTGTGGCACCTCTCATGTGAACGTCAATGAACAGGTGATGGTGTAGCACCTCCCATGTGAACGTCAATGTCAACCCTCTCCCACCCAACTCCACGGAGAGAGCCTGGAAGAAGATCAAAGGAGGCCTGACTAAGGAAGGGGAGTTGGGGTTGGGCTGGTGTTGTGGGCTCCACCTAGATCCAGGACCCACTACCCATGCCCCCTGACGTTCAGGATGTCGGCCACCCCTGCCTCCCCTGGTTTTGGGTGTAGCAGGAGCAAGTGCATCTTAGAACTCTGCTAGGAAGGGTAAACATCTTTGTTTACCAGGATCCCCTTTTCCTGAATGGCTGGAAATCTGAGGAAGGGCTGAGGGTGGCCCGCTAAGCAAGTCTGGACTGGGGGCAAGGCCAGGATGAGGCTGGGGGGGCCAAACAGAATTAGATCAGGGAACAATGTCAGTTTTACAGACTCAATTCAGCTTCCAACTCCTGGGAGGAGGCAGAGGTGAAGCCAGCATCAAGACAGTCAGTGGGAGGAGCTAGAGGTGGGGTCAGCACTGGGGCAGAGTCTGTGGGTGAGGGTGGAGACAGTTGTTTGGGACAGTGTTTGGCGGAACCTCCCCTTTGCAGAGGTCCTTGGCATTGCTGTTGGACCTGTGTGGGCTAGTTTCCCTAGGCAGACATGACCTAGGAGACCATGTCCCCGCCCTGAAGGCTCTCCTCCCAGAGAGAGTATTTATCTATCTACAGGAGCCTGCCCCCCCCTCCCAGACACCCACAGAGTCCCTGTTACCTTTTCTGCCAAGGTCAGGACTGTCCTCGCTTGAATGACAACCACTTGTTCCTCATTGGTCAGATTCTGTGCGCAAAAGCAGAACACAGAGTCAGTGTCAGAGATAGGTGTGGGTGAGTGGGGGTGTTGAGTGGACATGGAGCTGGGGCTGTAGCTAAAAGGTACTTTCACTCCACAGTCCTTCTGCACGTCTGATGTCCTTTACCCCCACCTTGTCCACTCTGCGGTACTAGCCACATCACCTTCTCCCTGTCAGAATATCAAGTCTCAATGAAGCAGCCAGGGCAGCTTAACCAGCAGGCAAGCCTAAACCTTGTCTTGGAGACAAGTATTTCTGCCCTGTCCTGTCCCAGCCTTCTCTTAAAGCCAGCATTACACACACGCAGCCATGGTGAAGACCCAGTATCCTTGGCTGGGAAATGACCCCAGGTCTGTGGGAACTGGTTTGTTTTTTTGACTTTTTCTGCATTCATGTTTTTCCCCCAAAGGGCCTCCAGGTCCTTCTGAGCAGTGTTTGTCTGGCTTTGGGGACAAATGGGACCCTTGTCTGGATGTAGCCAGCCACATACTCAGAATAAGGCTGCCATCCACACTGGATCTGGCTGCCCAGTTCCCATGTGAGATGCACCAAGAGGGAGTAGGAGGCATGGACAGCTAAGGCTGGAACAGGGGAGCCCCACTTTACCCCTAGAACCTCCAGGATATTAGGTCTACCCTCCTAGAAGGTGAGCTCCCTAAAGGCACATACCTCCTTCTTTCCCTCAACCTCCAAGTCAGAATGGGGGTTCTCGCAGGTGAGCGCTCTGGCAGGCAGGGATGCAGGGGGCTGCACTGCCTGGGATGGGTATGATGGGAGCCTCGTCTACCCGTGCTGGCCCTCAGTGCTCTTTATTCCTTTATCCTACTCCCCTCCCACCCAAGACTTCTCGTATCTACCGCTCCCATTCTCCCTTGCTTCTCCTCATCCCTCCTACTCTTCTTCATTCCTCCTGTTTGGAAGCCTCAGAGGCTTCTAGAAGCTCCTTCCCCCTAAGGGCAGAGCTGTGTGGTCATAGCTTTGTCTGCTGGGTGGGATGATGAACACTAGGGAGGTTGAACAAAGTAGCTTCAAGGTGACTGAAGGGATCTACTTGGATGTATCAAAGCAGGTTGAAGTGCTCTTGGGGGCATTTTTTTTATTGGTATGCAATCTGACCCTGGGGAGGTCCTTCCCTCTTCTCCAGGTGACAGTGAGGTGACTGCAGCAGCTTGAGCTGCGTCACCTGCAGTGAAGGATGGGCTTCTGACTGTCTGTTCCTGGTATCCCAGCTCCTATGGAACCTGAGGCAGGTAGGAAATGCACATGTCTGGTAACAGCAGCCATGGTACCCTAACTATGAATGTGACAGTCACTTGGTTCCTCACCAGCAGGGCCACTGAATGCTTCCAGATAGAATTCACAAGCTCGGGGTTTTCACAGTAAATTATTGGACTGTGACAAGTAGCTGGAACTTGGCTCATTGGCAGGAAGTGCCAGGGTCTCCTACATGTAAGACCTGTCTATATTCCTTCCTATTGTCATCCTTCTCTGCCCTTGTGGTCTGTGAAAGTGACCACAGAGGCTGTATGATGACCCTAGGGAAATCAAACGACATACAGGTACTTTTAAGTGAGGAGCTACTGTGTTAGGAATCCTGACACGGACCTGGCTGGAGCCATCGCCAAAACTGCCATTAAATCAGCTCTGTAAACTGAGCCATCAATTTCTCTAGCTGTAAACCAGAAATTAGAATCCATAACATAACTTACACCTAAGGCTAGACCCCAGGGCACAATGCACCATGGCTATCCCTGCTATTGAGTAGGACTTCACCATCTTTGCTATAAAGGAACCATCAAGAGTGGTTAAGTGGTGGACACAGCCATCTGGGAACTGCTTGAAGGTGCTTCTCCCTGCTCTATTCCTCGCTGCTTCACAGGAAATGAGATGATAAAGAGAAGGCTCCTGTCAGTACCAAAGCTGACACAGTGCAGGTGGTGGGAGAGATCAACAAGTATGTGATAATGCATGGAGAATAGATAGGTAAGTGATTGCAGAACGGGTGAATGGAGGGAAGAAGGAAGAAGGTAGAGGGAGGTCGGGAAGGAGGACTGACGGATGGGTGGATGAATGGAATTAAGGTGGATGAATGGATGGGTGGATGGATGGATGGCTGGCTGGATGGATAAATGGTAAACAGGATAGAGGGATGTGTAGGGATGATTAAAGGTGGATGGGTGGAATATTGTAGACAAAAGATGGATGAAAGGATGGATTGATGGACAAGGAACTGATGAGTGGATGAAGACAAAGGGTGACTGGAGAGAAGATGTATGTATGTATGTATGTGTGTGTGTATGTATGTATGTGTGTGTGTATGTATTTATGTATGTATGTGTGTGTATGTATGTGTATGTGTGTGTATGTATGTATGTATGTATGTAGTGTGTGTATGTATGTGTATGTATGTATGTATGTATGTATGTATGTATGTGTGTGTGTGTATGTATATATGTATGTGTGTGTGTATGTATGTGTATGTGTGTGTATGTATGTATGTATGTATGTGTGTGTATGTATGTATGTATGTATGTATGTATGTGTGTGTGTATGTATGTATGTGTGTGTATGTATGTATGTGTGTGTGTGTATGTATGTATGTGTGTGTATGTATGTATGTGTGTGTGTGTATGTATGTATGTATGTGTGTGTGTATGTATTTATGTATGTATGTGTGTGTATGTATGTGTATGTGTGTGTATGTATGTATGTATGTATGTGTGTGTGTATGTATGTATGTGTGTGTATGTATGTATGTGTGTATGTGTATGTATGTATGTATGTATGTGTGTGTATGTATGTATGTATGTGTGTGTATGTATGTATGTGTGTGTATGTATGTATGTATGTGTGTATGTATGTATGTATGTATGTGTGTATGTATGTATGTGTGTGTATGTATGTATGTATGTATGTATGTATGTGTGTATGTATGTATGTGTGTGTGTGTATGTATGTATGTGTGTGTATGTATGTATGTATGTATGTATGTATGTATGTGTGTGTGTGTGTATGTATGTAGTGTGGACAGAGGGTAGAGTGATGGCCTAAAGGAAAGCTAGGAGATAAAGTGGAGGGTGCATTGACTCTGTTCACTTGATAATTGGTAGTCTTTGGAAGAGTTTGCTGCAGAAATTGGAACTTTCCTTCCAGTGCAATTTGAAGACTACCTATTGACTCTGCTTCTACCCCTAAATCAAAGAACTGAGAATCCCAATGATCTAGGGTTGCTGAAGAGCAACACTCCCCCAGACCAACACTGTGGTCATAGAAGAGCTATGGTCCAAAGAGGGTCCAGAAACTAAGTACACATGACTGGAAGCAGCAAGAACTGGGAGACTGGGCCCCAAGGGTATAGCCACAATGAGCCAAGATCAGGCTTTTCCCGAACGCAGGGGGTCATCTAAGCAAGGTTTTCACCTCAGGAGAGGGTTTGGTCAAGGAAGCTTATGATGGGGCTGGGGTGGGCTTACGGGGCCCCTGGGCCTGAGGGCTGGGCTGGGGTGGTCAGCGTGAAGAGGCATGCACAAGTCAGGAGAGCAACATACACTTACGGCGTTATCCCCCAGGATATCCAGCTTCTTCATCAGCTCCGTGACCAGGATGTCCTAAGAGGCAGACAGAGGGACAGAGTGAGATGTGAGTGGCAGCTTGATGGGCCATGCAAGGTGATGGAGGGAGGGGAGTCCTACCGTTACACCTTCCGCCTCACAATACACCTGCAGGGGGCTCTTCCCATCCACAAAAGGCATATGGTGGAAGTTGATGGCAGGTGACTTCCTCTCCCTCTCCTGAGACAAAGAGAAGAAAGTTGGTCATAGCAGGGGTGGAGCTGTTCTCACCCTATCTCCTCCCTTCCTGGTGCTGAGCCGGTGCCAGGGGAACACTGAGTAAGACCACCCACTGGAGGATCAAGGTGACGTTTCCCAAACTCAGCTCTAGGGGAGCCCTTGGGCAGAAACCTCCATGGACTTGCCCAGAAGATTGTCCCTGTGTGGTTGCTGCCCCAGGCGGCAGGATGCTGGCTCTACAGAGCCCTGGGCATGTGGCCTACTGGGACCCATCCCAGGGTCTTTCAGCCCGAGTTCCAGAGGCTGTGAAGAGGCTTGGAGGACAGACCTCAGGTAGGGTCACCCATGGAACAGACAAATGAGTGCCAGAGGAGACCACTGATGGGGTCCATAGTCCTTATACAGAGGATGCACACAGAAGCCCAGGACTCATGGAGGACAGCCAGGCAGCTTCATGGCCCGCCAGTGCCCAGGGAGATGGACAGGATGATTCCTAGTAGGAGGTCCATCTGGCCTCAGTGTCCAACAGGCTTTCTGCCCACTGGACTGAGGTGGAGGACTTAGGGCTGTGTGGGACTGTCTGTCAGGGACACACCTGTGTGATAACTTCCTCTAGCCTTAGTGAGCAACACTATCCACCTGTCCTCACAGTGAAAGTTGGCACAGTGATATGACCCCACCCCCACCCCAGTCTGACCTCCCAAGGATCTTTGCCTCTCCTCCTTTGTAGATTATAGCAGGGGGCATAGGCCAGGGATAGCAGGGTGAAGTTGAAGGGCATCTGACCGCTGCATGGTACCTCTCCCCCACCAGGGGCCTTGAATATCTGCTGGGCTGCACCAGGGCCTGGGCACTGTCCCCGCAACTGGTCACCTTAGTGTAGCTGCAGTCACAGCGCTTTGCTAAGGTCCCAGATCTGGAAGGAGCCCTGAGCACTCTGCTTGTTTTCCTTTCCCTTTACAATGCCCATTTCTTGCTTGCCACTCCTCACCCCTACCTCAAGTGCCCCATTCTTCTTGGGAGGTAAACAGTGGCACCACCTGGCCTCTTTTCTTTCCCATGTGGCCTTTGGGATTTTATTCATCACAAGAGCTGAGAGGTTTGAGAAGAGGATCCCAGATTACAGCCCTGTGGTCCAGCAGCTTGTGTGCCACGTCCCCAAGTCTACCCTACCTCAAGCTCCAGGATCCTGAATTCCAGCAGCTCATTCTGGTCCTTTGCATCCTGGACCTCGTGTTTCAGCCGGGCCTCCTCTGTCTCCATTTGTTTTATCTGAAGAATAGAAAGTGGGTGAGCCGAGAAGGCATCTGATTCTTTCAGGGATTGCAGACCAGCTTTCTGGACGGCTGCTTGCCTCTGTGGGAACAGGGCACTTTCCCAGTATGATGGGGCTGCCCAGAGAACTGCTCCACAAACACAGAAAAGTAAGGAAGCCATTGAGGACAAGTTGTCCCCTCTGCAATTCTGGGGAGCTCAGGCTGGTCCATGGCCCAGGGAGGAATGAATGGGTGTGTAGTTGCCTGGCCACATTCCAGATTTGATGTGGATAATTCAGGTGTTTAGATAGCACCAGTAATGAGTGGACTTGACGTAGAGTCTGTCTCCCTGAGAGTAAACTCACAAGGGCTGGTGATGGGAGATGTTATTCTGTAAATATGTTTCTCATACTGGTTAATCAATAAAGCACTGTTGGCCAATAGGAAAGCAAGATAGGCGGGGCTAGGAGACAAGGAGGAAAGAGGAAGTAGGGAGGAGGAGTCAGGATGTAGAGCATGGAGAAAGAAGATGCCAGCAGCGGCTCCCTGATAAGATGACCACGTGGAAATACTTAGATAAGTAGAAATGGGTTAATAATCAAGACAGAGGTAGCCCATAAACAATAATGGCAATTGACCAACAGGATTGTATCAAATACAGAGTCTCAGAGTGTTATTTGGGGCCGGAATGCCAGATTAGCGGCCGGTAGGCTGGCAGAAAACATACATGCTACAGATGGTGCCCAACGTGGCTATAAGAATTTTCACTTAAAAATAAAAGCTTAAGAAATGTTTTAGAAAAAAAGGAACAGAGACTAGCAAGACTTCTTGGTAGCAGCATTTTCTCAGTTGGATTTGTTTTGCTGTAGACAGAGATTTGTGTGGCTCCTTTAAGGAAGGTTTCCAAAATTAACATAAGCGGCAAAAAACCGCCTTGCTTTTAAAGAGCTCTGCTAATAATTCATTGGTGTGTACGAGGAGAGCTGCAATGAAGGTTTACACTGTGTTTTAAAAAATACACTGGCTTGGGAGAGAAAAAGAAACAGGAGACAATGGTTTAAAAAAGAAAAAAGGAAGTAGAATGGATGGGTGTGGTGGCGCACGCCATTAATCCCAGCACTCGGGAGGCAGAGGCAAACAGATCTCTGTGATTTCAAAGTAAACCTGGTATACAGAGAGAATTCCAGGACAGATTAAAGTTACACAGAGAAACCCTGTCTCAAAATATGTAAAAATAGAAGTAGAAGAAATAGAGTATAAAAAAAAGTCATGTAAAGATGGAAAGCACAGAGAAATTTTGGATACTATACGCGATTCTGTTGTCTTTATTTGATTGCTGAGAAAATAACAATTACTGATAAAAGAAATGCTGCTGGATTAATTCAATTTATATATTTTAAAAATGCTTTGACTCCAAAATTTAAGCCTAAGGACAAGTTACTGGGAAAAAGGATTTCTATTTTTGTTTCCACAGAAAATGAAAAGCTATGGATTCCTTCCAGACTAATATGATTTGATCAAGCAAGACCCCCTAAAGCAACGTCAATGGGACATTGCAGCCTTACAGACCACTACAGCCAGGATTTCTGCGTCTTCTTAGGATTCCCCATGACAGCGCCCTCTACCAGCAGGAAGTAGTTTGGAAAGAATGACGTCCAAATTCCCAAATATTGTTTATGAATGTTTGTTTTCATTTAAATGGGTTTGGTTATAAATGGCTATAACCACAAGCAATCTTTTTAAAGGTAAAAAGGGAATTATGGTATAGATATGAATACTTTGCTTTGGAATAGATTTTCTTTTATTGATACAATTTAAGGTCAATTTTGTGATATATATATTTCTCCTCTTGTTTAGGTATTGTGTTTATGTAGCTCATTGGAAAATATAATGTATAATTTAGTACAGATTATAGAGAGTTACCTATGATAGTCAAAACTTAGAGTTAAGTTAGTTAGGATTTCTAGATATACAGAGATGTATTTGAGATTGATAGGCCTTCTTCAAACCTTTCAAAGACCTACAGAATATGGCATTTAAAATGGTTTAGGGTTTTTCTTGACAATGAGGCACAATGGCTCCTGGTAACACTACCTTCATCAGAAAGGAAGATGGACAGTGAAGAAACTTGTTACAAAGTTTGATTTCATTATGGCAAGACTAGCCATTTGGGCAAGGTACTGCTCTTCTGGACTGTTTGACTTTATGTTGTAGAAACTGGACATGCAGGATCCACAAAAAGGTGACTACTGATGCAAGATGGACATTGCTACAGGATTCCTGCTTCATTCCTGCCAGACTGTCTACAGGACACAAAGAAAAATGACTGACAAACTGCCAATACAGGTGGACAGTTTAAAGTTTCCCGCTTTGTTGAGGAGTCTGGAGACACACTATGGCCTATGGGCTGAGGATAGAACATTACAGAAGAACTGCGGGTGACTGACCAGGCAATGAGTTGTCTCTGTCATCTCTAGAGTTTATATATTATCCTTCTGTGGTCTTTGAAGGGGTTGAAGACAGATAGCTTTGGTTATAGTTTTCCTTAGTTAGGATTAAAGATAAGTTACATATAGGACTTTAGATTCACAAAGATAGGATAGGTAATATTTTCTTTAAGTCTTACAAAATGTTAATGGACTAAATATTGTTAACTGTGATTCTTATTTGATAACTGTTGTGTGATACATTTTGCTATGTCAAGGTTAAAACCTTCTTTTATTTTAGACAGAAAAGAGGAGATGATGGGAGATGTTATTCTGTAAATATGTTTCTCATGCTGGTTAATTAATAAAGCACTGTTGGGCCAATGAGAAAGCAAGATAGGCGGGGCTAGGAGACAAGGAGGAAAGAAGAAGTAGGAGGAGTCAGCAGGTAGAGCATAGAGAAAGAAGATGCCGGCAGCGGCTCCCCAATAAGATGATCACGTGGAAATACTTAGATAAGTAGAAATGAGTTAATAATTAAGACAGAGCTAGCCCATAAACAATAATGGTAACTGGCCAACAGGATTGTATCAAATACAGAGTCTCAGAGTGTTATTTGGGGCCGGCGCGCCAGACTAGCAGCGGGCAGGCTGGAGGAAAACAACAAGCTACAGGCTGGTGTGTAGCTCAGTGTTACATGGCAGGACACATGTACAAGGCTCTGGGTTTGATCACTGGCATCACAGAGCAAAACCAAAACCAAAGACTAACACATATCACTCATGGTTCACACCTTCAGCTGATCCATGAAGATAGGCTATCCACCACAGAGGAGGCAGCTATAGCCATCTCCCTCAGCACTGAACTTGGAGACTATAAGCCAGTTCTACTCTTCAGGACACTGGCAAGGTGGACATCCTGTAAGTGAGCCAATTCAATCTGCTCTAGACCCTTCCATGGTGCTAACTCTTTCCCTGAGCATTTGGCAGCTTTGAAGCACCTGTAGGGCCAGGTTGCCATTCTGTATCATCAAATCCAGAAGACAGAATAGGTGTACATGTGTGTTCATGTCTGTGTGTGATATGAACATATATACACATGTGGATGTCAGACATTGACATGGAGCATCTCCTTCAATCTTTCTCCACTCGTTTTTTTTTTTTTAACAGAGCTTTAAATTTGGAATTCAATAATTCCGAGCCCCAGAGGCCCTTGCAGTGCTGAGAATACACACACACGCTGCTCTGCCCAGCTTTGTATGAGTGTCAGGGTCTGAACTCAGGTCCTCAAGCCTGCTCAGCAAGCTCTTTCCTGTCTGTATTCTCTTCAGCTTCCTGGAGAGCACAGATTTTTAAGTGGGCTTGTGCATCTGAGTGTGCCCACAAGTGTTAAGCGTGGGTGTACACAAGTATTAGTGTGTACCACAAAGGGAAGTCACACCTCTCCTGACTAGGCCCACCTTGGGGAAGGTGTGTTGGCACCAGGCAACTGCTAAGAATAGTGTGGCTCTTCACCCATGTTTTCTGATCTGTTTTAATTAGATAAATTATTACAGCCAATAAAGCCACAGCCAGGGAAATGGAGTTGAAGTTTTGTTGTTGTTGTTGTTTGGTTTTTGTTTTGTTTTTTTTTAGTGTCCTGTTAGCAGAGACAACCAAGAGAGCCCATAGCTGAAGATACTGTGAGGCACTGCCCTACTCAAGCTGCACAGTCGGGAACAATGTCCAGCTTCACCTGGGGACTCTCGAGGGGGCTCTACTCGGAGGACATTCCGTCTCATGGTGGACATTGCTAGAAGATCCTCGGCCCACATGGCTTCTGACCAGATTGGTTCCAGTGATTTCTCCAGCCATCCTTACCCATACACACAGCAGAGTTACTACAATGGCTGCAGACACAGCTCCTTTGGACCTGAAAGAAGCATCCCTCTCTCCTCTTCCAGGAAGTGGGCTGCCTTGGGCTGCTACAGGGTGAACCACAGAAAGGCCTGAAACTCGTGCCAAGTCTACCACCAGCCCGCAAAGTCTACCACATACTCTGTAAGCACAAAGGCATCTTGCCAGATGCATGTACAGCTGGGAGACAGGGCATACCTTTTCCACAAGCTCTTGATTTCTTCGATACAATGCTTGCTTCTCCTCAATCCATTTCATATCCTTGAAAATGGAATTAAAATGCAGACATGAATACCCTGCAGGAGAATACTATAGGTGTATGCTCACCCCCTCCATCCTTATTGAACAGGAAACTTGGAAACCACTGAAGGTCATGCCTCTCCCAGGACCCCTTAGTTCAGATAAAGGATATGAACCCCACAAGTAACCAGAGGAACTCACCTGCCCCTGCTCAGCCAGTGCCTTTTCCAGGTCCTCCACCCGGGTCTGTGCTCTCTGTATTTCTGCTTGCAGCTGCTCACGGGTCTGTAAGGAAGGAGGAAGAATACATCAAATTTTCTCTAACAGCCCAGACAAACAGACAGACAGACAGACTCAGAGACACAGGCTGTAGAGCACTCTGCCTCAGTCCAGTTAATTGATAAGTAGTTGTGCTGTGTTTCCAAAACCCTAATTTGCAGAATTGCCTCTTGCCCTGCAGAGTGAATAGGGAGAATGTGGGCTACCAGGACCAAGACCTCACAGCTTTCTGCTCAGGAGAGCCCCATCGCCCGAGGAAGCAGCCTGTCTCCCTACTTACTGTACCAGCCACAGTTCTAAGGCAGGTGTCCCCTGGAAAGCAGTGAGGATAATCCCCTTTCCCGTGTCCTTCTCTGACTCCAATAGCCAGCAGGGAGCACCCCCTCCCAAGCCTTGCTGGTCAGGTTGCCTGGATACTGCTGACTGATGGAACATGTCCAGAGAAGCAGACAGGAGGAGCTTTGCAGCTCCCACACTATCCTTAGCCTATCCCCGTGCCTTCAGAGGCTGTAAAGGTGTCATTATTTTATAGGATGAAGGTCCTGTGTACCCTGGCTACAGCCTTTAGCAGAGACAGGGATCCTCACCCATATCTGTATGGCCACCATCCATGCCAGTTCCACCCCTAGCTCAAACAGACCCAGCCTCATGTTCCATAACCCTCACTTTTAATGGCTCTAGTGCTAAGACCAAGACCCAGTAACTGTGGGATACAACAAGCTTAGCTCAAAAGTTTAAGCAAGTGGAGTGTCCCTGTAGAGCCTGGGAGCAAGCAGGGAGGAGCTGAGTGGGAACTGGAACGTCGCAGAGTAGAAGTCATTTAGACCTTAACTTCTCGCTCTGCATCCAGGGTCCCTCCGACTTGTTCCTGTAGCAAGGCATAGGCTCGCTGCAATGCCTGGTACTCCATGGTCAGCTGCCGGAACCTCAGCTCCGTCTCTTCCTTGGCCATTCCCTAGAGAATAGGCACCACACGGGCACCGCATGTGCAAAGAGAGATATAGCATTAACCTGGGCCCCAAGTAGCATCACCCCCAAAGAGTGGAGCTGGGCTCCACTCTTCCCAGTGACTAGTCTTACTAAGAAGTGTGCCGGAGGGACTCTGCAGCTTGTAGGGGACCCAGTGTTGCTTAGAGGGAAGTTTTCCTGGGAGGTTACCCTTGGCTCCTAGGGTGGGTGGCTGAACTGGCCATGAAGAAGCCAGGATAAGCCTCATTGGTTGGTAGCCAGTGACCAGGGGCTCAGCTGGAATTCCTATTTGCCCTGAGGCCTCTTTATGACATAAGATGCTTCCCTAAAGCTCCGGTCACAGAAACGTGTCATGAGAAATACACTGAGCTTTGGGAAAAGAGTACAGGGTCCCAGGTAGTACAGCTCCCCGCCCCCCAATGCCTGTGTCAAGATCGTTTACCTCAGGCTCACACCAATAGAATCACCCCGGATGTGCACTTCTAGCTGTACTGTCACCTGCTGCCACAGCTAGAGAGCGGATGCAAGTGGGTCTGTTATCACCTTGGAGCCCTGGGGTCCCCCAGTTTGGAGACTAGGCCATTATCTAGGAGTGACTGAGTCCATCTTCCCTCCCCATCCCCCACCTGTTCCCTAACCCTGATAGTAATGTATGTGTTATGATAGCTTAGATTTCTAATCACATCCAAAGCCTTTGAGCCACACTCTAGCATCTACCAGGCAGGCCATCCAAAATAGCCTGTCCACTGGGCCCGTTCAAGGCTGCAAACCACACTTCCTGCCCAGAGGGGTTGGCCATGCTAGAGCAGCCCCCACAAAGACAAATCCTAATTTTCAGGCGTGGGAGCTGAGATGGTGGCTGGACTTGAGGTGGCCATCACTCTGGCAGGAGAGGCTAGCCAGACAGGACACATGGCCTGTTTTTATACACTAAAAGGCTCTGCTAAGAACACTGAGGCCCTGATGTACCCTGAAATGGTGCTGACCTCTTGCTTGGAGGTCCAAACCTTCCTGGAGAGCCTTTGAAGAGAGTGGAGAGCCCCTCTGAAACCCCATAGGGGTCTCTAGCTACATGGAGGGAGGCAAGGAGTGGCCTTCAGTAGCCACACACCCAAGTAATATAAATGATGTTCCTTACTATGCAAATAGAGGACTGGCAGGGGCAGACCTGAAGATCCAAAGGGAACAGCATTCATGTAAGACCACCACCCTATCCCTTGCCCCTCCCAACTTAGTGCCCCACCAATCTCCCAAGGGCTGGCTAGTCAAAAAACTCTGTGGGAGAGCCAAATTACCTCTTCCAGGTCATCTTCCGGGGTGCATGGGGTCTGGTCTGTCCTGTCAGTTTGATAAGAAATGGAGGAGCCATCGGATTCCAAGGAAGCTTCTTCGTCATATCCGAAGAAGGTCTCCACAATGACTGGCTTCTGACCCAAATGCAATGCATTAATGCAAACCCAAGCCAGGTGGGGCTGGCAGCCCTGGGCCCAGCTCTGCCTCTTCTTGCTGTTGCTAAGGTGTGGGGTCATGGCTAAATAGCTGTCCCCCCACTGGGCATCCCTGATACCATTCATCCCCTTCTATGTTTGCTGTTGTCCTTCAAGAAGGCCAGGGCTAGTTTCCCATGTGCCAAGATGGAGGTCTGGGCATTATTAATCAGCTTGGTTGTCCTGGAGGAAGCATGGTGGAGGTTAGATGGGGAACTGGCCCTGGATAAGTGGTTGCTGGACCAGACCTTTGTGCCTCCTGAACTCATGCAGGGTGGACAGTGAGTTCCAAGATACTGTGCATTCACTGCAGCCACAGGACTCTGTTGTACTTGTCCTTGACAGATTGGACTAGAAGCCAAAACAAAGCCAGATATTCTACCAGCTAGTTTGAGAAGCTCTTCCTTCAAAATTCTTAGCTTTGCTCATCTAGGTTTTAGGAGTATTACAAGGTCCAGAAGGACCTCATCTTCTTTTGGCCACATTCAGAGTCTCCTTCCTCAACTGATTCTGAAGTAGTGGTTGGCCATTGTGAACTTGCATCTCTCTGTTGGTCCCTCTTCCAGAGCCTTCCAGGAAAGCTTGAACCTGAGACTAGGAATACCATGTGCCCTCACAGCCTACATTTTCTAGCCCCTTTCCTCGTGTCCCTTCCCAGGTATCCACATCTTACATCTTCCTCCTGCCTAGCAGTGCTTTGGGCTTTTCTCCAGTGAGCTGACCGCTACCCTGCCTTTCTAGTTGAATGACCCCTGAACACTTGCTTAGGGGAATCCTGCCCTTTCAGAAGGAATTCCTTGCACCCCAACTGTTTTTCTGCACCCCAGACTCTACCAGGCTTCTCCATAGAAATAGAGAAAACAGGTAAGCCAAATAAACACAAACTTGAAGCAATTTCATCAAACCTCAGTCTCTGATCTCTGATTATTAAGCATAAACCACACAGGTGGCCTGGGCTCCTCCTGTCACGTCATTACCCTTTCTCTGAAGGCCTTCACTCTTACACACACCACTTCCCTCTTGGCTTCAACTCCTGCTGTCCCATGCTGCCTGTGCTGCAAGAGCATCTATGCTGCAGACCCACCAGCTCCTTGTGTTCCAGCTTTTCACTGGCCAGTGCCCACCACACACTGATGCCTGCTGTCTGGCTCCAGGCCTCCTACCCTCCAGGCCTTTGGATTCTGACTTCCCTCCTCTTGAACTCTAAGGTGACAGTGGGGATTTGCTGGTGAAACAGGTCCCAGGTATGTCCAATGCCCTGGCTGCTGAACTCAGCTAGCTGTACGCACTGCTGGGTGCACACTGACCGCTGACCTTGTGAACTCACCAAACGTCAACTCATGGAAAAAGTCTCACTGCCTCTCTTCACAACTGTGAGACCCTCTGTCTACTCCCAGTCAGAGTTTCTTCCTCACATTTTCCCTGAATAATAGACTTAACACCACCATGGGGTTTAAGCCGTAAAGATAGCAAGGGCCTCTCTATAACCCAATGAGTCCTATCAGTGCTGTCTGTAGATGGGGAGAGGGACTGGGGAGGAAATGGAATGGGGAGTGTTTGATATGATCAAAATACATTGTATAAATGTATAAAATTCTCAAAAGATTGGATGAAAATTTTAAAACGAACCAGGACTACAAAACAAAACAAAAACCCTGGAACATATTTGCAAATATGACCCCGAAACCCTCAGATAAACAGGGTCCTTCTTTCCAAGGGAGGTAGGCCTGATCTCAGTTGACAAAATTTAAAATGATATGATGGGAAATGTTATTCTGTAAATATGTTTCTCATACCGGTTAATTGATAAAGCACTGTGGCCAATGAGAAAGCAAGATAGGCGGGGCTAGGAGACAAGGAGGAAAGAGGAGGTAGTTAGGAGGAGTCAGCATGGAGAGCCTGGAGAAAGAAGATGCCAGCGGCGGCTCTCCATAAGATGACCACGTGGAAATACTTAGATAAGTAGAAATGGGTTAATCATTAAGACAGAGCTAGCCAATAAGGAATTAGGAACTGGCCAACAGGATTGTATCAAATACAGAGTCTCAGCATGTTATTTGGGGCTGGCGCACCAGACCGGCGGCGGGCGGGCTGGTGGAAAACATACAAGCTACAATGATAAACAGAGGATTTGCTTTGAGTCCCTACATGGGTTATTTCAGAGTAACACTTTTTAATAAAATTTTCTCTTTATGTGCAAAGGAAGGAATTCACCCTCTCAGACAGGCTTTAGAAGCTTGCACTTTATGCTCAAGCCCTCCCCTTCTTTTACCTTGGGGAGTTTCGCCATTTTCTTTCTTTGTTTCCGATACCGCAACAGCTTATCACGCTCCTGCAAAGCCAGTTGGAAAGCTCTGGTTAGTAGCAAAACAGCTGTCTGGCAAGGTGCACAGGCATAGGTTTGCACCCCATCTTGTAGAAGGTGTTCTTGGGCATGAAGGCTTCTTAAGGAGATTGTACACACTAGCAATCCTCTGTCAGCACGAGGCAAGCAAGCCCCCATGTAGGAGGGCCCTGGGCTTGTGGGAAACTGGACATTCTAGGAGGTCAGGTGTTCCAGGTCCTTTTGCTCCGTGGAAAGGGGACCTTGCGTATGAGGAAACAGTTCCTGAGACTCTGTATAGGTCAGTGCCTGCTTCACTGTTGGCAAGCTACCCTGAGCCTTTGTCAGTTCACTGTCATGAGGGTGACAAGGCCAGCCAACATAGCTTTCATGTTAGTTGGGAGAAACTGATAGGGGTTGCAAAGGTGGCCTCTTGGTTCAGGCCTTTAGGGAGTAAACAGCAAAATCATTAAAGTTGGCGCTGTGTCACCTGGAGCAGCTGTTCCTATACACCCAAGAGCTGGTGCCACTACACCTTTGGTCAGGGAGTACTACGCTGAGTCTCATTCAAGAAGTCACAGCTGCTCTGTCTAGACTATAAGGGGCCATGGGCACAGAATGGGTTCAGAGTCACCAGGGCAAGGGGAGCATGCCGCAAGCAGGGCGGTGCCCGCCAGTACTTACCAACACACTCTTCACATAGCCTGCTGTCTCCAGGGTCTAGGGCAAGAAAATACCATGTCACAGAGTTGACAGGGAACACCTTGCTCTCCAGAGGCCAGAGAGAACGGCTCCCAGAATCTCTGAACTCTAACCTCAGAGTTGCATGGCTGGTACAGGCCTAAGGGCTATGCACTCACTCCCCAGGAGGTTTGGGCCCTAACATTCCTTCTTTTCTTCTGAGGACTCCCAGAACCTTCCAGAATAACAGTAACAGTGGGCATCCTGTTACTCCCTCAGAGCAGGAGAAAGAGGCCTTTCAGAAATTGCCATGATAGGTATCTGTAAGCAACCAGGATCCCAATATCTCCCCATTGCTCCTATCCATCATTATTGTTGAGATTGAGTGAGAAAAGAATTCAGGCCCCCAGCAAGGTCAGCAAAGGCCACCCCAGTGAGACAACCCACAGTCTGGGGAGTCAGGGGATGGAGAAAGAAGTCTATGCCACTGTTCTGCTGCCACCTTCCAAAGGACATGGAGGCAGCTCATTTTGAAATTTGAAATAGCCTCAGCCAGGTGTTGGTGGGGTATGCCTTTAGTCCCAGCACTCAGGAGACAGAGGCAGGTGAATCTCTGTGAGTTCAAGGCCAGCCTGATCTAGAAAGCTAGTTCCAGGACAAGTGCTAAAGCAATACAGAGAAACTCTGTCTCAAAAACCAAAAAAAAAAAAAAATAAAATAAAATAAAAAATAAAAAATAAAAAAAATAAAAGGGGGGGGGAGAAAGAAAAGAAAAGAAAAGAAATAAAGAAATAGCCTTGTCATGGACTCAACCAGGATACCAGGATTCCAACAGGAAACAGAGGGTACTCTTAAGATAGGGTGGAGAGTTTCATGAACCACTATTTACAAACCCATGCTGGGGTGTGAGGGCTGGTGCAAAGACAGAGAAGTGGGGTCACCAGCATGGTAGCCCCCAAAAGGTGTCCACAGACCTATCCACCAAACCTGTGAATGGAACCTGATTTCCAAATAGGGTCTTTGAAGGTGTAATTAAGCAAAGATCCACACTAGATTAGGGTGTATCATAAATCCCAGTAACAAGGTTCCTATAAGATACAGAAGAGGAGGAGGCCACAGTGGTATTGTGTGGAAAGATAGAACCACAGCTGAGAACATGGAGTCCACAGGGCTGCTCAGGGGAAGGAGTGGTCCCAGCCAGAGTGTGTGCATGGAGTACAGCCATCCATCCACTCTTTGATTTTGGACTTGTGTCCTTGGCCTCCAAAACTCAGAGTACATAGATGGCATGATCTTAAGCTTTCTGGCCACAGTGGTTTGTTATCAGCATGGGCAGTGCTGCTGGCCTTGGGCCCTGAGGAATGCAGTGTTAGGAGACTGGAGGCAGAGAGCTGTTTAAAGGTCACTTTAAGTAGTGGCTGTGAAGGAGGGGGCAGCTGAGGAGACCCCACCAATGCATCCCTGCTCTCCTTTGCCCCCATTTCTACCCTAGAGAGATGAGGCAGAGAGCACAGAGAGTAGAGGTTACAGCAGGTGCCTGTATGTGGCATCAGAGGGCATGTGGGGCTACAGGCTGAGGTGCAGACAGAGGGCATGGATGCAGAGTCTATGCAGTGTACAGCTCCAGAGGGGCACACTGTGTCAGGGGAACACAGCTTCCTCCCGTGGGTGCACAGGATAGCAGAGGGGCATGGCTCCAGAGGGCACATAGCATCAGGGGAGTGTAGCAATGCTCACCTTAGAAAGCTCATCAATGAGGTTCTGCTGCTCCACAATCTGGAGCTTTAGGAAGTTGATTTCTCTCTCATCTTGACTTTGATCCAGGTCATTTAAGGAGCTGGGTCTCCGGATGATTCCAGCTCTCTGCCTCTGAAACACCAAGCACGGTGGGTAGAGTGACTGACCTGCAGGGCAAGAAGGGGGGACCTCCCTACTGGCCTGTGACAGTTCAGGTTTCCTTGCTGTGGGTAAGCACTGTTCTGCTTGGGCTTGGAGCAGCCTGCAGCAGGGCACCGGGGAAACCAGGGCCTGTATCTTGGTCATACACCAGGCCCCAGACAGCTTCCCAGACAGCCCAGACAAAGCACCTGAACTATCTGAGGAGATGGGCTATTGTCTGAAAGGGCTAATGACATGCCTCCTGTGACATCTATTGAGTCACTTACTCTTGATCTAACTTTCCTCATGTCCTCTGGGACTTTCAGAGCATGAAGGAACAGGAGGACAGCACTAACCACTCTGCAGTCTGGCTTAGTGGCAGAGGCAAGAGTGAAGTTTAGCCTGGCATCTGGCTTGGTGCTCCTCAGCAGGCCTGGAGGTCCTGTCCCTCTTTGCACAGGACTCCTGGGGCTGTAAGTGACTTGCACACCCTTGGCTGTTAAAGAAGGGCAGAGGAAATGAAGTGCTGCCTAGCTCTGCCCAGTGACTGTTTCAGCAGACCTAGCAGGCACTCACCATCTCTATATTCTCCTGGGTAACGAATTTCAGCTTGCTTTCTATACGCCGCAGAGTGTGGGACAAATCCTCGTTCTTCCGAGTAAGACGTTTGTTTTTATCCAGCAACGGCTTGTACTGACTTTCAGCTTCCCTCAACCGCTTTAGCTGGAACAATATTTATTACATAATGTGAGCTTTTACGTGATGTAGAACTGACAGGTCTTTACACAACAACAGCAAACTGACCAGTCAGAGAGCTCTGTGTCTTTTGGGGGAGGGCACGTGGATATACTCCGAGGATCCCCAACCCACAGGCGTCAAGTCCATTGTATAAGAGTGGCATGGTGCTTGCATGGAGACTAGTACATTCCCAGTGTGCTGTACATTTAATAATCTATCTACAGAGTAAATGCAGTTAATTGATGGATAATATTGTTCAGGAAACAAAGCATAAAGAGATAGAGAGACACTTATTGTGCAGGACTAATGAAAGTTTTGAAAATGGCTGGCTTCAAGGACACACATGAAACCTGTAGGTGTGGAGCCTGTCAGTACATAACCGTAGATTCAGACTATGTAGCTGAGGGAACCTATGAATAAAAAATCTATAGGTGCAGAATCTGTCTGTAGATGTGAGGCTCATAGATTCAGAACTTGCAGGTGCAGAACTTATAAGGACAGAGTGCAAAATGGAAAGTTTGGCTCAGCTGCAGGGAGAGTCCTGCCACTCCCTGCCCACTTCACACCCAGGTAAACCAGAGGCATCTCAAGGGATGGATCTCAGCTCAGCTGCAGATGGAGAGAAAGGTGAAGACCAGCAGGGCAGGGCCAATGCTCCGCTTAGCAGTAAGTGGGGGTGTGCTATGGCCCACCACGTGTTTTTGTTCTAGTTTTATTGTAGCATGACCAAGAAGCCTTGAGGAAGGGCTGTCCCTTGACACCATCACTCCTCATTTTCATAAGGAATTCTAGTATGGATACCTTCACCTCTCCCCAAACTGCAATCCTAACCTATGGAATACAAAGCCCCCTACCAATAACTCACCAGCTCGTTCCTCTCTTCAGACAGCAAGGCATTGCGGTCTTCCAGTTTACGGATGATAGCACTTAGCTCAGCAATTTTAAGTTGGAAGCGCCTGGCATCCTTTTCATCCAACTGCTGTTCCTAAAACAAAGTTCAACTGCAAATAACTGTTCCTAGATGCAAACCTTCGTGAACCCCAACCTAGCTGGAGAACAGCACACTTCTGCATTGTGACTGCCTTTGCTTCCCAGTGGCTGCTGGCAGGGTCCTCCTGGCAGAGGCCCTTGGCCTGGAGCTCATGCACTACACCCAGCAAGATGGGAAAGCAAAGATGTCTGCCATATGCAAATGTGACGGGTCAGGGCGTGCAAGTGTGGGAGCCCAAGTGTGGAAGAGGACCAGCCGCATGCTTCCTTTGGGCTGCAGCCCAGCTGTACCTTCCAGACAGGCCTGCCCTGCCAAGAAGCAAGTCACTCTCAAAAGACAACATTCCTTGTAGACTTTCTAGAGTTGTTTTCCCAAGAAGTGGGCTCCCTCAAATTGAGTTTCTAAAACTCCCTTTTGGAACACGGGAACGTTAAAAAATGAATGAAACTATTCTAATGCATGTTTGGAATCTGGCGTTATTGCAGTGGTCTGTACAGAACCATGGCATGCCAGGAGTTGGTTCTAACTCAGGTAAGCAATTTGTAATATGATCATAAATGATCTCGTCCAAAGTCAATAGCCCAAGGCTGAATCAGCTCAAACTTCTGTCCCTGAATCAAAGAAAAGGATGTCCAGGAGATACTGGACATGGCTCAAATTCCTCATTCAACAGGTGCAGGAGAGGCTGGGGGCCTAAGATTTAGAGGGTCTCCCAGGGTACTGCAGACCACCACAGAGAATCCGAATGAGGAGTGTGATGAATGAATATGCTTACAGTTAGGCAGGTGCTGGCCCATAAGGTCACCAGCAGACTAAGAAGGAGCAGAAAGTGTCATGGAAAAGCAGGTGGGCAGTGACTGGTGATGTTAGTGCGAGCAACAATCACAAGAGGGGCCAAGCTAAAGACATAGGGGAGGGAGAGCTGGAGCCCGTGCACAGGGGGATGGAAGGAAAGGGAAGCAGTTCATGCTTGGAGAGGGTTCTCCCCACCAACCAAGGGCAGGCCATGACCCACAAGTGACCTTTAGCAACCTGGGGCCCAGGAGGCAACACAATCAGTGCTTCTACTGGGCTGACGAGGGAGGGAGACTGTGTATCAGCCCTCCTGGCCAGAGCCAGGTAAGTAGGGGCTGGCTGTATAGTGTCTGGAGCAGGAGGAGCTGGCTGGGTACAGGTTGTGGACTTCCCATGGAGCTGCTGCATTGGGTCAGACAGCTCCATGGTACTATGTGTCTACGACTCGGGGCTGACTGAGACGAGACCTGGGGGGTGCTTACAGGGCTTCCTGAGTGGTCTGAGGCGTCTCCTGCACCGCTTGCATGAGGGAGTTCCCGTCTGGGGCTGCCTGGGTGCCGCTCAGCCTCTTTGGCCTGGGAAAGCTGCTCATCTAGAGCCTCTTTCTGCAGCTGCAGTCTCTGGGCATGCCCGGCTTGAACCCCTAACTCTCTTTCCAGCACGAAGACTGCTCTGTCTTTAAATTTTATCTCCTCCATCTACAAGGAGAACAGAACACAATCATACCGCGCAGGCAGGGTACAGATCTGCAGTTACCATCGAAACAGGCAGAGTGGCATTAGGAAGAAAAAGTCCCCAGGGTGGTAGCCCCACTAGTGAGTGTCTTGGACTCTGGGACCAGAAACAAAGGCAGACATTCTGGATGAGAGATGGGCACCCATGCTGTACAGTACCCCAGCCCTGGACCACCCAAATCCAACTGGCTCACCCTGGGCTGGTCCCAGTCCCTTCTAGAAGCCCCAGGCAACATGTATCCTTGCACTGCCAGTCAGGGTGACCCGTCAAGAAGCCCCCATCCCTTGCTGTGCATGTCCATGGTAATGGGCATCACTGGGCAGGGTTCAAAGACCTGCAGTGCTTGCTTCCTTCAGTGCAATGGGCAAAGCAGAGATTCACCCTGACATATCTACACCTGCTACTAAGGGCACGGTGGACAAGATTCTTCTTAGGAATAGGTAGGACGTGGACTTGGCTCTGAAGTATGGCCAAAAGCTGAACACTGCACAGCCATGCACTTCCAGGTCACACATACTCCCTGTGAATTTTGTTGAAGGCTAAGACTTTCAGGGGAGGGTAGGGACAGCTGGCTCAGCAGGATCCAGAAGGGAACACCCACCACATCTATCTTATCACAACCCCTGGCCACTGCTGGGCTAGTGGTAGCCCTCCCACCTTCCCCAAAGGGCAGTGTGTTTTGTGCTCAACCTAATTATGGCATCAGGGAGCCCTTTGGGACACGGATGCTACCTGTATCCTGGGTCTCTTACTGGGGCTACCCAAGCAGGTCCATGCTCTGCCTGAGGCTGACCCTGGATGGGGAGGGAACAAGGGACCTGGGTGCTGTAAGTATAAACAGCACTAAGTTTGTAACAGGGCAACATTGAGGGGAACAACTCAATTCCAAACAGGTTTCCAAAGACAGCTTCTTTGCTTGCTCTTTAAGGTTTAAAAATACCAACAATAAGTCAGTCTGTGCTGAAGGTAGCTGGAAACACAGATATGTAACCAACCTAGGCCACAAATTCCAGGCAAGCTGTGGGCAGAACAAGATAAAAGAAAGCCTTACTGGCTCAATTCTTGTTCAGTGGTGCACGCCATGGTGCTGAAAGGGCAACATGGATGATCAGGGAAGCAGAACGGCTGCGCTGGTAATCATAAAACCTTATGAAAGCAGCTAGGTTCTGAGGCTAGGTTCTCATCCAGACATTCATTAATAGCCTCCTCTGGGAATCTAAACAGAAGAGCTCCTGTGTATGCATGAAATGGCTGCCTTCGCATCTGGTTTGAGCGAAGGCAGCCCTGTCTTTGAGGTCAATAGGCACAGGATACCCATGTAGAAATTGGTGACAGGGTCTCCCAAGTCTGTGGTTTTCTCACTCAGTGGTGTTTTGTTTTATTTTGGTTTGGTTTGGTTTCAAGGCAGGGTTTCTCTGTGTAGTTTTGGAGCCTGTCCTGGAACTCACTCTGTAGACCAGGGCTGGCCTCGAACTCAGAGAGATCGGACTGTCTCTGCCTCCCAAGTGCTGGGATTAAAGAGTGTGCACCACCATGCCCAGCACTCACTCAGTGTTTTAAACTGAACCTGTCTGAACTTTTTGTCTCCTAATCATGCTGGGATAGATGTGCAAGCCTTCATGGGATGAGAGCATGCATCTGCAGTACGCCAGGCCCCATCCACACTAGGGTGCTCTGCCTAGCAGGATGGCCCTTCACTCATGACAGCCACTACTGTATGCACTGAACCACAAAGAACAAGATGGCCCAGGACACCACAGCAAACCTCACAGAATCCTGCCCACAAATATACTGGTGCCCACAAATGTCACTCCCTTTCTGTGAAGGAGTGCTAACCAAGTATGACTTGTGTCATTTCAGGCTGGAGGCTGGGGCTCCTAGGCCGATGATGCCCCTCCATCTTCCCTTCTATAGTTTTTGGGTCCATAGGACAGGCTGACTTCTTTTGGGTCCACACCCATCCCCACATTTGGTAAGTAACCTTCCTGTGAATCTAAACTAAGAGGTTTCTAGTGTCTATCCCCACTAAACCTGGGAAGTCCCAGTAAGCCTGGAGGAACAGGTCATCTATGCTACTGTCTCTCCTAGATGCCTGTGGCAGCTTCCTGATACCACACACCAGCACATGTCCTCTCCTGAACCCGTCCACCCTGCAATCAGCATGTATAAATGAAACCACATGTTCTTGCTCCTGTGAAGGGAATACCCTTTTCAGATTGAGATTCAGGATCAGGCTGGAGCCTGCTGGTTACCACCAGGATTCATCCTGTGCTTTGCCACTGCTCTTAATTCTCAGTTATAGATGTCTGGAAACCACAGAGGGGTTCCTGGGGACTGCTGAGTTTCCAGCAAAGGGTGTTCAGGAAGATGCTTGTCGAGGACTTACAGTGCCTCAGACCCTGACTCAAAGAACATGCTCGTTACATGCTTCCCCCACCCCCATCCCTCCATGTGGTTTGCATCAGAACATCCTGGCCCATCAACAGGCAGATCCCCACACTCAGGCACAGAAGTAGAGCTTAGAGGCACCTCCCCTGTTCCGCTGCTGGCTGATACAACTGATGATAGACGTGATCTACCCCTGCTCTGATGTACTGAGAATCATTCCTCCATTATACCCCAAAATAGCCACCAGGCAAGCCTGCTGCTCAGGGCACACCTCCCAACATGGTAGGTCCCCCACAGCTGCAGGAGCTTCCATCTGATTGGGTTCCTAGGACAGGCACTGCTACCCAGTGCTTCTCAGTGACGACAGAGGGCGCTCACACCATCTGTCTTCTTCCAGTGACTCGTGTTCTGCAGATGACCACAAACAGATACACATGGGTTCTGCACCAGCAAATGCTGATTTTCAGCAGGGTGTGTGGGAGATGAGGAAGGACAAGGTGCTTTGTAGTGGGGCTCATTTCCCTAAAAGCTGGTCCTGGAAGGGCTTAGTCAGGTGGTGAGAGCCAGGAAGAACCCTTGAGGGTTGAGAGTGAGAAGAGAGATGGGAGAGAAAATGCTGACCAGATAGAGAACCTGGTGGTAGCCCAGGTGCAGCCTAGACAGCAGAAAGTATGGAGGGGCAAGCTGAGCTGGAGCTGAGGATGCTAGGATAACAGTTAATGCAGCTTCAAGTTATCCTCAGAGGTAGTCTGAGAGTAGGTGTGGTGAGAACAAATAAGACATTCTAGGCTTTGCACATGCCCCACCCTCAGTGTTCCAGAGACAGGAGGATTTGTGGCATAGTGAAGAACTTGCCACAAGTTACCGAGAACTTGAATATGGATGGCATGTTCAGGTACCCACAATCTTGTGGCAGTTTTTCAACGGAATGACAATGGTGGATCCCACTAGACTCATCTAAAAAGTCCTTTGAAATGTTAATTCCAGACATGGAGGGGAAGTTGGCACTACACTTAGCCTTGCACAGTCAGCAACTCTGTGTGCTAAACAAGCACTCAGTACAGGAGTGGGATGCTGGAGACAGGAAAGATTATGGGAGCCTTGGTCCAGCCTGTCCCTGGGGGAGTCTCCCTCCCTGGAAACAGCTAACCTTGGTGAATGGGGCGGGCATTTGGCCAGAGGCTGAAAAGGTTGCTGCAGAATCCACACACTGCACCACGAGCAAAAACTTCAGGGTAATAAGGGTGAAACAGATCCACTCTAAAACCAATCTGACCCAGAAGGAAACTCATTCTGCACAGCTATAACACATTTCCCCCAGCATCCGGTACATGCCAAAATGCAACACTTGTTGGAAAACAAGGAAGAGTGGCAGCCTTGGAGATAAATCAGATGTAAAGGCAAGCCCAGAGATGAATGAGACATTAGAGTTAGCAGAACAGAACCTGAAAAAATAATTGTTAAAATGTTTTTCTTGGTGATGGAGAGATTGTTCAGTGGTTAAGAGTACTAGATGTTCTTCCAGAGGGCCCCGGTTCAATTCCCAGCACTTGCATGGCAGCTCAAACTGTCTGTAACTCCAGTTCCAGGGAATCTGGCAACCTCACACATACATGCAGGGGAAAACACCAATGCACATAAAATAAAGATAAACATTTTTTTTTAAAAAAAATGTTTTTCCTGCCAGGTATGAGGGCACACGTTGGTAATCCTAGTAGCTGGAAAGTAGAAGTTTAAAGTTATCCTCAGCTGTATAACAAGGCTACCGGAAGCCTGGGCAATGTGAGACCTTGTCTCAAAAAAAGTCTAGAGAGATGGTTTGTGGGCAAGAAGATGTGTTGTATATGCTTGAGAACCTGAATTTCGATCTCCAGCACTGATCTAAAAAGTCAGGTGTGGCCATGTACACCTGTAACCCCAGTGTTGTGTGGAGAACAAAGGATTGCTGGGGCTTGCTGGCCTTGAGCCTGTCTCCAGGTTCAGTGGGAGACCTCGTCTCAAGGAAATGGTGTGCAATGTAATACAACTAGGTACCTGACATCCATCCTCTTATTGCCTCCATATGTATTCAAGGGCACATGCACCCATGCACACATGTGAACATGCAGCACACACAGTACACTCATGCACATGTGTGTACATGCAGTACACACAGTACCCTCATGCACACGTGTATATGCAGCACACATTACACTCATGCACACATGTGTACATGCAACATGCACAGTACACTCATTCACACACAAATATAAATTTAAGTCACATATAAGTATTTTCATAGAAATAGAAAATGGTAAGATGCAATTCAGTTGAGAATTATAATCTATGAAAACATCCAACAGCTAAATTAGGCATTTTATTAGCATAACTGGATGCAAAAGAATCCCAAACCCAGGATAAAAAAATCATAGAAAATATCTGGGAGGTAAGGAAGGAAAAGAAGTAAAAGAATTGCTTAAGAAGGGGTCAGGCATGGGCTGGAGAGATGTCTCAATTGTTAAGAGCACTGGCTGCTCTTGCAGAGGACTCCCTGTTCAGTCCCCAGCACCCACATGGCAGCTGTCTGTAACTCCAGTTCCAGGGCTTCTGACACCCTTACACAGGCATATATGCAGGCAAAACACCAATGAACATAAAATAAAAATAAATTACATTTAAAGAGGAGTGGGTAAAGCTAAGATGTCTAATACATGTCAGTGGACAGAGAGGAAAGGGGAAGAAATATTTTCCTATATAATGGTAAAGACTTTCTGAAAACCACTAAAAAAATATCATTTCAGATTCAAGAAGCTCTGCTGACCCGCAATAGTGGAGTGGGGATAGTGGAGAAGGGGGAAAGAGGGGAGGGGAAAAGGTATAGGAAGAGGGGGAGGAGGGCAACTCATGTCATCATAGACTCCTCAGACATTGAAAGTATAATCAGAACATTAAGAGCAATTTTAATGTCAATATATTTAAAGGTGTTATGAATTGGACGCATTCCTTAAGAAATACATTTTTACTAAACTTGACACAAGAAGTAGAAAATATGAAAAGGTTTATTTATTAGATAAATTTTATTCATAATTTGAAATATTGCACAAAAGAAAATTCTAATCCCAATGATCTTCACTAGTGAATTTGTCCAAACACTGGAAGAAAAAATATACTACTACTAATAATAAAAAAAACTCGAAGCAGAGCACCTACAATTCCAGCACTCAAGAAGCTGTGCATTCATAGAGTGGTGAGTGCAAGGCCAGACTGGGCTACAGAGCAAGATTCCGCCCACTCCTTCAAAAGCTCATAAAGAGAAAAGAAAAAAGCTGTTTTTAAAAATAGTTTTATAAAGCCAGTCAAATTTAGATCATACAACATGGCAAGAATCCTATAATAAAGTAAATTCTCAAAACAGTAATGAAAAACAAAACAATGTATCATGGTCAAGACTTATCCCAAGAATGTCATGTGGAGTTGGCATTTGCAAAACAATGAATGTAATCTCTCTCCTGATGAGATAGTCTAAAAAAAAAAAAAAAAAAAGCCCATACTGTCACTATGCAGAGTAAGCATTTGATGAGATTCCACAGTCAGGGAGTTTTCTACTAACCACCCCGCAGCTGGCAGAATCTCCAGTCATAAAGTACATGATGTTGCCGTGCCTTGCCTTGAAATTAGGGAGAGGACAGAGCCAGAAATAATCTGCAAAATTCTACTTGTGATCTGAACCAGTGCACTAAGAATAGAAATCAAAGGCATGAGATTGGAAAGGAAGAATCACACTGTCTACATCCATGGTGATAAGAATACATGCATAGAAAGCATGGGGTTTCCTTGGTAAGAGGGCTGTGCACATACAGGCCATCTTCTATCACACGGATATAACCTTGACCTTCTTTCACTTTTTGTCCAGGCAGGACTTGAAGTCACAACCCTCCTCTTTCAGCTTCCTGAGTAGCTGGGCTTATAAGCCTGTGCCATCAGGCCTGGCTGTTGATTGCAAACCCAAAGCCAACCTACACATAGGCTATCAGAATTACCAAGTGAAGGCTTCAAGGTTCAAAACCAGTTTTAAAAACCAATGATATTTCTATGTATCAGCAGCAAAAATTAGAAAAGGTATTTTAAAACGTAAAAAAGGCAGTGTCAAGTCAGATAGCACCAAATATCAAATATGAAGAAACCCAGCAAAGGAAGGCAAAACCTAGAGAGAAATACATGAAGTGTGGCTGAGAGAAATCACAGAAATACCACAGGAAGGCAGACTACATCTCTTCCTAAAGCCGGGAAGAAATGCTTTTCTATGGAAACCGCTGCACTGATTGATCTAAATGGTACAGGGAAATTAAGATGCTATCATAGGAGATAGAGAGCAAAGTTGGAGGCTTCACCCTTGGTGAGATGCCAAAACTTACTTCATGGTGACAGAATACTGTGTACTGGGCAAAAAAGCAGATAGGCTTCGATAAGGTCAAAAACAACCCACATGATAACCTTACAGCAGTAAGGACACATGATATAAGCCAGAATGAGACTTCCGTTAACAGGAGATGCAGACTTCCCAAAATTAGTTCCACAACAGTAGACACTCACAGAGCAAGTAAGGAACCACTTTGTAGCATTTACAAAAGCAGGTATCATGTCGACTGCAGGGCGAAACAATATCCTCTCTAGTGACAGCATGGGAGTGTTCATATGGCCTTAGGGCAAGTAAATAAGTTTTTAATCAGGACACAAACTACACATCAAAAGAATTATGGCCAGCCAGACGGTGGTGGCACATGGCTTTAATCCCAGCACCTGGGAGGCAAAGGCTGGCAGATCTCTGTGAGTTCAAGACCAGCCTGGTCTATAAGAGCTAGTTCTAGGACAGGCTCCAAAGCTACACAGAGAAACACTGTCGAAAAACAAAACAAACCAAAACAAACAACAACAACAAAGCCTTGACAGATTGCACCTCCTTGATGTCAGGAGCCATACTTATGCACAGATGCTGCTGGGGTGCCTGGGACAGCCACACTAAAACTGCTGTGCTAGCCAGAATACAGAGAGAAGTTACCGAAATCAATCAGGAAAAGCATTCTCCAGGTTACAAGAGCAAATGGGTGCTTTACACAAGCCAATGGCACATGGATGGGGAGGTTGTTCTCTCTACTGTGACAGAGATGCAGTGCTGGCTGTGGTCCCAGTTCAGAATAAAGGGGGCCCTGCCCCCTGGAGAGTGTGGGGGGAGTGGGTTCACCTGCTCTGGTCAGCTGAGTGCTCTGAGGTTAACACTGGATCTTCCTATGGTCCAGCACTTCCCTTGGCCACATGAATAGAAAGGGAAGTCAGTACATGAGACTACCCAAGGACATGATCGGGATATTTGCAATAGCCCAAACCCAAAACAGTGGGAACTCCCCCAGAGAAGAATGGATATCACAGCGCCAGATTGCCAGGGAACATGCTGGTGTGGTTTCCAGGAAGCTGGGAGAAGCAAGAGCAGTAAGGGCATCTCTGGAAAGGGTTTGCAGGTACTAGGTCTCTTAATTCAATGGTGGCTAAAGTCACATGCAAGCTGCAATCACTGTACCGTTCTCTGAATTTGTGCCTTTCCTGCATTGCAGTTATCCCTCAGTCTAAACATGATGGACAGAAAGGCAAGCGTGGGTGCCCAGTGCTCAAATCCAGCTATGTTTAGGTACAGTCTATCTGCACATTGATGTTTTAAAAGGTTCTTGATCTGCCTAAGCATGTTCCAAATCAGCATCTTCAGTGGGCATCTGTGGCCAGGACCTTGCCCCTGGGATCTTACCTCTTCTTGTACAGCAGTGGTTGCTGGGATATGTCCCCCAGACATTAGACAAATCAGGTGCAAGATTGGCAGCTGGGCTGTGGTGGCTTAAATGGAATTAGTGGACTTTTGGCAAAACCTGAAGCATTGCTGGAGAACACCCAGGGACTTGTTTTCAAAAGGGACAAGTGACTGCCTGCTCCTTTAGAGAAAAGGACCCCTGTGCCTTTCTGCACACCTCCCCGCGACACATGCCCTTGGTGGAACAAAATTATGGAAACCCAAGGCCAGGCCCAGCCTTCCAGCAGGCACTTGGTTCCTTGGGGATTGGTCTCACTTTTATAGCTTTCTTTATAGAGTTTTCATTAGTGCTGTATATTAGCACACCACATTAGCTAACTGCTGTAACGGCTGGGTAGAAGGGGCTAATATTGTAAACCACAGCCTTTTATGAGGGAGAGGAAATTGCTTTTTGTCGGTAATTCCTCTGTTTTATAGAGCTGTGAATAAAAGCCTGAGGTTATATTGTAAAAAATGCACCCTTTTGTGCAGCTGCTGTGTGCTTGCACAGCAGAACCCTCCCAGACTCGATGGCAACCCTGTACGGATGCTCCAGTGCTCAGCACAGTGCCGTCCTCGGCGTGTCATGAGCTGGAGGCTCTGAGGAAGGCAGAGCTGTTAGATGGTAGTCGTCTCCATCTGAGATCACTGTCAGCCTGTGCAGAATGTTCCAGAACCTTTTAGCATGAGACTCCCCACCCTTTCCACTTCACTATGACATTACTGAATGTGTGGCCAAGGGACTAGTTTACCCAGGAGCATGGAGTAGGATATCCACAGATGAAACCAAGGGAACCATACAGGACCCACCTGTTACCAGAGAGGGTCTCTCTGACTTGAACTCCCTTTCAGGGCAGAGGTAGACAAAGGGTTCTGACTCTGCACTCCCCACACTGTGACTTTCTGAGCAAAAGTGAGAAGACTCTTGAACCCAGATAGGAGTCTCGAAGCCCTAGTCACCCCAAGCCATACCCTGCCCTGGCCAGATGTGTCTCCAGTGTTTATTGGTGACATCTTAGCCATGCTTCTTTCTGTCTTCTCTCCACCAGCCTTTCTCTGAGGCTCCTGAGTTCTACCAGGCCACATCCTAGCCCATCATTTAGGGTCCCCGGGGTCAGCACTCTGCTGGCTCTGATGACAGGTGTAGGCTCTGCCTGGCCCCAGGTCCGAATGTAACAATTAGCTAAGCACTGTCAAACAGATTTGAATTATAGTCAGACAATGCCACTGGCCAGGACAGAGACAGAACTTCACATTATAGCACCTGCTTTGGTGGCTCTAAGATGAACCCAGAACCTTCTCAGTTCCCTCCCCAGCCCAGTTATTCCAGAACACCTGTGGATGGGATGTTGGTCCACTGTGTTCCGCCCCCAGGGCCTGGACTTCAGCAGGATTCTCAGACTTGTGCCCTCCACAGCAGCCCCAGTGTAGCCCTGTCCAATGATTGATGTGCCACCCCTCTTTGGGGCCATGGCCCCTGTTCAAATGCTCTAGCTTAGATGACACACAAAGGGATGACATCAGCCTGTGAAGAGCTCCCAAGGCCACCGGTTCCTTCACCACCACTCCTGACCTGGAGTTCTCGGCCTTTATCACACTTCACTGGTCTAAGGCTCCATGCTAGTCAGTCTAAGGCTCCAAGCTAGCCAGTATGCCCAGTGAAGAAATGACAGTCTCTGCCAAATAGTGCAAAGAACATAGACAGTTAAACGTTTTCAAATGTAACTGTGGCCAAGGTTTCTCCATGGGGAAGGCCCCTAGAGCCTCAAGCTTATCTTGCCTGTGGAGCTCATTGATATCTCTCTATGTGAGTGAGCTGGGCTGGGCTGCTGCAGAGGGACTCAGGAACAAGATTTCTCTGGCCTGCTGGGCCCAGAGAGACTATTGCCCCATCTCTAGGTCAAAGGCCCAGACACTATCTGTACACCCAGACAGACTGTTGCTGAACTGGGTCTCAAGGAGTCTCCCACTTCTTTGGTCCAGGGCCGCTCTCAGCCTGTCCTCAGGCTCTGGGGTTAGGCTGTCTATGATCTGCCCTGTTTCAACCTCTGTTCCAGACAGCTTCTATTTCTGGAATCGTCAGAAATGCCTTGGGCTCATTGTCTGTACCAAGCTCTTCCCGTCTTTCCCCAAGCTGCAGCTCTTGCGTCCCACCCCTCCTAGGGGCCTTCAAAATACACAGCAACTTGTTTATAAGCCTGACACCCACCTCAGATGCATCTGCCCTGTGCAGTCTAGAGAGTCAGCCCAAATTCACAGCTAGGTTTCGGAAAGCAGAGTGTGCTCTTACACACTAGGGGCCGCGTGAAACGATACAGGCAATCCTGAGGCCTCCATCAATAAGGAGGCCCCGTTGGCCAGTGTCACAGGAAGAAGAGGCCCTGCACCCAGAGCCTTGGCCTAGCTCTGACTCATCGGTAACAGTGACTTGACCCACAGCAACACTGGCTGGCTCTAGCACCCCCTGTCTCCTGGGCACAGGGTCAAACCTGATCTTTGGGGTTTTCATTATTCATCAAATTGTACAATTTGGCTGGTCTCTGGAAGCAGTGGCTGAAGGTGGACTCAGGAGTAAGGAAGAGGCAATCTGCATCTCCAGTGGAAATATGTGGGCAGCTAAGGTCAAGGGTCAGAAGAAAACCCCTATCCCAGCATGAACGTATGAACAGTCCTCAACAGTGACACCTGGTGGGGATGGTGAGAAATGCAGCAGATGGAAAGTAAATCCAAGGCCCTTCTCTGTTGGATGCGAAACAGCTCTTGGACTGCTGGGTATGGAGCTCTTGAACTTCTGGGTATGGTCTCAAGGGGAAGTACTGGCCTTGACAATAGGGTGTGCATATCTCCAATCATTAAAATGACAGGTAAAGGATATTCTCCAAACTGACTATGGGTTCTATAGAGGAAAACCCTGAGAGGCTTTGAAACAAGCAAAATTATTTCTTGACTGTCCTTTCATTAGAATGTCAGGGCCTCTGGGGACTGCATAGTACTATAGAGAGGTGTACCATGTGTGTATCTCCCACTTGGATACGACATGGCTTTGTGAAGAGAATGATAATCATGGAGAACACTCTGGCATTTCCTGTGTATGATGCACATCTGAGAACCATCTCTTGGTTGTATAGGATCAGTTTAGTATGTTCTGGTGATAAAACCAAACCCCACCACTGAGCTACATCTTCTTCCCTTTTTTGAGTATTTGTTAGGATATTTTGTATACAAAACCATTTCCCCTGCAATAAGAGATTTAATTCTTCCTTTCCTTCCTGATACCTTTAGTTTTTCTTTCTCCAACTAAAGTGACTGGAGTTCTCTGGAAAGAAAAAAGAAGAAAACACCTTATCCATGTGTGTAATTTTTTGAAAGTTCACTTTAGAGTCCTGGTATCAGACACATTACATGCATGCACACACACACACACACACACACACACACATGCACACATGCAAATATGCACACATGCACACACACACACACACACACACACACACACACACACACACACACACACACGTGTGTGACGTGTGTTTCCCCAGCTGGGATGTAAAGGAAAATTGCTCAACAGGAAAGATGGGAGGGGAAAGGGGCTCTGCTGTGGCACAGACAGAGAAGGAGCTGAACCTGCAGAAGTAGAACGTTCTCAGAGAAGTAAGAGCTGCTGTTACATGGGTTACTGGGGCAGAGGGAGCTGAAGGGTTTACTTCTGAGAGCAAAGTGTCTTTGACACTTAGAGTGATTGAAGCAAACAGGGAAGTTGAGGATGTTTCCTAAAAACTAGAACAGAAAGCCAAGACTGGGAGAAACATAATAAATTCAGTGTGAACTCAAAGGCCCAACTTCTGATGAGCAGATATGTGAGGGGGAATGAGAGGCAAGAAGGTGATTTAGACACTGATGGTAGGTTTTCCCCAGATGGAGGACAGCGAGAGAGCACCTGCCTGCCTGGTGTAGATGAGAGAGTGCCTGTGCTACCCACTAGCACAGTGAATTTCAGAGATGTCCTCTGCTCAAGGAACAGGTAGGTCTGGTGGGGAACAGGGCAGGGAAAAGAGCAGTGCATCTCAGCAATAAAGAAAGGTCTGGAATTGTCGGGTTGTGCACTAGTTAGCTGGGTAAAGAGACAGTGCTTCAAGGCAAATGGTTGAAATTCTGCTTTGACAGCTGATGGGAGATGTTATTCTGTATATATGTCTCTCATACTGGTTAATAAAGCCCTGTTGGCCAATAGAAAACTAGATAGGCGGGGCTAGGAGACTAGGAGGAGGAAAGAGGAAGTAGAAGGAGGAGTCAAGATGTAGACCAGGGAGGAAGCAAGATGCCAGCCGCGGCTCCCGGATAAGATGAGCCACGTGGAAATAATTAGATAAGTAGAAATGGGTAAATAATTAAGGCAGAGCTAGCCCATAAACAATAATGGTAATTGGCCAACAGGATTGTATCAAATACAGAGTCTCTGATGTTATTTGGGGCTGCTGTGGCTGTGGGCCCAGACTGGCAGCAGGCGGGATGGTGCCGGCAGGAAGGAAAAACCTGCCGTAACAGACAGCATTGAGAGGTTCACCCTTCTGGAAATGTGGCATGTATTAGTGACACAAACACTTAGGAAACTGAGCAATCAAAACAAACAACTCAAAGGAATACATACAGATGTGTGATCTACATGATACAATGGGATGGATCCTGGGCCACCGAGTGGACCACAGGTGTATAACTCTGAGCAGCAGCAATATCCTTCCCTCACCAAATGTAGAGCTGTACCCTGGATGCTCTCTCTGCCCCCTGCATCTTCTCTCTTCCTTCCTTTCAGGCTCTGAAACCCAAATGATGGAGGGATGGGGATGTGGCTCAGTAATAGTGCTTGCCTATATGTGTGAGGCCTTAGACTCAATTCCTACCCTGCATCAGGGAGCTGGCCCCTGCAACAGTCCCTCCTGTTCCTCCATGCTAACCTCTGGTCTATGGGTCAGTGGGAGGTGAGGGGTCTGGACACGAGCCCCCTGCTTCCTGTTGGGTTGGGAGTTGACAGTAGCTGAGGGTCTTGGCCCTGACGTTCTCCTGTGCTGAGCACTGCCCTTCCCTCTGGATCTGGAGCCCCAGTGGCCAGACCCAGTGATTACTCGTCATGCCCAGGACTCTTCTCATCACCCTCCTCCAACTTTCTTGAGGGGCTTCTCAGAGGATGCACCATCTGTTTCCTGTACCCAGGACACTATGATGAAGCCAGGCTAGGAGCAATGAAAGTACAGCACTTTGGGAGGGAGGCATTGTGTGCAGGAGACAGAAGGCAACATAGATTAAAGTGAAGAAACAGCTCAAACAAACTGTGGCAGTCTGGGATAGAGTCTAATGCCACCAGCTGGAGAAGTCACGGGTATTTGTCTCTAGGGACTCAAACCAGAGTGGGAAGGAACCATGGAGCAGTTATTTTCTAACAAGCTTTGTGGAGAAGTAAGGTTGCCTCCCTCTGCTATGAACAGTAGGACATCTCCAAACAGGACAAAGGAAAAGGGCAGATGGAGCAGGCAGAGTGCATTTTCCCAGAAGCCCAATGACAACTTCCTCACTTCCCCAGATAGACAGGCTGGGGCAGAGCCACATCATGTTACTCATCCTGGAGTCACTAAAGGCAATGACAACATATGGTCCTGGACAGAGAGGGGTTGAGGGTATTGGAGCAGGGAACATGGTAAAGTCATGTGTCCTTCATAATGCCCAAATTCTTCTTTCTGACAATGTCCAGAAAATTGCTGTCAGCTCCTGAAATTCCATGAAGTGTGTAACATGTCTCTGGACACCAGAAAGCCAGGGAAGGTAGGAAGGATGACTCCCTGGATACCTTAACTAGAAGGATGGCTACACCCTACTAAGGAGTGCCTCAATACCTAGGATGCCTGGATCCTTATGGTGATCTGTATGGGATGTCCCTCAGAACTCTCTGGCATTTGAATAGTTGATCCCCAGTTGGTGGCTGTTTGGAAGGATTAGGACTAATGGCCTTGTTGGAGGAGGTGTGTCTCTGGGGTCAGGCTTGAGATTTCAAAAGCCTTCCACCATCTCCAGTGCTCTCTGTCTGTCCCCTGCTTGTGGTCTGAAATGTGAGCTCCCGGCTGCTGCTGCAACACCTGCCACCTCCACTCTGTCACCATGGACTATTATTCCCCCTGGGACTGAAAGCTCAAATAAACCCTCTCTTTTATAAGTTCCCTTGGTCCTGGTGTCTTAACACAGCAATAGAAAAGTAACCAACACTGTCCTGATGAAGTGCAAGACAAGGCAAAGGGCAGGTGGCTCTACGGAAGAACTCCATTTCCCCCAAATTCCTGAGAAATAACTTTCCAAGAGGGGAGTCACACCCAACCCGTTCCCCACAGCTCCTGAATGGTCTCTTCTCTTTAACACTGAACCTGAGAACGCTAGCTGGACCAGTCCTTGCCACAGGATGCCTGGGCTGTGGGCTTCCTAGGATACACAGACGCTTCCAGCCATCGAGTACAACTGGCCATCTCATAGGGTGGGGCCTAGGAGACTATCTTCCTAGAGGTACACGTGGTGTAGGAATCTCCAAGATGCTCTAGGTACCTCACCAACACCGAGACCTCTCAGACTCTCTGATCCAGAGTCCAACAACTCAGAATCCTCCTGGTAACTCCTCCACAGCCCCCTTCGGGAAGGACAGGAATTCTGACTTGAAAATTTCCTATTCTAAGTGGAGATCAGGGATCACTGTCACCTACAACAGAGGGACAGATGGGGTCTTGCCTACCTGTGGGTATCTGGCTCTGCACTTCTGCACCTCTGGAGTCCTCAGAACTTACTAGGGAAGGTGTGAGGAAGGTGGGGGAGAAAATGGGCTGGTGAGGGACCAGAGCTGTACCCTGCTGCCCACCTTCCCATGTGCCCACCAGCCACGTACCAGCCTGCGGATCTCGCGCTCACACTCCTTCTTGATGCGGACAATTTCTTCTTGGTGCAGGTGGTAAACGCTCCTGATCTCTGCCGCCTTGATCTTATCGGCCTGGATGACCATCGTCAGTGCCTCCTCCACCTGCTTTTTGGCCCCCTTGAGCTCTGAGATCTCTTGCTGCATCTTGACCTTCTCCACCTCAAAGCCCTTCTTAGCCTCCTCCTTAGCCTCACACAGGAGCACGGTCTTCACCTTGTCGGGCGCGCCATCCCTCAGGGTGTTGAGCAGCGCCTGCAGCCGCTGGTTCTCATTGTCCTTGATCTTGATGACTCTCAGAAGCTCGGCCTCGTGCTGCCGCAGCAGTGCCTCCCGCACCGCCTGCAGCTCCTTCATCTTCTCCTCGTGTAGCTTGGTCTTGAGCTCCGTGACCAGGACCGCGTGCTTGCGCTGCTCGTGTTCACGCACCTGCTTCAGCTCCTGGCTTTTCTCCCTCTCCACTTTGCTGACCTGAAAGACAGATGAGACTGAGGTTGTTGGAGCCCAGAATGCCTGCAGTGGCTTAAACACACCAGCACATTTAAAAAAGGATTGCTTCCCTGCAAACTTAGGAGCTATCTGACTTCCAAATGTGTTTTTAACTGTCAATTAAAGCAAAAGTCACCTTGCTTGGTGGAGGGCATGGATGTGCATGGTGGTTCTACAGCATGTACGGCCCTGTACTGTAGCAGGAGAAGTGGCCATGGGCACTCTCTGCACATGGGAATCTGCTCCAAGTCTTCTAACTGAGCAGGAGAGGAGGAGCTCCTCTGTGGACACTGCCCCGCAGGGAGGAGGGTTAACTGGCAGGTCTGTGCCTATGTGGAGCCCTCAAGCCACATTCTACTCACTTACTCCAGGTCCTATTTCTTCACACAGACAATGGACCTGCTGTACTTACTTACCATCCATGGCAAAGGGGGAAGCCTCTTAGCAGCCAGGTTGCCTTTCTAGATGACACCTCCCGTCTAGATTTTGGAAAGAATGTGACCATGCACTTCATGTTCATCCAGATGTTTTGAGGCTCTAGCTGAGTGAGTCACCCCACTATAGCAAGTACTATATAATGGATCTATAATGGATAATGTCTAGAATTCCCATGTGCCCTGTCCGCCCTGTGGCTGGAGAACCCAAGAGCTCCCCTGTGGTCCACAGAGCTCACCTCCTGCCTCCACCCATGCAGAGCCCTGCTTCTCCCTGATGAGCAGAGGAACTCATCCACAGCGTGGAGTCCACAGTGGTCTGCTCGGCTGGCAGCATCTAATTGTGCATCCCTCCTGAGACCCACAGGCCCCTCTTGGCTGCTCCCACATCAGGAACTGCCCCAGCTCTGTAGCCTTTCTGACCACAGCCCAACCAACCCCTTTCCTTTCCTGTTGCTTCCTAAGGCTCCAAGCACCCACAAACACTGGTCCCCAAACACCTTTTTTTTTCTCACTGGCCCTGACTCTCACATCTCCAAGGGCCAGTAACTTGGTGACACTGAGAGCTACACCCACCCCATCACCTGCACCCTGGGGGACCTGCAGGCTGCTTTGTGCCTGGAGGCTGTTCTGGCTTTCTAAGACCCTCTAGGGGATCAGTCAATAGTGACCCAGCAGGAGACAGGTATAGTGTCACAGCCCCCTGCATCACACTGCCAGGGGAGGAGCAGCCCTCTCAGGCTACTACTGTTCTGATCAACTTCCTGCTCACAGTAGGTGTGTATATTCCCCATACCTGCTTCTGGAAGACAGTGACTCTATGAATCTCAGAGATGCTCCTGGGGAGCCACTTGGCTTCTGGCTAGAACCTTACAACAGTCACTCTATACTGAATTAATTCAAACAGGCTTCCTCAGGTCTTGATTGCCTTCAAGTCTCTCATTCCCATAGTGGACACTATCTGTTCTGAAATGACTGGTATTACCCACATATCACTTTTCCATAGCAGCCAACCATGAGTTCATAGTGAGTCCTTCCTGTGCTGGGTGTCTATTTAATCTTTGCATGCTCCCCCATCTCCTATTTCTTCTTATATTCTTCGGGGAGAATCTTGCTGGAGTCATCTTCTAGGCTCCCACTTTTCTTACCCACCATCACCAAAGAGCAGTAAAGCTGCTCACTCCACCTCCAAGTACACCTAAGGTCCTCATGATTGCTTGCACAGTGAACATTTCCCTACTGAGCTCTCTCCCCAGCCCAAGCCTACTTATGACTCCTCTAGCTTACATCATTGCCATGATCTTGGAACAAAACCTTTAATACAGGGGTCTTTGGGGACGTTCAAGGTCCAATCTATTCCTGATATATTTGCCTCTATGGCTGGCCTTTCTCCCTCCCCAACAAGAGGCAACTTTCAGGGGTCATTTGCTGCTGCTTCCCCATAGGACAGGCGTGTGACTCTGACTCACACAGCTGGCACCAGGTCTGGCAGCTCTATTGTTCTCTTACAGCCCAGCAGCCCCCTGACTGTCCCCTCCTGCACACTGGACAGTAGGCAGCCATCTAGCAGTGTGGACTTCTGCTTTGCTGAACAGACCATTCATTACTGGAAACTAGAGCAAACAGCCCCTCCCCCACCCCCATTTAACTTGCATCCCCTCCTTTTCCAGTTTTAACTGAATCCCAGGTAAGAGAAAAACAAACAAAACAAAAACAAGACAGCTGGGGTTTGTTTGCTTTCAGTTTTTTGAGACAGGGTCTCTCTCACATTGTAGCAGAGGTTGGCATAGAGCTAACACTACGCTGTCCAGGCTAGCCTTGGACTCACAGAAATCTTCCTGCTTCAGCCTCCCAAAGGTGATGAGAGTACAGCCACCACATAGTGTTTCTGAATTATTTGAAGAAAGCCCTTCTCTTCCTCCATGGATCCTTTGGATGATTCCAGAACAGTCTATGTGTTTAAAGGAAGGAAGAATGAATGGCTGGGTGGGGCAGGAATAGCTAATTTCTCCTGAAGGTTAGACCCTGAGGGTACATCGAGTTCTGAGTGGGATGTGGTGCCAGAACCAACACCAGTGTCTATGGACTCAGAGCCTGCCTGTCCTCTCAGCAGACACATATTCAGACCTTGTGAGAACATCCCAAATGGGGATGGGCAAAGGGAAAATGAATGCATCCTGTGTCACAGAGGAGATTATGGAGAGTGTTAAACGGTGTGCACCGAACAGCCAAACGTGGAGTGAAGCTCTGTCCCATCCTTAAAGCTGCTGGAGACAAAAGCTTACTTCTGCCCAGGGCCTAAGACTTTGCCTTGGAGAAAAGAATCTACCTGTGCCCCATATGTGGAAGGCTTGTCTAATATCCAGCCATGAGACGCCCTCTCCTCTCCTGCCCTTCCCAAAGCACTCACAGTGCCCATGCTGGGCCACTAACTCCCAACAAAGCATGTGGCAGAGTGGGAGACCCATCCCAGGACAGCCATGGAACCTGGGCAGAAGTTAGGCCCTGGAGAATCCTGGGAGTTTCCTCTGAGCCCCAGAGAAATGCCACTAAGTAACTTCAAGGCTCAACATGAAAGGTAGCTAGATCTGGAATTCTGGGAAGCTGGCTAAAGACAGGCATGCTGGGGGAGAACAGATCATCTTGGCTCACTGTTTCAGGGGTTTCAGTCCATGGTCTCTTGGCTCCACTGCTTCTAGGCCTGTGTGTGTGTGGAGGAAGAGCATCATAGATGGGGAGAGATAAGTGAGGGAGCAGAGTGAATGACCTTATGGTGAACAGAAGCCAATGGTGGGCAGAAGCCAAATGCTGGCCATTTTTGTTCCTCTGCCCCCTCTCAAGACTACTGGGAAATGCCAACCACATTTAGAGTGGTTCTTTTCTTCTTAGTTGCTGTTCCTCATGCCATCTGGCTCTAGACACCCTCACACACAGGCCCAGAGGTGTGCCTTACTGATGCAGGTGTCTCTCCATCTAGGTTCATAATCAAGATTAATCCTCACAGCCAGTTGACTCTCCCAGAAGCCTGCAGCCAGCAGAAACTGGCATCGGCAGTGTTAGCTGCCGTAAGAAATGCTACAGCCTTCTCAGACATAGGGCAGCCACTGATGCCTGCCAGGGCCTGCCTTGGATTCTCATAGCATGGCTTTTCCTTTCCTGCTAGTTCTTCTGGCCTTTCAGTGAAATCTGAACCATACAATGGCAGGGAGGCTGTTTCACTCAAGGTTGGAGGGGTGGGGGACTTCCTTCAGCTGCTCTTTGGTTTGGTGGAAAAGCAATGTAAATAATTGACTCTTTCTTCTAATTACTCAGTTGTGAGATAATAAACTGGCTTCCTGCCAACCACGGAGTACCAACCAACTGTTTTCTGAGGAGCACATGGATGCAAGCATACTTGATGGGCCTCAGTTCTTTGCAAATCTCACCTTCAGCAAGGCTTGGAGCTTTGGTCCCATGTGTGGTCAGTGAATGCCTCTTCAGGAGGCTCTTGATTCCTCTTGTTGAGACTGTAGTTGTTTCCCAAACAGTGGGATGTGGCACCATTCGGTTTGTTTTGGTTATCTCTAGTTGCTCTGACCGCTTTTTATTTTCATAGACAGTGGTACTTCAAGGTCGCAGCCATGGCCCTAGGACTACTCATTCCTCCTGGATAGGTTACTGGTGTGTGTGTGTGTGTGTGTGTGTGTGTGTGTGTGTGTGTGTGTGTGTGTTTCGTCCGTATTAATATCACATACACACACACATCTTGCAAGTTCATATCAACATTAAGTTCAGAGTCAGGACCACAGAGCTTCTGCCTACCACCCTGCCCACAGCTGAATCTCTGCTCTTTCACACTGAGCACTTTTGTTCTCAGGGAATCATGAGGTGATGTAATCACTCATTTCCCATACCCACATTACATAGACAACTGTTTCAGAACTCGGTAGTTTTGATACTGACACCACTGGGTATGATAACCATGAAGAGCTGGTGTTCTTGAACTTTCCATATGCCCCCATTGTCCGGTTGCTCCCTCACAGCATGACCAGTTCCAGAATCATTCTAGCAATCTCTCTTGATACGTTCATCCCCATCCCCGCCACCCCGCCAGGAATATCAAAGTACTTTCTAAACATTTCATAATCTCCAATGGATTTAGACAGGCTAAGCCTGGCAGGCTGCTCTAAGCACAAGCCACAGGTGGCTTCTATGCCTCCACTGGGATCTAACTCACAGAGGGGTTCTGGGAAAGCCCAGCTGGTGTCCCTGTCCACGAAGTGTCTGAAGAGTCCTTAGGGGTAGCTATAGGAACAATGCCTCCTGAATTCTTGCATGGTGTCTCCTCTGCGACGGGATGCAGGCTTTGCCAGACACAACCCCCTCAGTGTACGCTTGCTGCCCATTCTCCTCTCCATCCATAGTTGCTCTCTGCTGTCCCCCAATCACCGCATGGTCTGCTTTGCTTCATGTACAGTGTGCATTGACACCTGGTGTCTTGCATGTTAATAGAGTACACTCTGGGGTTGCTGGTCTGGGTCTTGGTTTCAATGTATGCTCTTTCAATAAGCAGTTTCCCTTTTTGAATCTTTTTTTGTATTTCAAAAGTTAAGAAAGCTCCCTGCCCATGCAAAGGACCCAGGCTGGAGTCTTAGCACCCACATTGAGGCTCACAACTGCCTGTAATGTAACTCCAGCTCCAGAATAATCCAATCGCCTCTTCTGGTCTCCACTGGCTCTTGTACACATGTGGTGCATATACACTCATACAAACTCATGCACATACAAAAATTAAGTAAACGAAATTTAAAATTACATTTATTTACTTATTTCTTTGGGCAGGAGGCACATACTTTGTTACAAGCGCAAAAGTCAAATGACAATGTGTAGGAATTGTTTCTCTTTCCACAATGTGGGTTCTGGGGACCTGAGTTGGTTGTCAGTCTTGGGGGCAATTGCTCTTAACCTTCTGAGCCATCACAACAACCCCTAGTTTTCCTTTTAAAACACAACCACACTTTTTCTCAAGTATATATTTTTGTATTCTATTTTTATGTCTCCATCTTCAGGGAACCCTACTGTCCTAATGTTAGAGTTTGCTCATCCTCAGCATTTACCTATTTTAAGCTTTTTTTTTTTTCATTTTGTTTATATTTTCTCTTAAATTCCTCTTCAATTCCTCATAAGGTATTATTTGTTGGGCTCATATGTTCATGTTCCTTCTAGATCTATACTTCTAAAACTTCTAATTTGTGAGTCCCAACATTTAAGTTATACATTTTTCTGACTTGGATTCATGTCCTGTCTTACATTTTTTTTAAACTTTTTTTTTTAAGTCTTTCAGGTTTATTGTGCATACCCTTCATAGCTTCTTCTGCTTGAGAGTGAGTTTCTGTAATGTGCTTTCACCATTCTTAGGGATGTTTCTCTGTTTCTTATTCATTTTCTCTCCCTATGGTAACTGGATGTGATTTGAGATTCTGCAATAGTCATTTGACATTTGAACCCATCCCCACTCCCACCCTCACCCCAGCATTTCCTCCTAGAGAATTGTGTCCTGCACCACACAGAGTACTCTGGAATTTTCTCCCTTCTCTCAATGTGGCAGCAGCTGCAAGCCACGAAACCATCTTCTCAGTACACTCCAGTGACGGGGAAAGCAGGGGCTAACTGAAAATTTCCAGATGACAGCTTCACAAGCTGAGCTTCTCACTTGTCGTTTCTGTTTGTCCTCATGGCTCTCTGGTGCAGGCTAGAAAACAGGAGGGGTATTCCCATTGCTCCACACAGCCCTTTTGTTTTTCATATCGTGTGTGTGTGTGTGTGTGTGTGTGTGTGTGTGTGTGTGTATACATATATATAATTTGTATTCATATATACACCATATATGCATACACACATATCATTTCAAGGCAGTCTCAGCCAAATAGCCCAGGCTGGCCTTCTGCCTCAGCTTCCTGGGTATCAGTTACCACCATATTTGCTCTTTTAAAAACCCTGTCTAAAAGATGCTTGGCTCCCACAGTAGAGACCCTTTCCTGGGAGTGGGGCCTGCCAGGCTCTCTTGGTGCTTCACATGTGTGGCCACTTTCCCCATGTGTCTGGTGCTGCACATCTTCTCACTACATCAGCACCATGGAGGCTGTAGGCCCCGCCTCGGGTCAGCTCAGCTTCCCAGCATAACTGGTTAGGAAATCGGCTCGTCCCCAGGTAGATAACCACTTCAGCCCTTCTCTCCTGGGGAGTCAACTGCAGAGACTCAAAGTCCGCAAGGTGCCAGCGACTGGGTGGCAGCTGAGGGAGTGGTAGGAAAGCTAGGGACACATGCTTTGCTATGAAGGCCACAGCCTCACCCCATCTGATATTAAATGTTCCTAAATTACACATCTCAAAAGTAAGCACCAGGGATGTTTCATTGTGTACTTTTCCTTCCCTCTTCCCCAGTCCAGATGTTCAGTGTAGCCAGCTACACGAAATCTACTTTTGTGTAGTGTGATACTTTGTGTCCTGACAAATAAAGCTTGCCTGGAGGTCAGAGGGTGGAGCTAGGTACTAGTTAACCATAGAGGTCTGGAGGTCTGTACAGACAGGAAACAGGAAGTGATAGAGCGGTGTGTAGTGAGGATCACTGCTGTTTGGTCTGAGATTTCGTAAAGAACGGACTCTGGTGTCTGACTGCTCTGGTTCTTCCGTCTTCCAGCTTTTGCCCCCTAATATCTGGCTCCAGGTTTTTATTGACAAGAACAATTAGGATCACACTTTACTTTTGTTTTAGAAACTGAAACTACTGCTCTCCCCACCTCCTTTCTCTTCTTTTTGAGACAGGGTTTCTCTGTTTAACAGCCCTGGCTGTCCTAGATCTAGCTCTGTAAGCCAAGCTACATTGTAACTCACAGAGATCTACCTGCTTCTGCCTCCCAAGTGCTGGGATTAAAGGTTCGTGCTGTGGTCCTGCCGAAACTGCTTCTTAACATTTCATGTTTACAAGCCTGTTCTCTTACTATTGAACTTCTAGACTACCTCTCATGTTTCCATGCTTTTTTTAAAAAATTATGTATGTGTGCATGTACATAAATGCCTGTGTGAGAGTACTTTCAGAGGCCAGAAGAGGGCACTAGATTCCTGGAGCTAGAGTTATAGGCAGTTGTGTGACACCTGACATGGGTTCTGGGAATTCTGCAAGAGCAGCAAGTGCTCTTAACGAATGAGCACATCTTCAACTGTAGGGTTTTCTTCTTACAGATACTGAAGGCTGTGACACAATCAACACAGAACCCTTAAACAGAGAATTTGGTCCAAAGGGACCTCTGAATATAGTGAACTTTGGCCTGGCTGGATGTTCCAGCAGACTGCAATGCAACATGAGTTGTCTCTTGTATCCAAGTGGTTGAGCCTCAGCCAATTACAGAAGCCAAACCCTCTCTGAGACTGTGAAATTATGCACCAAGCATGACCACTACACTGCACCTCTCTTAACATCCCCTGTCTCTCTGTTTACAAAAGCAGCCACTAGATGCAACTCAGGTCAGTTTCTGAACTTCCTAAGCCAGTTATCTATCTTGTATGGGGAAAAATTAAATGGTAGCTTCATAGTAGGTACTCATATCTACTTAGAATAATTCTCCCTGTCTCCTACTGTCCAGTTTAGTCATTTCCTACTGATTCTTGCCCATTGATCCTCCTAGATTAGAATCCAGGGACTATAGATCAGTGGTTCAGTTTGACTCCCTGAGATTTACAACCTTGGGAGAAATCACCCACACCCACACACACACACACATACACACACACACACACACACACACACACATTTGCATCAGTGTGCACAAAGGTAAGGAAATAGCCAAGCACTTCTCAGAACACAAGCACTGTCCCACGACCTTTGGCTTTACAGCTGTAGCACACTGCCTTTGCCTCATACTATGGATTGTTACACTTTAGGCTCCTTTTAGATGGAAGGGGAGGCTGGAGCTCACTCACTTAGGAAGGTCTCTTTAAGGGGCTGGAAAGATGGTTTGGTGGTAAAGAGCACCAGCTATTCTTCCAGCAGATTCGGGTTCAATTCAAGTACCCACATGGCAGCTCACAACGGTCTATAACTTTAGTTCCAGGGTATGTGACACCCCATTTTGACCTTTGTGGGTACTACAAGCACAGAGTGCACATACATGTATGCAGGTAAAACACTCATACACATAAAAATGTTTCCCAAGCAGTATATAGTTCTAGCAACAAACTGCTACATGGGCTTGAGGGGCGGCATACTGGAAGGCTTGGCAAGACGCTATTCAAAACAGTGGCTGTGTGAACCAAAAGTGTAGTGCAGGCTGCAGGGGTCCTGTGTCAGACATGGTGCTGGGACTCACTCGGGATGACCACTTCCCATCTCAGGGAGGGTGCCATACCCCCAGGAATCCACAGCTCATCCTGAAGGGGTTCCTAGCAGTTGTTTACAGATGCAACAGCCATCTGCATTCATGTTACAAAAGCATGTATGACTCTCAAATAATAGTTAACAATGCTGTCAAGCCCTGCAGACAGCTTGAAGGTTTTAAGGTTTTAAGTTAGACAGATGAAATGGTAAGATCCTACCCCTTAGCTCAAAAATGATGCTTAATTAGCCACTTTTTTTTTTTTTTTTTTTTTTTGCTGGAAAGGACATGTTCTCTGAATGTTTTTATGGAAATAGTCTTCAAGCCTTTAACTATAAGTGCTCTAAAGCTCTAAAGTCCAAGGTCATCTTTACCGGTCAACTCTCTGAGAACTGATTCCTTTATAAGAACAGACACCAAACAGGACACACACACCTAAACCTATCTGCCACATTGCACCCATGGTTCATCTGTTTTAATCTCACCAGAGATGGTTGAGAGATTTAAACACACACACACACACACACACACACACACACACACACACACACACACACACACCCCTGCTATGCAAAGCTTTGCCTTGCGAAGGGAAAGGCCCAAATGAGCAACAGGGATAAGTGCTGAGGCCTTCATCCACCATTAGTCGGGGCAGAGTTCAGCTGTCTCTCTGGTGTGTGTGTGTGTGTGTGTGTGTGTGTGTGTGTGTGTGTGTCCCCTTAGGTGACCTCTGCTCATCAGAACAGCCCCAGAACATCCCCAACTAGGCTGTAGGATGAGTCAGATCTGTGTTCTGTGATTAGTTGATGGTTCTAATTGGAACAAATTGGCACATGGTATGTCTAAGAACTGTCTATTTGGTTGGAGCACCACTGTTATTTTGCACACCTGCTTGCCAGAGGCATGCCCGCTCACCAGGGGCATGTTCCCTCACTGGCTTGTGCCACTCCCACATCCTGACAAGATGTGTGTGTTTAAAGATTGGTTGGATGAATGTGATGAGACAAGAAGTTCAAATGTGAACGAATCAACTAGATTTCTGTGTCATTAGGAATGAAAATGCTAGGGTGTACCATATATCAGGTGATCAAATGACTGTGCACACATATATGCTAAGAAACACACCCACGACCTCTGTGCTACAGCCTGTAAAAGGGCTAAATAAACAGGGTCATTTCTGTTCATAAACCCAAATGCTCAAGATTATAAAGAAGTCAGCTTTCCCCAAAATGACCTATAAATTCAATGCAACCCAATCCACAGGGGTGCTAAGAAAGCAGAAGTTAACAAGTACATGCTGAGATTTGTATTGAAATGCAAAGGGCCAAGACTCCCTAAAACAGCTTTTAAGAAAAAAGAGCAAAACAAGAACACGCCCACTACAGAATCAAGTCCTGCTGTGGAAGAGTTAGGAACTGAACTAGCCTCAGACAGGCACAGGGAAAACAGCCGCTGGCTCACAATGACAGGGGCTTGTGCAGCTAGCAACTAAATGGCACTTCTCTGGGGAATGGTAGCTGATCTAGATACATCTTCCTTTCAGCAATGCCAGAGGCAAAAGGATAAACAGAAAACAAACAAACAAAAATGGGGCCAGGCTCAAGCCTAGGTCACTACTGTGCTGTCCAACCAAAACAGGACTGCAGAGTCACATGACCTAGGGATGCAGCCCCCAGTGCCCCTGCATGGACTCACACACAAACGTCTTCTGCTGCTTATAAACATGTGCTGTAGTGCAGGGCGTAAGGACATTTCTGTCTTTATCAGCAGGATCTTACTAGGTGTTGTAGGCTGGCCTGGAATTTGCCATCTTCCTGCCTCCCCATCCCAAATGCTGAGATCATATATGGGTGTCCTCCATGCTGTGTGTTATAGCCTTTAAAAAATAAATATGTGGATGGAAGAAAAAAGGGAAAATTATATAATTATATTATAACCCCCTAAATAAAACAAATAATTAAAAAGTAAGTAAATATGAGGCTCCAGGGCTATCTCACATTCATATGGAAGACTCAGTCACTACTTGCATGAGGCACAACTTTAGGAGAGTTTTGGATATGTGGAAGGCAAAATATAGGATTTCTAGGAGACAGGCTAGGGAGCTGGTTCAGCACTGCTATAAAAGCCAGAAGACCAGAAGTTGTATAACCAGCCCCCACAATCCTACTGCATGGAGTTATAGAGGATCCCTGGGGCAAGGAGCAAGCTGAATAGCTAGACTAGCCTCATCAGTAAACTCTGGGTTCAAGCGAAAGACATCAATGTCTAAGACAGTAACTGAGAAAGATGCTTGTGTCAACCTTGGTCCTACATACACAGGTGAACACACATACATGTGTACCCATACCCACATATATGTCCCATACATGCATATAAACTCAAAAGAGAGAGAACTTCTAGGAGAAAGCATAGGAAAGTATCTTGATGACTGTGGCTCAGGGAAAGGTTCTTCTGAACAAACAAGTTCAAGAGAAATCTGCACATACATCTTGCCTGTGCTTCCTAGGACTCCTCAACCATACAGCAACTGTTTCCCCATCAGCAAACACTCATTCCCAGTGAGATCTCGGAGCCCCAAAGAGCACACTATGTACTATGCACACCCTGATCTACTTAGCCACTTCCCAAGCCTGGATAATGAGGTGGTTGTGTATCGTTTCACTCTTGTCAGCAGAAATGACATTAGTACCTGACATATTTGTGCACATCTCTGAATATTCTCCTCCAGACATTCTCAGGAATCACTGTAATGGAAACCCAGCAGCATCTTCCATGCTCTGGTACCTGCAGTGGAGTCACCGGCAAAGCAGGTGTCTTCACGGCTTCTAAGGGTGTTAACCCAACCAGCTACCTGGGAACTTGAGAACTAGAGACAGGTTAAAACAATGTGGCATACAGACACTTGCTTTTTATTTGTGTTCCTTGTGGAAACCTCCCTGGAGCTTCTGGCCATTGTCTCCACTCCCCTGAGCTGGATTAGTGACTTCTGGAAGGGAGAGAAGCTTGGATTGCTAAAATCAGGTCAAAATCATTAGTAGGCCATGAATGTAGGTGACAAATGCTTTGAGACTAGGTGTGTGCAGTGTTGCAATCACGAGGCAGGCACATTTCTTATTGTAGGCTGTGCTGACATCAACAAAAAGGTGTATAGGTCGCAACCTCAGAACCTAGCCATGGGGCTGGAGTTAAGAATAGTGCCCACATGATGGCTCACAATCATCTTTAACTCTAGCTCCCTGACTTCCAAGGGTACCAGTCATACATGTGATGCACAGACATACATGCAGACAAAACACCCATACACATAAAATATTTAATTAAAAGAAAAACCTAGCCATGTTGCAGTAACGGATCTACAGACCCAAAGGCTCATTATGAGGACTGAGGAAAACAGGAAAATCAGAGTTGTAGAGTGACATGGGCTGAGGAAGAGAGGGAATTACACCCAGATATCTCAGGGTGTGGGCTTGTCTGATATATGTACAGAACAAAGCTGGCCTCTGCAGGGTCAGGGGAACCATGCTGCCTGCTCCATGCAGAAGGAGCCATGGCTCTGGGCAATAAGGAGAATCCTGTTTGAGCCCTGGCTATCTCCAAAGCTCCTTATGGGAATATTTTTCCCACTCCATGAACACAGAAGCACTAGTGCCAAGAATAGTACGCACACATTTCTCCAGGGAAACATTTGCAAGTTCCCTCTTTTTAAGTTCAAGCCTTTGGCATCAAGTGCTGTGAAAATACAGCCACCTGGGACTGTGCTAACACAAACACAAGATCAGCCGTGACTGAGCACTGTAATCAATAGAAAAGCTCAGGTTATGTACACGTAACTTAACAAAAAGAAAGTTCCAACATTGGCCAGAACCATGTGGCTCCCTTCATTGCCAACCACCTGAATGCTCCATATTTGGCCCTGGGTCCCCTTCTTCCTATAGACTTTCAAACTGACATCTCCCATTACCTGGTAACCCCCACACCTACAGGTCCAGTGCTCCCCACGGAATAGCAGGCAGATGCTCAGCTGTCCAGTTGACAGTTTCCACTTGGCTGTTTTGGTCCCCCAGGTACCTGCCAAACCACAGCTCTGGATACCCCTACAAATACCTCATCTAGACTTCTCTCAGGGCCTTAGACAAAAACCTGGGGACTATCCTGCATGCATGCTCACCCTCATACTCACAACTCTGCCTGGGTCCATCCAGGGCACTACTAGCTGCTGTCCTCTCCACCCTCCCAACTCCTCATGCTGTCTCCCCAGACCCTCCCGCAGTAGTCTGTTGGTGTTAGAACCATCTGTCAGTATGCATTCAGCCCCCTGGATCTGATATTAAAGGAAATATTCAAAACTGAAAATTGTATCTGTCCTGAACAGAAGCAGATTTTTTCCTAAGCAGGACAGTGAGTGTATCAGTCATTCTCGAAACCAAACAATACTGCCTAAAACACTGGAGCTTAGATGCAAGGCATACATATTGTGAGTTACAGAGGTTTGTTTGCTTATTTTTTCAAGACAGGGTTTTTCTATAGGTTTGGCAGCTGTCCTGGAACTCGCTCTGTAGACCAAGCTGCCCTTTAAGTCACCGGGATCTGCCTGCCTCTGCCTCCTGAGTGCTGTGATTAAAGGTGTGCACCACCACACCCAGCCGGAGTTTTTACTGTATGTAATTTTTGCTCATATACACACAGAATTACTTAATTATGGGAAAAAAGACTTTTGATATGTCCCTACCATCATCTCTCAGCATGTAAGTATCAAATTAGTATAATTTTGAATGTAATGTGCTAGAATGTTCATTTTTAAACTACCATTTGAGCCAGGTGGTGGTGGTGCACACCTTTAATCCCAGCACTTGGGAGATAGAGGCCGGTGAGCCTGGTCTACAGAGTAAGTTCCAGGACAGCCAGGACAGTTACACAGAGAAATTCAGTTTCAAAAAAACCACAGATGAATGATGGCCTGGTATGGTGGCTCACCCCTTTAATCCCAGAATTTGGGAAGCAGAGGCAGGTGGATCATTGTGAATTCCAAGATACCAGCCTGGCCAACATAGTAAGTTCCAGACAAGCCAGGACTACATAGTGAGATGTGTCTTTAAAAAATAAAAGTGGCACATCCCACTTGGTTTTTTTTTTTTTCTTTGCTTTGTTTTGTGTTTTGTTTTTTAAAATAGGGTTCCTCTGTGTAGCCTTGGCTGTCTTGGAACTTGCTCTGTAAACCAGGCTGGCCTTGAACTCACAGAGATCTGCCTGCCTCTGCCTCCCGAGTGCTGGGACTAAAGGCGTGCACTGCCAGTCCCTGGCTGACCGTAGCCACTCTTATAAAAGAAAAGCATTTGACTGGGGCTTGATTACAGTTTCAGAGGTTTACTTCGTTGTCAGTCATCATGACAGGGAGCATGGCGGCACACAGGCAGCTCATGATGCTGGAGAAGTAGCTGAGGGTTCGACATCCATATCCCCAGGCAGCAGGAACAGCAGAGCCACTGGGTCTGGATTGAGCCCTTGAAACCTCAGAGTTCACCCCCAGTGACACACTTCCTCCAACAAGACCACTCCACCTAATCCTTTCAAGTAGTGCCACTCCCTGGTGACCAAGCATTTAAATCTGTGAGCCTATGGGAGGGCATTCTTATTCAAACCCCACACAGTCCAAATATAAAGAGGTCCGAGGCAAAGCAGCATTGCCTGCCTGCCTGCCTGCTTTCACTTCTGAGTGAGTACGCCTGTCCCTTCTGGTGCCATTCTCTACTGGCCTCAGTGTCCAGCTTCTTCAGGCTTCCTACACAGACTGAATGCCAGAGACACCCAAGAACTTCCAGGCCTTCAATGCTGCACTAATTAGGACTGCTGAGAGAGATACCTGGCTTCATAGCCCTTACAGATTCTCAACCTCTCCAGTGTGCAGACAGCAGACAGCCATTATTGAGCTACCAGCCCCCACTGAGTGAGCTGGAGAAAGGTCCTGTTTGATTTGGTACTCTCCAGTTCTTCAGTGACAAGCCTTAACGCACTCACTGCTTCTCAAGAAGTCAAGCTGTAGGTGAGGTCTGAGGGGCTTAGCTTTTAGCTGCTGCAGTTGCCGGCCCTCCTTCCACACTTGACTCTCGACATTGCAGAGTGAGAAATTGCTGTTGCTGAGCATCAGTACACAAAGAATTCCCAGTCAGAGAAAGAAGCCTACACTGGGCTAATGCCCAGTCAAGATCACAACTGAGACATTTTGGCTTCTAGGTCCAAACCAAGATCGCATTACTCAGTGGAAGTGATTTCATATAACCTGTATCTGTGCCCTTTTATCAGTCCTGCACTGGGGTCTTCCCTTGGGGTGGTGAAGGCTCAGGCTCTTCCAGGGCAGTAGTATTCCTTTGAGTATCCTGCCTGTGTCCCAACCCACAGCACAGGTCTAGCACAGGTCATCACTGGTGAAGCATGGGGACACAAGGCCCAGTGGCATTCCAGGTGGCTCAAGGGGCTATATGTCTCTTCCAGACATACTTGGAGGTCTATGGAGAGTTTACTTGCCTAGGAAGGGTCTTCCTGACCTTCTGGTATTCCTTATCCACCAGAAGCTTCAGAAGATCTGGAATCTCTTGAAAACTAGACAGAGATACAGTTCTATAGCTAGTTCTGTCTTGCAGAAGGTATTATAAAGTCTTAGTTTTGACAACTATGGTGGAAAAACTCCAGAAAGACTAAGAACTAACATTGCTAGTGATGTTCAACTTCATACTTGGCCATTGGCCATGACTGTGATATTAATATTGCCAACTTGGCAGGATCTAGACTCACCTAAGACACAAACCTTCATGTATGCCTGGGAAGGGGTTTCTAGACTGAGTTAGTTAGGGTCAGAAGATCCATCTAAGACTGGGTAGCACATTTCTGTGCACTGCGGTCCTGGCCTGAACGAAAGGGAAAGCAAGTTGTGAACCAGCAGTGGGGCCAACTGTCTCAAGCTCCTGCCACTGCTCCTTCCCCATGATGATGGACTGTGCCTTCAAACGGGGAGCCAAAATATGCCTGTCCTTCCTCAAGTCGTTTTTATCGGGTATCTTGTGACAGCAATAAGAAAACTAACTAACACAATGATTTAAGCAAATATTCCTTGGGTGAGTGGGTGGGGCCATGAGATCTACATGCATTCCTGACAGTTTCCTGCAGTCTTGTTTCTAGTTACTGAGAGAAGCTATAGTTCATGGGAGACTTGAAGGCTACTTCTGATGTGTGTCTTTATTTACTGAATGGGTTGTCAAGGGAAGGGGCAAAGTGCAGGTGACACCTAGAGAAAGAGGTTTCAGGTAAGGAACCAAGGATGCATGCCCTGTGGTGTGCTGTGCTCATGTCTTCCCACTAATTGGCACTTGAGGGCTCGAAGCACTTCTGGCTTCTGGGATGTCTTCCTGTGGCTATCTATCCTTGCGGTGGGCTCTGTGCCACACAGGCCCAGGGGTATCTTATTGCTGCTGTCAATCTTGCAAGTGCCTGTTCTGCTAGATGTCTTGTGAACAGGGTTCCAGATGAATGACAGGGATGCTGGAACTTAGAAACAGCTGAGATGCTATAAGCAGGTGAAGGCATCCTCAGGATATCATGAGATGGTGTGTTTTGACAAACTGTACATAAAACACGTCATGCTGCTGCGTGGGGGTGACAGAGTATCTGAGGACATGACAAAAATGCTCTGCTTGGTGATCCCCATGGCCCAAAATGCTTTATATGAGAAGACCCTTGTTGTCACAGATGCACAGAAGGTACTGTTACTGCTGGGTCCCTAACAAGTTACTTCATCTATCTGCAAAGTGCTTTGGAGGAGGGCAAGTGAAAGAAACGTCTGGGATCACAAGGGTGGTCACAAGTGTGGCTCGGCCACAGTAAGAAGCTGTCAGCTTCTGACCCATCTTTTCCCACATGCACACAGAGGGTAGCTTACTTTTCAATGCATAGCCAGCTCTGGCTTTACAAACCAGCTGTGGAATCCTGAGTTTATGTAAATTTAGTTTAGTTCAAATCCACATGAATACTTCAGGGGAAACTCAGTTTTGGCCCCAGGGCTATGCCATTTTACAAGGCCCTTGAGGACCCACATCCCTCTGTGGGAGGGATGTCCCATTGGTCAGGGGTCCCTACATGTACTCCCACTGAATTCTGGACTCCCACCTCTCTCCACCTGCTATTTCTTTCCCCAAAGATACCCACCAGGACAAAGAAGGGGGTACCCCTGCAGAGACCTGGACACATTCTCCTTTATACAAGACCATTTGGTCCAGGGGCAGGAGCTTAGGGCAGGTGACCTGGGCCAAAGTTCCTGGAGCAGAGGCTTAAGTGCCCACCTTGCTTTTCTCCTGCTGTAGCTCAATCTGGATATCCGTGAGCTTGGCTCGCAGCTCCTCGTTGGCAGCCTGCAGTGCGGCGAGTGCCTCCGCTTTGTCCCCCTTGGCCCGGCTGCCCGCGCCCTTCTTTGACATGGTGAGGCTGGATGGCCAGAAAGACGCCCAGGGGCAGCTGCTCCGTCTGGGCCAGGGTATCCACGCCAAGCTCTTGGCAGGTGTTACTCCACTACATTTTCTCGGTCACCTAGAGGAAAAGCACACGCCCAGTGAGCAGATTGTATATGGCTAGCTGCTACACTAGCCCCTCAGCCATGGGCCTCCAGCCTAGAGCTCAGGGCCTTGGTGTTGGAGAGAGGGCATGACTGAGGCCTCCTCTGCTCTCATCCCAGAGCTGAGGATGTTGAGTGCCTTCTTCAGACAAGGACTCCATGCATCGGCCATGCTGATTCTTTGCTCTTTTAAGAAGAGATTGGTGTGCAACTCTTTTGAGTTTCATATGTGGGTATGAGACTCATGATGGCAACCATGCATTAAGAATAGATTGGTGGGGGGGAGAGTAGACAGATGGCTCAGCAGTTTAAAATGCTAGCTGTTCTTCCAGAGGATCCAGGTTCAATTCCTAGCACCCACATGGCAGCTCCAGCCCCAGGGTACCTGACATCCTTATGCAGGCCAAAGGCCAATGCACATAAGACAAGAACAAAACAAGAATAGATGGTAAAGACCACAACCCAGGGTCATCCCAGGGATCCATGAACTTTACTCAGGAAACACATGGGTTGGGGAGGAGGAGGAGTGAAGAGAAGGGGAGGGAAAGGAAGGAGAGGTAACACACAGGACTCAAGGACGTATTTGCACTTCCACGGAGAGGTAGGGTACCAGCTCACCAAGGAAGACCCAACAACCCTGGTTGGGCTCCCTGGAGCACTAGATCCCAGATTAGCTCTAGATAGCTGCTTGCTGCCCTTCCCTGCTGGGAATGGGAGCTTTGGGTGTGAGCTCTCTGTTGCTATGCAACCAGCTGTGACTCATCCCAGTTGTCTGTCCATCACCCATGTCTAGGGCCTGAAAGCCAACTAGGATGGTCTCTTAAATGGGTTCAAGTTTACTCTGTACTGTTTCTGGTAGCTCAAGATGGCCCTCCTCAGGCCACATGGGCCCGCACTGTCTCATCAGCATCGCAAGTTAGGCTGTAAGCACTGGCCAGGCTTTTGGAAACAACCCCAGCACACACCCTGTGTGTCTTCCTTGTTCCCTCTTGAAGTTGGTGCCCCTGTGTGTGGCTAGTAACATGGATATATTGAAGCAAGGTCTATAAATTATTTTTCTTTTGTAAAATGCTGCTAGAAACACCAGCATTTTACAAAAGTGACTGAGCAAAATGGCTGATTGCTTTCAAGTACCCAGATGGTCTTAAGTTAGGGAGCTATTGTGGATGGTGGACTCAACATGTGGCAAGGACTCCTCGGGCCTTGTCTAGATCAGTGGTTCTCAACTTTTCTTATGCAGTCACCCTTTAATACAGCTCCTCATTTTGTGGTAACCCCCAACCACTAAATTATTTCCTTGCTACTGCATAACTGATATGTTCCACCCTTAAAAGGGTCATGACCCACAGGCTGAGAACTGTTGGTCTAGATGGAAGGAGCCATGGGCCCTAATGTTACTTCACTAACCTCTGTGAGCAAGGCATAGTCTTGCCTTCTAGGTCTCTGTACCCTGCAAAACCTGCTGCCCGTCCTGCCCACATCCCATGGGGCAATTCTGTACCAGCTTCTAGTCAAGAGTATCAGACACAGCCTAGAACCATCTACATAAGATTCCTGCTTTAATTTATCCCCCTGACTCCTCCCATTGCCTCATCAGCTGCCAGCAAAGGTTGAGGGTCCCTGTAGGACCACAATGGCCAACATTTACCCACTGTCTTCAGTAGCTTTTTTTTTTTTTTTTTTTTTTTTTTACTTATTTTAAGATAAAACTCCTTGTCAGGCAGTGGTGGTAAGGGCCTTTAATCCCAGAACTCAGGAGACAGGCAGGCAGAGCTATGTGAGTTCAAAGCCATCCTGACCTACAAAGTGAGTTTCAGGACAGTCAGAGCTGTTACATAGAGAAATCCTGTCTTCAAAAACCAAAACAAACAAAAAACCCAACTAAACAAACTAAAAAATGAAACAAACTACTGTAGGTGTGGTATTACACACCTTTAATCCCAGCACCCAGAAGACAGAAAGAAAAGGATCTCTATAAATTTAAGACCAGCTTTGTTTACAGATGACACTCTAGGACAGCCAAGACTACATAGTGAGACCCTGTCTCAAACAAAAAGAAAAATAATTTATAGACCTTGCTTCAATATATCCATGTTACTAGCCACACACAGGGGCACCAACTTCAAGAGGGAACAAGGAAGACACACAGGGTGTGTGCTGGGGTTGTTTCCAAAAGCCTGGCCAGTGCTTACAGCCTAACTTGCTATGCTGATGAGACCGTGCGGGCCCATGTGGCCTGAGGAGGGCCATCTTGAGCTACCAGTGGGCAGAACTCTGCCAAACTCTGCCTGCCAGTGCTACTGGGGGCAGAATTCAGTAGAGGCTGCAATGGAGCAAGGGCTCCCATATGATGGAACCCAGAGATGCAGAGACCTGAAGACTAAGGATGTCCTTGGCTTCATGCCAGCTCAGCCCCAGCCACAAATGCGAAGAGAGTGAAGAGGGGAAGAAGGGACCTGGGCAGTCCTGAAATATGCACTCAATGCTGAAGGGCACAGAGCAGGAACAGTCCAGGGACAGTCTCTTTGTTCCGGTTTGCTCTGTTCCTATTGGAATTAGTACAAAAATGTTGACTATGGAGGTGACTTGGGGGTTAAGAACACTGGCAGCTTTTCAAAAGGAACCATGTTCAAGCCCCAGCTCTGACACAGCAACTCACAACCATCTGTAACTCCAGTTTCAGAGGATCCAACACCTCAACTGGCTTCTGCAGGCACCATCCACAAATATGGTACACAGACATATGTACGGACAAAATATCCACACAATACAATAAAAGCATCTTTAAAAAAATATGCTGAGTATCTTAAATGTTTACTAAAGTGTGTTTGACCATTAGTGAAAGAGCCTGGACATTCTCCTCTGAGTCTAAGAGAATCCAGGGCTCTATCCCAGGACTCCTCAGCTCCCAGGCAAGTACCACTTTGCTGTTGGCCCTGAGCAGAACTGAATTTTTCATGCTTTCTTTGGTGAAGTCATTAAATTAATAGCTCCATCTACCATCTTTCATTTTGGGGTCTCCAAGGAAGTAATAAATTTTCTTCCCAAGACCACGGTAGAAGGGTTGGGCTGACCTCTGCCAGTCTCTCTGATGAGAGATACAGCAGGCAGAGAGCTTTACGGTTGATGAATGCACCCCTGGTGTAGGTTAATCACCATTGTAAACCTCAGGGTGCTCACTGGAGGCCTGTCTGGGGGAGATTCCCCTCCCCTCTCTGTTCCTGCTTGCCCTCAGGTTTATTTAATGTTTAGCTCTGATATGGGTTTTGATGTCACCGTATGACCTAAAGGGCATGCAGAGGTCAGAGTAAGTCCTCAACATGCAGCACTCTTTGGTGCACTGTCCCCCTCCCTGGTCTGCTCCATAATTCATGCCCAGTCTGGATTGTCATACATAGCCTTGCAGTCTTTAAAGCAGCCTGGGCCAGAGGCCATGAGCCAGACCAATGACTCATGGCAACAAACACTTGTAAGTAAAAGATGAATGGACCAAAGAGTAAACTGTGTGACTCAACCTGCCACACCATCACACTACTTCCATGGCGCTCTCTCTCTCTCTCTCTCTCTCTCTCTCTCTCTCTCTCTCTCTCTCTCTCTCTCTCTCTCTCGTTGTTTTGTTTGTTTCATTGGTTTTTCTTTTAAATTTTGTTTTGTTTGGGTGTGGGAACTGCAAGGGCAGAGGGCAGATTCGAGGGGATGGGGAGATGAGTGGGATCAGAATGCATTATGTGAAACCCACAAAGAATTAATAGAAGTTAAAAGAATTAAAAAAAAAAAAAAAAAAAAAAAGAAGCAGCCTCCGGTTCTTTCTGATTAACTTGTTTATGGGGAAGAGATTATAACTCTGACAATTCATTTCCATGGAAACAAAGTGACGTTGAGGGAGGCAGCTGACACAGGTCCATCAAATTTGGAATCTCAGAGAGCAACTAGGAGGAGAAAGAAAAGAGCCACAGGCCATGGGACCAGCTTCCTTGTTAAGCAGGACCTACACAGGGATGCAGCAGGCCCTGCTGTCCATAGAGGGCCATGGGGAGGGCAGCAGAGTTCACACCTGAGTTTCTTCCAGGGATGCAGCCAGGTGAGGCCCACGGAAGTTGAACAGATACACCTCCACTGCAGCTAAATTCCTGTAAACAGAACCACCACTCAGAGGGGCAAATCATTTGGCCGTTGGTGTCAATTTGCAAATGCTAGTGACCAGAGATCAGGATCCAAGCTGGAAGCCACAGGTGGAACATGGAGCTTCTGGAGTGGAGGCTAGCAAGGCGGACTGTTGGAAGAGGTGGGCCTCTGGCACACTGACTGGCACTGAGTGCTGATGGGAAGTGAATGCTGTGGGAGGAAGATTTGGTGGGAGGCACTGGGGGGGGGGGGCGTAAATAGCAACTGAGAGCAAAGCTGAGGTCTGACCAGATGTGCTGAATCTCAGTGTCCAGTTTCCCCCAACTCTGCCAGCTGCAGCCATTGGCAACCCTAGAGAGAGCCTTTGACCAAAAGTTCAGTGCCCAGGGGTCCTACTTGAGGTACACTATCACATGAGGAGCAGGCAGTGCACAGAAGGACATGCAGGCAAGTCTGACTGCATGTGTGCTTCCTAGAAGCCAGAGGCAGAGATCATTAGGTAGAAGCAGAGCCATGTGGTCACTCTGTGGCAGCTAGGCTGGCAGGTACAGGAGTGGCTCCAGGTCAACATGTCAGCCAGGGCTAGACCTAGCACTAGGCTCCAGCTAAAGCTTCTAAATACTCATACCTGTCCTTTGTCCTATGTTTGGAATGAGGATGGTCTGTAGCTCTGAGTAATTTGGAAGACCTCTCCTTCTCTTAGGAATTCAGCATTGTCTTCTGGCACTGAGGGGAGCCCAGCTGGACGGCCTAACCTCTGTGTGTATGGCTGCTCTGCAGATGGCTCTTGTGGGCATCCCAAGGCCCAAGAAATGGCAATATATAAGCCAGTCACCAAAGTGAAGCTTTCCTCCAAAACTATTGACTCTAAGCAGCATGGCTTTAACTTCCCTCGGCCTCCTAGGACAGAGAGACCACAGCTAGGCACCTGCTGAGGCTGCCACCAGGCAGGCCTACAGGTGGCTGAAGAGCCTTTGGTCTTTAAGATTGGACACCAAAGTCAGGTAGTGATGGCACACACCTTTAGTCCCAGCACTCGGGGGGGGGGGAGAGGCAGGTGGGTCTCTGTGAGTTCGAGGCCAGCCTGATTTACAGAGCGAGTTGCAAAAAGGCTCCAAAGCTACACAGAGACTGGACACCAAGTCACTATTTTTCTAATGAACATTCTGTAGTGTCATCTTGCCTTGCCAGTGAACTAGTGTCAAGGAAAGATACCACTACAACATCCCTTGTCCCTTCTGTTCTATGTTCAACTTCATGAACATCTATTGTGCTATGTTGTCATTCCACAAAGTTACAGGAAGTAGGATATTACCAACCTGACAAGAAAAACAAAATATTCTGTTTGAGTACTGACAAAGTCATCAGGAGGTTGATGAACTTCTTCTGACATGTTGTCCCTCAGTTATGACACTCAATGAGACAGCTTGCTGCAGGTGTGATAGAATGTGTGAAAAAGTGCTTATCTTGACGAGCCGACAGCAGCCCTTGGAAACAGGAATAGCAGCTGTCAGTGTATTGGCTGAAAGATGGAATTTTCTAAGATTTGCATTGTGGTCTCTTTTCTAACCACATTTCAAAGAAATCACTTATATTGACCATTTGTAGACCCCTGGGAGAAATGAAGTTTACAGAAAGCAAGGTGGGGGAACTTGGTGGGGATGAGGGGAGAGAAGAAAAAGAATCCTTCTAATAAGGAAAAGCTTTCACTTCTTTCTGAGGTCTCTGTGAGGCACTCACAACCCAACCAGACAAGCCACGCCCCCTATGAGGTTATGATTGACAGGAGCTGGGTAAAGGTTTTAGTTTTATTTTTGGGCTGGCCAGTTTTTGTTAACTTGTCACAAAGTAGAGTCATCTGAGAAGAGGGACCCTCAACTGAGGAATTGACATTGTCATTTTCTTTCTTTTTTTTTAGCCAATTCAGAAGGTAATACTGCACTACAGTTGTAATATGAATTTCTCTAACATCTCTGGGTATGTTCGCACAACTTACTTGCCACCAGCATGCCCAATGAGGCATCTGCTATAGCCTGCCATTCCCTTGGTCCTATGGTAGAGAGCTCCGGTTGTTTCCTTGGCTGTACTATTTATCCATTCATTGATGGCTTCTTCAACTCCCCTTCTGGGATATGTGAGGCAAAGGGAAAATATGGAGTTCCCTGCTATGAGTTCTTAGGCTCACCAGCCCTAGTCAGCTGCCTCTGTCCCTCTCAGTGTTTTCGTATTTATTTTATGGTCCAAAGGCTGTACTAAGAGAAGGCAAAATACATGTGTTGGCCTCATCTTCCCAGATACACAGTCTTGCTGTAGCTTTTTAATCAAAGAAAGACATCTTGCTGTAGCTTTTTAATCAAAGAAAGACATCTTGGGCTTGCACTTACCATTATTTCATTTACACAGTAGGTGTTATTCAAAATTCTCCAGTGCTCTTCCCAAGGTGGAAAGCAGGTGTTGTATTAATGGCCACAGAGCCCACCTCCCAGGGTGGATAAACACAGTAAGTACCCCGTGAGCTCCAGGGAACAGCTATCTACAGGGTGTGCTGCAAAGCCTTGAGCTGTGACTTAATTGGCTTGGTTAGTTTATTTGAGACATAGGAATGAGCTGGCAAGATGGTACAAAAATTTACTTGCTGCCAAGCCTAAAATCTGAGGCCCATTCTTAGAACTCACCAAGCAGAAGAAAAATCCCAACTCTGCAAGCTGTCCTCTGACCTTCATATGCACACAGGGTCAGGAAGATGGGTGTGAGAAGGACTTGCTGGCCCTGAGGAGGTGACCCTAAACCAAGAACCAGCACATGTGTCCAGGCTACACAGAGCAAAGGAAGAGGGCCTCCAAACCTATTACCAAGCCTCGGAATTAGAACCGGGTGTCAGGTCTAATCAGAACGGCTCACCTGGTAAAGATGCTAGCTATCCAAGCCTCAACCTCAATTGGATCCCAAGAACTCATGAAAAAGTCCAGATGCAGTGGCATGCATTTCTGATCCCAGGAGTAAGTAAGATGGGAGACAGAGACAGGAGAATCATGAGGCAGGAAAATCCTGGGACAGGAAAATCATGGAACAAGAGAACCATGGGACATGAGATCCAGTGCACAGCAGCAGAGACAAGAGAAACCATGCTTCAAACCAAAGTGGAAGGTGAGAACTGACCCCTCCAAAAAAGTTGTCCTCTGGCTACATACATGCACCCATGTGTGTGCACGCGCGCACACACACACACACACACACACACACACACACACACACACACACACACACACACACACAAATCTTTTTTAAAAATAAGAACTGAGTAGTATAAGGCTAAATATACATGCAACAGAAGGAAACCCTCCGGTATGTGGGCTTATACACAGACACTGATTGTGCACTAGCTTCTTTGCAGGCTTCATATAAGTAAAGCATTTTGACAAGAGCGCCTACTCAGTGGAGGGTGGGTGACCTTTCCAGCTCACAACACTGAGGAAATTGCAGGCTGGACCCTGGCCTCCATCACATACAGCAAATAACTTAAAGCTGATTGAGTCTTCAAGCTAAAACCACAAAACTCTTAGACCAGTAGTTCTCGACCTATGGGTCAAGAGTCCTTTGGAGGGGTCGAATGACCCTCTCACAGGAGTTACCCTAAGACCATTGGAAAACAACGATATTTACTGATGTTATTCTGTAAATATGTTTCTCATACTGGTTAATTAATAAAGCACTGTTGGGCCAATGAGAAAGCAAGACAGGCGGGGCTAGGAGACAAGGAGGAAAGAGGAAGTAGTAAGGAGGAGTCAGCATGTAGAGCGAGAGGAAGGAAGACGCCGGCCGCGGCTCTCTGATAAGATGGCCACATGGAAATACTTAGATAAGTAGAAATGGGTTAATCATTAAGACAGAGTTAGCCCATAAACAACAATGGTAACTGGCCAACAGGATTGTATCAAATACAGAGTCTCAGAGTGTTATTTAGAGACGGTGTGCCAGACCAGCGGCTGGTGGAAAAACAAGCTACAATTTACATTATGATTTATAAAGTAGCAAACTTACAGTTATGAAGTAGCAATAAAAATAATCTTATGGTTGTGAGGGGTCACCACAACATGAATTATGTTAAAGGGTGGCAGCATTCAGAAGGTTGAGAACCACTGACTTAGAAGATAAAGCAGACAAAAGCCTCGTGACATTTGGAATCAATGATTATTTCTCTGCCGCTAAAGCAGAGAAAATAAGACAAATTAGACTAGAGGAGAACCTTCCATGCATCAAAGGGTGGAAAAGCCCATAGTAGAGGAGAGGACATTGGCAGAGCATGGACCTTATGAGGTTCATATGCAGGTGGTCCCTATGGTACAATGAGAAAGCATATAAAATTGGAACAGATATTCCTCTAAAGAAGATAGTCAATAGTCAAACACACGGGAAGATGCTCAGAGTCACTAAGAGTCAGAGAAATAAACAAAACTGCTAAGAGATACCACTTGACACTAATTAGGATGACTGCTGTCAAAAATAAGTCGGGGCTGGGAAGGATGTGGGGAATTGGCACCTTGTGCGTTACTGATGACAATGTAAAATGATGTGACCGCTGTGGAGCATAGTCTGGCAGTTCCTACAAAATTAAAAATAGAATTGCCGTGGGCCCCAGAAATTCCACTTCTGGGCACAAACTCAGGAGTATTAAAAGTAGTAGATTTTGGAGAGACATGGACACACCATTGTTTATAGCGGCATTACTCAAAACAGACTAGAGAAGGAAGCCCAGAGCAGCTGCAGTTTACCTTTGAGTGGAAATATCACTGCATCGGTTATTTTTATTGGTGCTGTGACAAAAGCACCTGAAGAATAGGTTTTTTTCTGGTTCGTGTTTGAGAAGAGATATAGCTCCTCACAGCTGGGAAAGTCTGCAGGCAGAAGTGTGAAGTGGTTGGTCACATGTATAAGCAGCCAAGATGCAGAAAGAAGACAGGAAGTAGGGCTGAGCAATAAAGTCTCAGAGCCCACTTCCACCGACTCACTGCCTGCAGCAAACCTCTGAGTTATACTGCTTCCACTATCCTCCAGATCAGAACTACCAAACCCACGAAGGGCATTCTTCACTCAAACTGCAACAGTTACTCAACCTTAAAACGGAGGGAAATGATAGCACAGGCCACGGCATGGACGCCTTGAAGACATTGTGCTGAATTAAATAAGCCACCACAAAAAGACACTGTGAGTGGGAATCCAGTCACAGCAGGTAGTGGATTGGTCTCACACACACACACACACACACACACACACACACACACACACACACACACGGGAGAGAGAGAGAGAGTTGCAGGATTGGCCAGGGGGACAAAGAATCAATTAATGGAGCTGTTTCAGTTTCCCAAGATGAAAATGCTCTGGAGATCAGCTGCACAGCAAAATGAATCTATTAAACACACCAAATCGTGTGATTGTGAATGATGATGGTTAAGTTCTATCTTACCTGCATCTTGACAGTTAAAACTCAAGAAGTGGTGTGAGTTAGTGTTCCATGACATCCTCTTTACGCTTGTTTGTACATATTCAAACCTGCCAGCTCAGATTCTATCCTGGGAAGCGCACAGCTATTGACATGCGTGCTTAAATAAATACCTTTCAAACCTACAACCACAGACAAACCAAATGTGGATGTCAGCCCAGCTACCACCAGGAGCTCACCATCAGGAGCAAGGATGAGCGGCCAGGAAAGCGGCCCCCCCAGCACTGTGACTTAGCCTACCCTGTTCTGCCGGCTTTGGGACTCGAACACACAAACTGCCTTGTTTTAAACTGTGTGTATGTACATGGCGACTATTCATGCTAGCACTAGAAAATGAGTGCCAGCATCAGTGGCAGAAGCAGGGTTGTGGTGCTGCTGCTGTCCCCTGCAGGTGGCACCTTTCCCTGCAGGTGTCACCACACACTGCACTCAGCCACCTGCAAACCAGGCCCAATTTCCAGTTCCTTGGGAAGCAGGTCACGGAAGTAAAGTTGCAGGTCCGCGTGAGGAGAGAGAAGATGATGGAGCAGGCTGGAACCAGCGTTTGGGTCATTCCTTCATGCGAGGCTTGCACTTGTTGCCACAGGTCTATCCCAACCCCATGCTTGTCCAACACTGCAGCCTGCTGAACATACACCAGCTTGCCAAGGGCAACTTGGTTTGCTGTGGTTAATACACAGACTTCATGAAGGGCCCACAAGCCACAACATGTACATAAGCAACATAAAAAAGTCTCTGTGGAGGTTCTGAAAGACATGCTTAGGGTGGACCTATAAAGGAAACAACTGTTTCTAACAGGCAAAAAAAAAAAAAAAAAAAAAAATCTTTATTCTAAATAATATGCTACCTCAGGCATGGAGGCAGACCTCATTAGCACCCAGGTGATTGTAAAAGAGCACAGTCCTGGAACAGGCTCTACCTTCTGTGTAAGCATGGAATATACTAGCTGTGCTACCTAGTTTTATATCAACTTGACACAAGTCAGAGTCATCTGAAAGGAGGAAACCACAGTTGAGAAAATGTCTCCATAAGATCCTACTGTAGGGCAGTTTTTTATTAGTGATTGATGGGAGAGGGCCCAGCCCATTGTGGGTGGTGCCTACCCTGGGCTGTTGGTCCTGAATTCTATAAGAAAGCAGGCTGAGCAAGCCACGACGAGCAAGCCAGTAAGCAGTACCCCTCCATAGCTTCTACATCAGCTCCTGCCTCCAGGTCCCTGCCTTTTTGAGTTCCTGCCCTCACTGCTTCTTATGATGAGCTGTTATACAGAACTATGAATGAGATAAACCCTTTCCTCTCAAGTTGCTTTTGGTCGTGTTTCATCACAGCAATAATAGCCCATCTAAGACACTAGGCAATGGGCAAGTGCTGAACATTGAGCATTGAAAGTCTGGCTGGCTGATGGGAAAGAAAAATAACCCCATGAATATCATTTTTCTACAGCAAAACTCCAAGTGGATTAAAGAGAATTGATGGGAGAAAAAAAAAAAATCAAAGCATGAAGGCTGCTGGGACCAAGTGAGAGTGAGCATTCATCAAAGCTCTGGAGAGAAGAGCCTTTCCAGGCTTAAACAGATGAAAGGGATTCACACAGGAAAGATCAATAGCTTCCACACCACATATCTTTACTATAGATGTGCAGTGCAATTAGGAGGCTGCTAACCATGGGGGCCATGTTTGCAAGAATGCAATGGAAGCATCTGCACTATGTTAACAGGCTATAAAAAAAAGAAAGAAAGAAAGAAAGAAAGAAAGAAAGAAAGAAAGAAAGAAAGAAAGAAAGAAAGAAAATGACCTTACCAGATGAGGTATTTTACAGAAAAGAGAAGTAAAATTGATTTTAGAAATCATGACAAGGCAGCTGGAGAGAGTTCGGTGGTGAGGGGGAAGATCAATACTGTTCGTAATCCAAGATCCAGGGGATGCAGCACTCTCTTCTGGCCCCTGTGAACACCCAAAAGTGTGTGCACCCTCCCACACAGAAACTTGCTTGTACATAAACAGACAAGTTTTTTTTTTAAAAAAAAAAAATGGTCAGGAGAGGGCTGAAGGGGATAAGGCTCATTTGGGCTGGGTGTGGTGACCACACCTTTAATCCCAGCACTGGGGAAGCACAGACAGGTAGATATCTGTGAGTTCAAGGCCAGCCTGAACTATATAAGCAAGTTCTGGGTTAGCGAGGGCTACATAGAAAGACCCTGCTAATAAATACATAAGTAAATAAATAAATACAGCAAAAGAAAGATGGACCAACACATACAAGAGAGCTCAGTTGGTAGACTGCTTGTCTAGCATACATGAAGTGTGGGCTCTGTCCCTGGCACCACATAAACCTGGTGTGGACCTTTAGTCACAATGTCTGGAAGACGGAGTCAAAAGAATCAGAAATTTAAAGCCATTCTTACCTACATAGTAAATTCAAGGCCATCCTGGTTAGCATGAGATCCTGTCTCAAAACACACACACACACACACACACACACACACACACACACACACACACACTATCCCACACTCAAGAGGGAGGCTGAGACAGGAACATAGCAATTTCAGGCCAGTCTGAACTATTTGGCAAACTTTGCCTCAAAAAATATCTAATAGAGCCAGGCAGTAATGGTGCATGCCTTTAATCCCACTGCTTAGGAGGCAGAAGCAGGCAGATCACTGTGGATTTGAGACCAGCCTGGTCTACAGAGTGAGTTCCAGGACAGCCAAGGTTACATAGAAAAAGTCTGTCTCAAAAAACAAAAACAACAAAACAAAAAGAATCTAGCCAACACACACACACACACATACACACACACACACACACACACACACACACACACACACACAGAGAGAGAGAGAGAGAGACAGAGACAGAGACAGAGAGAGACAGAGACATGAATTAATCATGAGAATGACCACCTCTGCTTAAGATCTAGAAAACCACAAGATAAAAGGCACAAAATCCCATCTGTCCTCCAGCCTACTCCAGAGCTTAAGGAGTCCCAGGGGCTAAGTCCCCAGTGACAAACCCCACCCCAGAGAACCTTTAGAGCACAGGAGAAAGACCTAAGTGAGAAGGATCCAGATGAACCAACAAGCAGACATGGCTAGCACACTGGGAAATCCAGACCATGATCCTGAGAGGCTCATACCAGGCACCCACCAGAGAGACATGGGAGGATTTGGAGAGTGCAACAAAAACAGCCACCCCTAGAGACATGAAGCCTTTTCTACCTTCCACTGCCCATCTCTCAGACTTAGCAGAAGCCCTAAGCTCCTGGGAGGAGGGCACCTGGTCACTGAGGGCTGCAAGTAAGTTCCTCCTTTCTGGTGCTCCAGGAGCCAGATGATGCGGGAAAAGCATCAACAAGCACTGGCTGGAGAAAGGAAAGCCTTTCCAGACTGAGTCCTTTGTCAAGCAGGTAGAGCTGGCTGCTGCAGGGCAAGTAGGAAGACTCCCAGACACAACAGCTAGGAATGCAGAAGCATTGCAGCTGCTTCAAAAACAGCCATGCCATGCCTCAGTTTACCTAAAAGAAAACGCCATGTCCAATCACAAGCCTGCACACAGACATTCACAGCAGTGGTACTCATTTTGGTCTAAAGGCAGGAACCACCTCAAAAGTTTGCCAGATCATTAGCCAATAAACAAAATGGGGTCTATCCACACAACTGACTATTGTTCACCAATGCTAAAGAATGGGGAACCGATATACACTACTGCAAGATGAGCCTTGAAGACACTGTTCTCAGTGACAGAAGTCAGGCATGAAGCATCACGTGTAAGGTTCTGTTTACATGAAATGCCTGGAATGTGTGAAGCCACAGAGGCAGGAAATACAGTTAGAGTCACTATGGCTGGGGCAGGCAGATGTGAGACACCACTATCAAAGGGTTCAAAGGTCAGGATTGAGGGAAATGTTCGTAATTCATAAGCACAAAGTCTCATGAATTCTATTTACACCCGTAAACCGTGTGGTGTGTGAGTTGTATATTATTACAATGGTTCCCAAAAATGAAAAGGAGATGCTTGCTTTCCAGATAAGCACAAGTTGAAGGAACTTCCTGCAGCAGATAAAGCTGCACACATGCTTTATTTATTTATTCAGATAAATGCTGAAGGAAGTCTTCTAGGCAGAAATGGACACATAGAAGCCAAACCTACATATGAGTCAGCAATGCCCAGGATGGTGAACGTGAGGGTGAGGGTGCATGTCACAGAATGTGCCATTCATACTTCTCCCCCTTAAAAGAATAGGTCACTCAGAGTAGAGCCATTAACAATGCACTGTGGGAATAGTGACATACATAAAAGACCTGGATAAAAAGAAAAAAAACATCCTAAGGAACAGGGCAGGGAAGTCATGGTGTGTGAAGTAGTAGTCACCTTTGGGAAAGACTGTGGTGAGCTAGTGATTTTAAAACCTTAAAGCAAGCACTAACAATGAAATAAAAAAGGTATGATTGACAGGGTGGCAAAGAGGAAGAATGTCATCCTAAAAAATAGTTGACCCAAGAGAAGGAAGGAGAAACAAAGAAGAGATGACTCGCGTAGAAAAAAATAAAAGGATTTAAATCTAACAATATCACCAAATCTTAGATGAAATGATAATTATATAAGACATTTTCAGGTCATACTTTTTAAAAGGCAAGTATCTGCTTTATGCTGTCTACAACAAACTCATTTCAAAATAAAGGTCAGGAGGAGGATCAAGAGTTCAAGGGTATTATGGAGATTCATAACCTCATAGACAGTGGCATTATTAGGAGGTATGGCCTTGATGGAGGAAGTGTGTCACTGTAGGGTTGGGCTTGGAGGTCTTCTTTGCTCAAACTACACCCAGTGAGACAATCCACTTCCTGTTGCCTTCTGATCAAGATGTATCCAGCACCATCCATGTCTGCCTGCACACCACCATGCTTCCTGCCGTGATGGTAAACGGACTGAACCTCTGAACTATAAGCCACCACCTCAATTAAATGTTTTTCTTTATAAGAGTTGCCATGGTCATGGTATCTCTTCACAGCAATAGAAACCTTAAGTAAGACAGGTATCCTTGGCTATAGCTCAAGTTCAAAGCCAGCCTGTCTCAAAGAACCAGAACTCAGTGGCTAAGAATGCACACTGCTCTTGCAGAGGACCCAACTTCAGTTCTCAGGATCCATGTGGAGCAGCCCAGTCAGCTGAAACTCCAGCTCCAGAGGATCTAACATCCTCTTCTGGTTTCTGAGGACACCAAAGGCACACGTGCACACGTACACACATACACAAATAAAAATAAAACAAACCATTACAAAACACCCAAAACTCACAAGTAAAACAGCAAAGCACCTCCCCGTTAACTGCAAGATATCAGTGCTGAAAAGAACAGAAAAGGTAAATGGATCTGAGACTCAGTGAGAACATGTCTTCTTCAGTGTTCAGAGTGTGGAAGGTACCAGGGACTGGGAAGGGCACTCTATGTGTGACAATACAGCAATCACTCTCTCAATGAGATACAGCCGTCCTAATTGTGTGTGCTTCAAACTACAAAGCTTTGAAAATACGTAGGGCAAAAGCTAACAGAAACAGAAGTACAAACAGCCACACTCACAGTTACAATGGGACATTTAACCTCAGTGAGATGAAATAAATATGCAGACATTAGTCGGAATATAGAAGTCCCCAACAATGTTATTAATCAATATAACCTAACTGGCATTGGTAGGATGCAATTACCTCCAGATAGCAGTATGCTAGGTGATAAAAAAAAATACTATTAATATTTTAATTACTTAAATGATTCAATGTATAGTATCTGGCAAAAAAAGAAATTGAATTAGGAATATATAGTAGAAAGATATTTTTTTAAAAAATGAGTGTGTTTGTGTGTGAGGCGAGACCTCATGTAGCCCAAGCTGGACCCTCTGGAGACAAGGATGGCCCTGAGCTCCTGACCCTCTTGCCCTCATCTCCCATGTCCTAGGATTACAGATGTGTGTCTCCTCACCCAGGTAATTATCTTGAAATTTAAACAACAAACAAAATTTCTAAGTAACTCATATACAAAAAGAAATTAGAAAAATATTTTTGAACTGAATAAAAAATGTAAACACAATATACCAAGATTTATGGGACATATTAAAAGTAGAAATAAAGAGGAAACATCATGACAATAAACTGTTTTATTTATTATCAAATTTTAATTGAACAAGTTCTTGTGTTGGGGGGCTGGCATGATGACTTAGTTGGCAAAAATAACTTGCCATCAAACCTAACGAACTGAGTTCAGACCCGGGGACCAGATGGTGGAAAGAGAGAATTGGCTCCCACAAGTTTTCTTTCGACTTCCATGGCTTGTAGCATGTGTACACCCACCCACATTACACATACAAGTCAGTCAACCAATAAATGTGATACAATTTTTAGGTTAAAATTAATGAATCCCTTTTAAAATGCTTAAGTTGGAACATAAAAAGATTTCTAATCATGAGCAAATTCTCCTATCTTAAGAATATAGAAAACACACACACACACATACACACACACACACACACAGAATATAGAAAAAAGAAATGTAAATCATGAAGAAAGACATTAGCAGAAATCAATATATTTGAGAACAGGAAAATAAAACCAAAAGTGTTGGGTTTTTTGTTTTTTAGAAAAATACAATAATGTTGATAAACATCTGATAAAACCGATGAAATAAGAGGAAACACAGTACCAACATCAGGATGGAAGAGGGGAGTCACCACTCACCCTGTGACATTGAAATCCCCCAGAGAAGGATGCTCACTGGCAACTGGAATGGCTTTTATGTGCTAAAGAAAGCCCTAAGCACAGAGGCATCTGCTGGTGAAACACACCCAGTGTTTAAAGTGTAAGCGTACCAATTCTGAACTAATGTTTTCAGAAAAATAAAAGAGCACTTCCCAAGTCATCTCAAGAGGTCAGCCCACCCTGGCACCAAAACGAGGGTGGGGAAATGGCTCAGTCAGCAAGCATAAGGCCTGAGCCAATCCCTAGAACCCAAGGGAAAATCCAGACATTGCAATCTCAGGGTTCAGGCAGAGACAGACAGATCCCTCAGGCTTGTTGCCCAAACAAAATAACCTAATTGGTGATCTTGAGGCCAGTGAAAGATCCTGTCTCAAAAAGTAAAGTAGATGGCTCCTAAGGAATGGCATCTGAGATTTATTTCTGGCCTCCATACACAAGGACTCACACACAAGGACACACACACACACACACACACACACACACACACACACACACACAAAAAAAAAAAAACTAGCAAAAATATTCCAATAAAGAGAACTTCCTTCATGAGGTTGGATGAAAATCTCTAACAAAACTAGCTACTCAAATTCATCAGTAAGTTTTATCACACGGGAACATTATTAAAGATATAGAAAATTGGTTAAATAATTTTAAGTGAATCCATTCAATGTACCACTATGCTAATATACTGAAAATTAACTTCAAAAGATGTGGAAGTCTGTGAAAACATTCCAAATATATCTATGATTAAAAATTTAAACAAATTAGAAATGAAAGGGAACACCATCAGCAGTTACTTAAAAATCTTAGCGGGGCCGGTGAGGTGGTCCAGTGGGTGAAGATACCTGTCACCAAACCTGAACGCCTGATTTCCAGCTCTGAGACCCAGGGAGAACCAGTTCCTACAAATTGTCCTCTGACTTCCACATGTGCACCCTGGCCTGTGTGCATGTCCCCAACAAAGTGAATAAGTACAAAAGTGTAGTAAAGACTGTAGATAACAGCACGTGTGAAGAGAGAAGAGCTATTTTCTTTCCTCTAAAACAGAGTGCTGCAAGAACCTCTCTCTTCATCTCTTCTCCTCAGAACTGTAGCGGGGAAGGTGATAAAGGGCATGCCAAATGGTAATCACACAGGATGCGCTCATCTATATAAAGGCCTAAAGAGGATGGAGTGATGGCTCAGCCATTAAAGGCTAGACTCACAATCCAAAACATAAAGGCCCAGCTGGGTGTTGGTGGCACACACCTTTAGTCCCAGCACTTGGAGGCAGAGTCAGGCAGATCTCTGTGAGTTCGAGTCCAGCCTGGTTTACAGAGCTAGTTCCAGGACAGGCTCCAAAGCTACACAGAGAAACCCTGTCTCGAAGAAACAAAAACAAACAAACAAAAGACCATAAAGGCCCAAAGAAACTACCAAGGGCACATTTGACAGTTTGGAAAGTTAAAATGATAGAAAAGCAAAAGAGAAAAAGATTAGTTTATCAATGCTGTTTACCATCATTATATTTCTATATTGCAGCAACAATTTTGCTTCAAGACAATTCCATACACTATAGCACCAAAATAAAATTAAATTATTTGGTATAGGTTTACCTGAATAGTTACAGTGTTTGTGCACTTGGAGCTAGGAGTCATTCGTGAGAAGAAATTAAAGAACCCCGAAATTAAAGAACAGAGAAACAAACCATGTTCAGGAACTGAGGAACCTGGTGTGGCTAAGATGCCATTTGAAAAAAACAAGCCAGTGAAAATCCTAAACAAAGGGCTTCAGAAATAAGTATTAAAAAAGAAATATCTAAATTACACAAGAAATTCTGGAAAGCAAAGGGCAATTTGTTCGGACTTAGGAATTTCTACCTAATTTCAAATTTACAATAAAGCCATAGCAAGCATGGTAGTGTGCTTTTGGCATAAAGACTGGTAAACATATGGGAAAAAGAAAGAGAAAGAAACAGAGAAAACTACATCGTTGTATAGCCACTGATTTATGCAAAGGGTCCAAAAGAACTCTTTGGTCTTGTCAACTCGATGAGATTTGGAGTCACCTAGGAGGTACACTTCTAGATGTCTATGAGGGTATTTCTAGGGAGGTTTAAATGAGGTGGGAGGACCCAGCATTGAATGTGGTCAGCACTGTCCTATAGGACGGAGTCCCAGAATGAAAGGAAAGAGGAGAAGGTAGTTGTTCACCAGCATTCATCTCTCTGCTTCCTGACTGAATACAACATGATCAGGATCTCACACTTGTGTTGCTGAGCTTCCCCTGACATGATGGGTTGTATGGTCTCTTAACCTTAAGCCAAAATAAATCCTTTTTCTTTCCTGTCTTTGTCAGTATTTATTCTATTGCTGTGAAGACACCATGACCACAACAACTCTTCTAAAGGAAAACATTTAACTTCGGCTGGTTTACAGTTCAGAGGTTTAGTCCATTATTATCATGGCAGGAAATGTGGTGGCATTCAGGCTTACATGGTGCTGGATAAGGAGCTGAGAGTTCTACACCTTGATCCCCATGTAGCAGAAGGAGACTGTGTACCACATTGCGCATAGCTTGAGCATATAAGACCTCAATGACTGTCCACACTTCCTCCAACAAGGACACATCTACTCCAACAAGGCCACACTTCCTAATAGTGCCACTACGTATGGACCAAGCATTCAGACCCATGAGTCTATGGAGGCCATCTATTCAAGCCACCACATTTCCTTAAGCAGCTTCTGTCAGGTACTTTGCCACAACAATGAAGAACTGTTATAAATTTAATAAAGAAATGGTAGCCTTTCCATCATGCTAAGACAATCATACATATACATGACAAAGCACCACACTCCACAGCCATTACAGGCCACCTAGACAAACATGAATGTGAAGATGAAAATCAACAGCATCTTCAGGATGCTGAACCACGGAAAGATTACTTAGGGAAAAAAAAAAAAGTGGAAACTTAAGTGGGGATGATAATGCTGTAACCCAGCACTTGGGAAGCTGAAGCAGAAAGATAACAAATTCCAATCCATCTTGGGCTACAAGACTCTGTGGAGGATGGGCAGGGAGGAAAGAGAGGGAAATAGAGGAGGAAAGAGGAGGGAAGGGGGGTTGGAGGACAGCAGAGGACACTTGCTGATGCGTAAACAGAAGAGATGGCCTGGGAAAGCCCCAGAGTGACCAAGCTTTCCAACCCAGCTCTCCTTAGATCAATGTCTCAGGTAGGGCCTCTGCCCTTGACTCCTTGACTTTATTTCCTTCCTGCTCTGAGGTCAAAGGCAGAGAGCAAGCAACCAAATCTAACTACTGCCAAGTGTGCTTTTTAATAAACTGTAGAGGGATTCTCCAGCTGGCACATCAGGAAGCCAACCACAGCAACCTGAGGTGAGCACTCAGGGTTAGCAACGTGCAAACCATGGGAAGGAAGCCACTTCAAACATACCCTTGAGCTTCTGGAGCTATTATAGTCTTATCTTTTAGTGAGAGTTCATCAGGGGCCCACAAAGATCACCAGGAGTTCTATGAGGGGAACAAAGCACCCAAAACTCCCCTCTACTTCTGACACCCTCCCACAGCCAAGTTGACGCCAGATCTCAGCTTAATGCAGAGTAGACAATGGTGTGGAGCTGTGTGATGTGAGCATTACGCAGACACAGAGCTCTTCGCAGCGTAGCTGGGCTGTACCATGGCTGACCCTGACTGTGCATTCACACAGACTTCTAGTGGGAACTTCAAACCCTAGCATTCCTCTGAGTCAAAGCCAGCCCAGTCAACCAACCAGAAGTCAAAGTTGTGTAGAAGAAAGGTGGTTCAGGGTTGGAGAGATGAGTCAGTAGGTAAGCACACTTGCTGCCTAGGCTTGGAGAACTAAGTTTGTTCCCTGGTCCCACCTAAAGGTGGATGTTACCTACTCCTCAAGGGTGTCCTCTGACTTTCCACATGCATACCCACCATGCTATGCATATGCATGTGTGTGCAAACACACACAAGAATAACAAATCAAGTTTTTAAAGGCGGTGGCTCAGAGGAAATTTGGCTCTGTTGTTGTTGATGTGTATTTGTTTTTTAAACAGTCTCATTTTGTAGGCTGCCCTGAAACTCTCAGCTATCCCCCTGCCTTAGTCCCCTGAGTGCTAGAGTTACAGGTGTGCTGTGTTGGTTATTGTTAACTAGACAGACTCGAGAATCACCTGGGAGACAAATCTCTTCGAATGCTTGCAGATTTCCTTGATTATGTCATTTGAAGTGAAAAGACCCATCTTAAGTGTGAGTGGGACTGTCCCTTAGGCAGGGGATCCCACACTGTAAACAAATGGAGCCAGGCGAGCTGAGCCCAAGCATTCACCATTCTCTGCTTCTTTACTGCCCAGGCAACATCAGCAGCTGCCTCCAGCTCCTGCTGCCAGGACTTCCCCACTGTGGTGGACTGGACTTTCAAACTGTGAGGCAAAACAAGCCCTTTCTCCAATAAGATGTTTCTGTTGGGGTAATGCTATAGCAACAGGAAAAATAACTAAGACATTCACATCCCCTACTCTTGGTTCAGAGAGCATTTAAACAAACAACAAACAAAAATAACAAACTGGGCTTCATTGAGTAACCCTGGATGGCTCAGAACTTTCTATGTAACTTTCTATAAACCAGGTTGGCCTTGAACTCACAAAGATCCATTTGCCTCTATCTCCTGATTGCTGGAATTAAAGGCGTACACCATCAAACCTGGGCTCCAGAGAGAATTTTAGTAAGTTCACAGCCTAGGGAAAACAAACCTTGGGCAGAACTTCTCTTTTCTTGGATTAACCATCCCATTTGCCCAGCTGAAGCTGAAGTCAGCACAGAGGTTAGGTCAATTGCTTCAGCCTTCTCACAAAGCTGGACTGAACCACAAAGAATCAAGTTCCTATGAGGCCAGCCTTTCCTCTGTTGCAAACATGGTCCCTATGCCACCCATGCCCTGAGACACAAAGCAGAACAAGCAGCACTGGGTGCTAGAATATGGATGGAGAACTCAGTCTGTGTCCCTCAAACCACCTGATGCTCAGCCTTTTTCTGTCGTTGAAGGGGTAAAGAACGCACACAGGTGCTCATCTACTCAGAGGCTTCAATCTGAAGTCTCAAGTCTCCAACTCTGATCTTGGATTTGAATAAGGAAGATTGACATGTTTGTATTCTTCTCCTATTGTGAAGCAATAATAAGATGACAGGTGATGTAAACATAGCCTGGATGTGCAGGTTCATAGCTGCTCAGATGCCTCATGGTATCATTAGGATAATGTAGTTATTACTAGTTACCAGCAATACCTCTCCACTGTGGCCCTTCCAGCCACCACCACCACCACCACCACCACCACCACCACTACCACCACTCCACCCCCCATCGACACTGGGTTTTCTCTGAGCAACTGGGGAAACCGAGGCACCATGTAATAGTGATGTCTTTTTTCTAAGATAACAGGAGGGTATCTTTTGATACAAGCTGCTGCTTCTCCTAGTGTCCTGCTTAGAAGTGATTCCTAACTAAGTTTTAAAGAGAAGATGCCCTCCAATCAGAGGGCAGGCAGAAGATGAGGATGGAAGCCAAAACCACACAAGAAAACAAGAGGCAAGTCCAATCCATCACCCCATTCATCTGGGAAGGGGAAGGCAGTGGAGGCTCCTAGGCTATGCCCAGAGTTTCCAGAGGCTCTGCTTGTGGGATTTTTGTCTCCATGGTAGCAAGTAAAGTTGCCACCCAGATCCTCCCAGCTGCCAGGGACAAGGCTCTGCTTGCATAGTCAATCAAACAGACAGCCATGTTTTAAAGGAGTACCACATGAGAATCAGGCCTAGCCACCCCCAAGTACATGCATGAGTGTGCATTTAAAAGCAGACCTGAAGCATCTTCCTCTACCTGTTCCTGCACACTCAAGGAATCACACTGCTAACTTTTAGCACATATATGCACATGCTAAATATAGCAGAGAATTCAAGCAGAATAAACCTAGAAAGGCAAACCTTAGCCTGGAAGAAAAATGACAAAGCATTTGCAGTACTCAGAGCACATACTTACATTCTCAAGCCTCAGCTTCTACTCTCTTGGCCCATCTCTCATCTAGATGATGCTGTGTCCGTCTCTGCCCAGGCTCAGCCTGGCTTGTGCAAATCAGCTCTGAAGCTTCTATGACTCAGCAAAGAACTCTGCTTTTATTTTTCAGATGGAATTTACCATGCTGTGACTACATCCAGGGGGAGGGGCCATCTCTCCAGCCGTTTCTAAGCAGAGCCCTGCAACCATCATGGTTGGAGCTCTCCCTAAACGCAGAGGCTTCTCTCGGTACTCTGTGCTCACTCGCTGCATATGGAGGCCCAGAGCTCAGGACAACCGCAGCTGGGGAGACTCTAGCATTGTATTGCCATGGGAATCCTGACTGCTCTGAGCTACACAGCCAAGGGAGGAATCCTGGCTCCTGAGAGGATCTAGACGGGTCCTCACATGAAAGGGAGTGTAAGGAGCAGAGGCTGGTGCTGGACAGCTCCTACTCCGTCTCAATCTCATGCTGCTTCTGCAGGCAGCATATACATTCTACTCCTCTCTTCCTCTGGGACTCCAAATCCCCATAGGGATCTTAAGTCACTATAAGGTCACTAGCAGAATGTGTTTCCACTGAGAAGGGTGTTTTCATTCTGAAGGGCACGTAGGTAGAGCACTAAATAATGAAAATGGAAGCGTGCCATACAGCTCAACACCATGGTCTGAGTGAGTCTGGGGAACACAGCTGGCCTTGAAAAGCAGTTCCTTAGAAAGTGTGGGTCTCCTGAGCTCCCCCCCCAGCAGCAGGCAGCACTCTGGCTCCATCAGGTTTGCTTGGGTTGGGGAAGAAACAATGAAAGTAACCCTGGCTGCCCTGCTAGGACTTAATCACCAAGAAAAGAACTGTGGCTATTCCTGAGTTTAGATCCAGTTGAGATGTGGGCACCCAGGCCTAGCTCTCCAGCACTAACCAGGGAGGCCCTGCATGCCCACTTTGCTCTCACCAGTCCTGCTCCACCCCCAGTGCCCTGGCCTGTACCACCCTTTCCTTCCACTGGCCTCTTCTAATCAGGCCCCAAAGTCAGGCCCCCAAATTAGACCAACAAGCATCAAACTCCACAGACAAGACTGTATAATAAAGCATAGCATGACGGGCTGGAAGACCGGTATCTGCTGTCTGTCTGGATCTGGTTAGTTCCAATGTATTAGAACAAATGACCTGTTTGTGGCGACAACATTAACACTCTTTGAAAATGCTGTCCTAACTCACTTGCCAATCGCTGCAGCCCCATAGCTGATCACTGCTGTTCTTGCTGTTTCAGCTGAGGGAGCGTAGGTCAAGCCACCTGCCCTTGACCCCACAACTAACCAATGTGATGCCAGATGGGGAGTCTGAGGCCAGGATCCCAACCACACCCTGTGCTGTAGCACAAGATGGACCATGAAGCCAGAACATCAGCACAATGGGGCCATCCTGAGTGTCAGCACCCATTTGGAGGACAACTCCTCTTCTTATTAGAACACACACAGACTTTATTGTATTTCCCAGTACACCTGGCTACACCCCAAACCAGGCAGTGCTCTAAGAAATAAATATGACTCACATAAAGAGGATTATGGTAATGTTTCCAACAACACAAAAGCATAAACCTGGAAGCAACCTAAAGGTCCAATAGTGGTACCATTGACAAGTGCCCTACATCTGTGCTGCCATTGGGTCGGGTGCTGACAGCTTATTGCTAAACTTTTGAAAAATGGCTGTAAATGTATATACATAACCACCACATGCTGGTCCCAGGCTCAAGTCCCAGCATGGTGAGGAAGAAAAAGTATGCACAGTGTGTGTGTGTGTGTGTGTGTGTGTGTGTGTGTGTGTGTGTGTGTGTGAGAGATGCATGTGTGCTGCCACGAGTATATGTGCACTTTTGCATGGGCTCTTCACAGCCGCCACAGAAAAGCCACAGAAAAATAAAAAGCACAAGCTGTGGGCATAACACAGCAGGTAAAGGTACTTGTTACACAAGCCCTAAACTTGAGTCTGATCCCTGGAATGCACACTTTTGAAGTCTGAACATGCATATACCAAAATATCTCTTGGCTTTACCTCTAAGTCACAGAAACCCAGAGGACTTGACCTTCTGCTTTGCCTATTTCTGGATTACATGCATTTTAAGGCTATGAATGTGTATTGTTAAGTCAGAAAAATCTATTTTTATTTTAAAACAAATGTATGCAAATGTGTTAAGTAGGTGTATTCATTTGTCACTGCAGCAAATGTGTTCCCCAAAGGCTGTCCTTACCTGGGCCTCAGAAAGGGACAGCACCATTCTAGAGCCCCCAGGCTGAGTTGGAGTACAAGGGACAGGGTCTGGGCAACCATACTAAGGCATAACCCTTCAGTAACAGCTAGCTGATTTGAAGCATATCTGTTTCCCAAGTATAAAAATAAAATACACTCAGTGCTCAGAGGAGAGGGGAGGCGGATGCAGATGGATCTTTACGAGTTTGAGAACAGCGTGGACAACAAAGTTCCAGGACAGCCAGTGAGACCCTGACCTAAAAAGAAAGAAGAGAGAGAAAGAGAGGGAAAGAAAGAAAGAGAGAGGAAAAGAAAGAAATGAAGGAAAGAAGGAAAGGAGAAAGGAAGGAAGGAAGAAAAAGAGAAATGGAAAGAAAGAAAGAGAGAGGAAAAGAAAGGAAGAGAGGGAGGAAGGGAGGGGGAAAGAAGAAGGAAGGAAGGAAGACAGAAAAAAAGAAAGAAAGAAAGAAAGGAAGGAAGGAAGAAAGAGAGAAAGGAAGGAAGGAAGGAAGGAAGGAAGGAAGGAAGGAAGGAAGGAAGGAAGAAAGAGAAGTCTATGAGGGGCTGGGGAGATGGTGGGGAGAGAGAATGCTCAGCAGTTAAGAGTATGCACTACTCTTACAGAGGACCTGATTTCCGTCCCCATTAACCATGCCGGATAGCTTACAATTATTTTATTTTATTTTATTTTATTTTATTTTTACTGTCTCACTTTTATTTATGACAAATGTTCTCCCATCTCTTCTGGTCAAAAGTTCTTTGAGACAATTCCATCAGCCTTAGCCAATTGGAGAATAGAATCGTCTGACTCGCCCATCCTTCAAATGGCCCCGCAGACAGCATAGGTTTTAAACTGGCCATTAAACCGGCCTGTGCCCCTGTCAACCTCGGCCACATTCATCTGGATGGACGCGTTGTCCTTGGGACCAAAGATGCGATTGCTCGTGGGGCATTTCCACAGCACAAACAGGTCCACGAACTCGCCGCTGTCATTCTGCATGTCCAGACCTCTCTAGGCCGGCGGAGCGCAGAAAGTGGGTAGCTTACAATTATACCCATGCATGTGCACACAAACACACACATGCACTTAATTAAAAACATAAGTCTACTCAGTGTACATAATTTGAAAACCAATGAGAAAACAGCAGTCCTTCATGAACCTCCTGTAGAAGCCCTTTCAGTTCTCAGAACCAGGGCTCTACCCCCAGGATGGAACCAATAGACTAACAGGAGTGGGCCTTAAGGCCAACCTGAGGGGTGGAGCTTCAAATAATAGGGCCACTCCTGTCACAGCACTTGGGCAGCTGTAACCCCCAAGCGAATCTTGTGTTATCTTTCTTGTCACCAAGAGGCCCCTGGATTACCCTTTGCCAGCCTCACCCTTGTTCTCCCTCCCTGTCCGTGGGCCACTGTCACCTGTTCTCTTTAGGAGAGAATGACTCCCAAACCCACAGACCTGCCACCTCCTCACAGGAAATCCAGTTCATACATCCTCCCTCGGCTTCTCAGGGATGTCTCAGACATCCTGTAGTAAAGTCCAGACAATCTGCCCCACACCCAACTCCATTCTTCCTTCCATTTCCCCTCCTGATTCTCCACCTGGCCCCTGCCTTTCCTGCACCCCACAGCCCCACCACTCAGCATCAGAGCCCACCACATCAGCTACTGCCAGGGATAGGGTGCTCCTATGTCCCATTCCTGGCCACCCCTCCCACAGCAATTGCTCATAACTCAGAGTTTACTTTCACAACTATATTCATGACCATCTTTTTTTGCTTCTCATGTTGTGGAACATGGCATAAATGATGTCGTTCTCTGCAGAGCCTTTTGCCCAACATTGTGCTCTTGATGTTTACCCACACTGGGTGTGTAGATCTTCCTTTGTTTCCACTGTGTTCCCACAGATATAAAAAAAAAATCACATAACTGAGATTTCTACCTCATCTTTACTGATGAGGAGTTGGGCGGTTTCTATTTTCATAAATGGTACTACAGTGAAACCCTGGTATGAATCTCACACCCACCATCTTTGAAGCAGGTAACCAGGGGTGGGGGTGGGGGTGGCTAGCAAAGGGGAACAGGAATCTCAACTTTGTTAAACACTGGAGCTTGTCCCCAAAGTGGTGGCCAGTTATGGTAAACTGCCTCCTCACCACACCTGGTGATGCTCCATGCTGGCCACACTGATTGAGTCTGATTTGCTTTCCCTAGTGACAGGTGAGAGCCATCTTTGATGTGTGTGTTGGCTGATTGGGCCTCTGTGTCGACGGCTCATGTGGTCCCTTCCTTCACTCTCTGTCTCTGTAGGAGTGATTGTCATTCACTGCCTTGAATAAGGCTTTCTTGGCTATTAACCTTTTACTGATTAAGTTGTCACTAGTTTTAGTTTTCCTTTGGTTTTTAGATCTTTTAGATCGTCTTCTCTCTACAGTGATGTTAATCATTTTGTCCATCTTTTCTTCTATGTTTGATGATATTTTCATTTATTGTTTAAGACATCTTTACTTGAAAAGTTAAAAAAAAAAAATCTCCAGTAGTTCTTTAGTTCTTTGGAAGTTTTTGTTTGTTTGTTTTTTTGTTTGTTTGTTTGTTTCTTAGTTTTGGTCTTCCCATCTCAGCCACTAGCCTAGAGGTTCTCACTAGGTCATAGTCAACTCACAGTGTGCTGGCCTCTGGCACCAGCATCAGCACCAGTGTTATTGCTCTAATGCTGGACAAAGGCCTCGGGTCTGGAAAGCTATATCCTCTGCCCCTTTGTTCAGATTCAGCCTCTGTGAGCCTATATGCCATGTTCTGTGAAGTTCTGTTAAGTCCTGTTTGGGCTTTGGGACTCTTCTGAGTTAGAGGGTCTCTGGGAAGAAGTTGATGCCTCTGTGACATTGTCTTCTTGTACATGGTTATAGCATCATTCACATCTCATCTGGGAGTTTTCAAATGTCTTTCAGTGAAGTTGTATGGGTTGTGACTTGCTGATAGAGTGCCTACCTAGATTGCACAAGGCCTGGATTTGATACTTAGACACACACACACACACACACACACACACACACACACACACACACACCTACTACTGGTTCTGTTCTTCTAGAGAACCCTCACTAAATATGCCAGTGATCCTTTTGCTATTGACCTTGGAAGAGAAAGTTGATAAACTAATAATAAGTTCTAAAAGTCTCTTCCATATCTTTTTCTTCTGCATAGATGATATATGTGGAAGAAGCTTCATTTCTTTTTCCTTTCCAATTCTACTTTTTATTTTTTCCTTCTATGGCCTTGGAGAAGTACCAGTAATACTTAAGAACAGTAAGAAGAGCCTTACTGCTGTGACTTGAGAAATTCCCAACAGTCTTCCATTGAGCATCATGTTGGCTGCAGACACACTGGATGCCTTTCATCCAGTCCAAGAACCCATCTGTATTCTGAATTTGCTAAATGTTGTGTTTTGCCATCATGAATGGATATTGCAATTTACTGAACTCTTTTCTTAGTATCTATTAGATCATTATGCTGTTTCTCCATGCCCCTCTAGATGTATCTCTTGCTTGCTGCTCACTTGACCAGGGTATCACCCAGACCCATCTCACCATTGCCTCCTCATTGGAAAATCTAAAGTGGAGCCTCAAGCGTGGAAGAAGAAAGGCCTGGCTCTTCACAGTCTCCCTAAAATGCTTCCACACAGAGATGGTGGTGACAGTCAAGTTTTTCTTGAGGCTTAGTAGGAATTGTTAGCCTGATATCCTATCAGGTAGCTCTTGGGGGTGGGGTCTGAACACTGGGTAGAGTCTAAGTTGCAGCTTACTACCTTAGCATTTGCCCTTGTACTCCTGTGTATAAATGGGTAAGAAAATACATACACTTGGGCATGGAGAAGGAGAACTGCCACTAGCCACAGCAGCTGTAGCTATGGCTCTTGTGCCTTTTAGTCCCATGGTTCATATTTCTAATACCTAAATGAGCCCCTTCCTTTCTCTCTCCCTTATCTATTTCTCTATTGTTTTCCTCTCCCTCCTGAACCCTGGGGTAGAGCCAGTTCCAGTGGCATTTAAGCCTAGCATTGTGAGAGTCAGTGAAGGAGAATGTAGCATGGTTATAATGATGCCAGCAATTCTATTTACTGTTTTAAGTAGCATCTGTATGCTGACAACAAAAGGTTAAACCATGGGTAACAACATCCCAACATCCCTCAAGATTCAAATAAGCCTTGTCTCTGGATGTCTGCCTGAGAGTCACTGCAGCTGGTGATAGTGGTGGGTAGCCCAGGCCATAGCATTAAGTTATGCCCCCTGCCTCCACTGTGAGTAGAGAGGGCCTTTGCAAACTATCAGTTTCCATGTTCTTCTGAGGGCACTCATACAGCATTATGGAGCAAATGGCTTCAGTGTGGGACCTGAGGACTGGCTTAGCATCACTAGTCATTGTGGAGGTGGAACTGGGAAGACCTTTCCTTCCATATGTAGTCAGAGTTGCCTCCTTGCAGTGGCCATGTTAACTATGGTAAATACTTTATGTAGAAATAGATGGACATTGACATGTCAAGGTGTTTGCCTCCTGACCTAAACACTCGTCCCCTCCACCATCCACAGAAAAGCTTGGCTTCTGTGAAGGCAAACTCTACAGCATTATTCCCAGCTAGAGAACAGAGGCTGACGGGACACAGACAGTCACCCTGCCTGTTGGCACTGGGGCCTCCCAAAGGAGAAGCAAAGCTCAGAAGGGATAAAGACTCTTCTTCACGCCTACAAACCCAAAAGTATGGGTGTGTAGCTACAAATACAATTTGCAGTGACCCTCTACCATGTCTGACCCTGAAGGCCCCCCTGAACCTTGGGACATCACAGGCTTGGAAGGTGTGACCAGTGAATTGCAGCTGGGACTCTGGAACATAAGGTATACATTTTCAATAGTGCCATCCCCCCAGAAAATATTATTACCTACTCCCTGATACAGTCCTTCCCATGCACAAGCACACACATACCCACACACACATGCACACGTATACACACACACACACACACACACACACACACACACACACACACACTTGAAGTAACTCACGAATCTGCCACACTAACTAGGCCCCAAGCCCTGACCTGGCTTGTGGCCTGGAGCAAGTGGCATTCACAGGCTCTGAGAGCAGTACCATGTATGCTCATCTCCAGGAAAGATGGCTAAAGATTCCACAAAACACCCATCTGGTCCTGGGAAGGGCTGGTGGCAGATCCTCTTTCTGGGATGCTTCTGAGTCCTCTCCCTGACTTGTACTCGGTACCCAAATGGGACACAGTGCCATTATGTCCATTGCTAATTGGCAGATGTTGTGCAAACCAGAGCAGAGAATGCATGCATTCATGCTGGTGGAGGGGAGAAGAGGATGGTGCCACTTTCACGGGGGTTAATATGGGGCACAGCTGCTGCCTTCAGTCCAGCATGCCCAGAGCTGAGGGCCCTACATTTCTGCCACGTTGGAAGGAAGGAGGTAACTGTACATGGGGCTGTGAAAAGACCAAAGCAAAAGGGCACAAACAGTACCTGTCAAGCCATAACTGCTGGTCTCCTGGCCTCAGCTGTATGCTGGATTCAATCGTGTGTTCCACCCAGGGAGGGTGTGTATGTTCCGACCATCCTCTGTCCACCATGGCCTGACAACACAGTAGTTGGCCATGTATTCCTGCACACTCTGGCTCCAGCTTTGCTGCCACCACAGGGTGTGGCCTAGGGTCTGCTCAGAACTCTAGGAACAGTCTCCTTCACACAAGGCAGGCATAAGCAATGCTCTGCCAACAGGGTCAGAGGGGAGCATTCTGCACTCCCCTTCCTTTTCTGGGGCCAGAAAATGTGAGTCTTTTCATACTTGCTTCTGCTTCAAGGGGAACTCTGGTGGAATGCAGGCTGAAAGCTTGTGCCTGGGGTCAGGGGCTGGAGATAAAAGGCCCCAGAATGTGGTTCTGGGAGCTTAAGAGGGAGTCTGAAATACAGGAAAGGAGCCTGGAACCCAAAATAGGAGTCTGGAACCCAGAACAGAAGTCTGGAACCAAGTATGGGAGTCTGGAACCTAGGAGAAGAGTCTGGAACCCAGCATGGGAGTCTGGAACCTAGAACAGGAGTCTGGAATCCAGGGTGGGAGTCTGGACTCAGGGCAGATTTGGTACTCTGTGAGTGGGATTCCAAAAGAATATTTGTCATACTTGCTTGGATAAGCCCCTGCTGCTGCTGGGCCTGGAGTGGCCCTGTCCCTGGCATCCAACATCCACCTGAGGTGGGAGGAAAGTGATAGAGGAAGGGGAGGGGCTTCAGCATCTGCTTGATCCCAGGGATCGTTGCTGAGAGAGTACATGATTATGTTACTGCAGAGCATCTCAACTCACACTAGTCACGAACTCAAAGACTGTCACAGATCTAGAGTCCATGTGAGGAAGGGATAGCCAATCTCTGAAGAATGACAGCCCCACATGGACTAGTCACAGTTTGCCCTGATCCTCTGCCCCGGTCCCCCTCCATTCCCAGGCCTGCAGTTATCTACCACAGAGAGTTATCAGGGGAGAGAAGCATGGACCTTCTGAGGATATAAGACATAGGATCCAAGGTGACAGTGGACATCAAGGGTTCCCGGGGAGTGTGGTGTTGAGCTCTTCTAGGTAGTAGATGAAGCAAGTGTTGTATAGCTGTTTCCTTTAGATCGGATTATCATAACCATCAGCATCTGGCAACAGAGCAGATGTAATGACCTACTTGAGATCTCATGAGACCGTACCTATTAATGTTCTCTTGTGGAAGGGAGTAGGGGGTCACAAAACTCACAAGGCCTTCCTGTGATCCACAGGTAGTCTTTAAACTCCCCAAGATTCCAATTGCCACTATGTAAGAACCAAAAAATTGGCTGGAGAAACATATAGAAGTGTAGCTGCCTGAGTCACCCAGGGGACCTCCCAGGAGTGAGTCCCCATGCTCTATAAGTAACCCAGTGAATTCACAGGATCGCCAAGCTAGACATGGATGGAACCCGTCCCTTGTTCTCTCACTGGCCTATCTACCTTGGGTGAATGGTTTTTTGTTTGTTTTTTTTTTAATATCTCTCTGGAAAAAAAACCACACAACACTCAGCCTGCCAAGTGTAGAGTTGGGGAAGGGGAGAGGCCCAGGATTTACAGAGCACACTGGGCTCCTTCCCTGCACAGTCGGAAGAAGCACATGGGTCCCCACAACTATGCCCAACACTCAGGCTGAGCCACCAGGGAGAATCTCCTTTTTCCAGAACAAGGCCCAGAAATGGGCTTCAGAGCCTGAGAGGATCAGGAGCAACCACACCAGTGCCCCCTGTCCACCTGGAAGATCTGGAACCAGTCATGGCAGGTCAAAGAGCAGGAGAAACTCTCTATGCTCCAGTGGCAGCTGCCATGCCTGATGTAGGTCTTTACAGCTCAAACTGGTAAAGCCCAGACAATCTGTTCCACTGTTTATTCACCTAGCAACCACCTCCATTTCAAACTCCGATGGCAAAGAGGAAGGACAATAGCTTGTTAGCCTGTGTGAGAGCCAGCAGTCCTCATTCCTCCCCCTGGCCTTGTCCAAAATTGTGAAGACCCCCAGCTCCATCCAGGGTGGACTCACAGAGATCTAAGCAGACTTCAGATCGTGTGTTATCTAAGCAGATATCAGATCGTCTGGTATCTTGTGGGAAGCATGCAGAATGGATGGAGCTGTGCTAGTCACACCTGTGGGCCATGGGTGTCGCAGAAATCCTATAATTCAGGTGCCTGCCTGCAAGAACAGTTCACAGGCCAGGCCAGTGTAGGCAATCTCTCATTGAGATCTCTCCTCTTCCTGGAGCCACTGCAACACCCTGAGGAGGCAGCTTGCCCTCACATCCCAAGTGCTGGTAAACAGCGCAAAGAGCTATCCTGTGAGTCCCTACTTCTACAACCAGTCCACCATGAGCCCTGCTCACCTGAGACACCTGGCAGCCCAAACAACAGTGGGCAGAGTCTGGTTTGGGGCTTTATATGCTGGTTCTAAGGAAGAACTAATCTGTCCTTTCTAAGCTTTCATGGCCCACTCATCATTACTGTGAGGACGGAGCATGCAGGCAATGCAAGGCAGGAAGTTTCTATGCCTTCACACTCTGGAGCAAACATTAAAGGCTTTCTAAGAATTCACTTAAGCCCATAGCAGGGCAGGAAGAGCCACCTAAAGAGCCCAGTGCCCCTTCTCCAGTTGTTAGACCCACCCTCTGGGACTTCCATTAATGCCAAGTTTTGTAGACATGCGTATTTGAAAGGCTTTTATCCATCTCATAGATAACAGTTAAATTGCAGGAGTTGTTAGGGATGTGTCGTATCTACCACTTCTGGGTGCCTGGCTCTAGGCACCTTCCTTATCCAAGCCACACAGGCTGAGCTGGGGGAAAGGTCAAGGTTTTGGAAAGTCAGGATTCAGCAAGGCAAGAGGATGTGCCAAAGCCTACTACCCACTGGAAGTAAGGCAGGCTGTTCCCAGATGGTAGACTGTAGGGCAAGACTGAGAGCCATGAGCTCTGCTGTGGCTTGAAGGCATGTTCCCCAAAGACAAAGTGTGAAAATCTGGAAAGGCAGAACCTATAACAGGTAGGTCCTTGGAGGATGTTAGGTTAGAGGGTATGCCTTGTGCCTTGAAGGGGACACTGGGACTGCAGAGCCTTTCTGACCACTACTAGATAAGTGGCCTCCTGTGCTATAATGTGCAGTGCCATCTATGGCTCAGTGATCCTGGAAGTTAGTCATGGCCTCTACAACCATGAACCAAAATAAACCTTTCTCCTTTGTAAGCCGAATATCACAGGGACAGAATACTCACCCAAACACTCACATGTAATGACAAGTTGTCGCCAACGCTGTTAAGAACAGAAGGACAGGCAAGGGCAGCATTAATGCCCAGGTAGACCAGGGTCAACAACACCTTGAAAATAAATTTGGAATGACATTGTTCCCTGTCCAATCCCAGTGTGTAGGTGGGGCTGAAATTTCTCCTCAGGGTCTTTGAACCAGATGAGGAAATTGGGGTTTGAAGCCCACAGTTCACATGGGGAGAAGGCTAACTATTAAGATGAAGACACACAAACTTTTGTGTGAGAGGAGTCAAAACCAGGACATCAGTGCTAAGCTCCTGCTGACAAAGTTCTCAAGTTCACACAAAAGGTTTAAGATTCCAGAAAGAGCCAAGGCAGTGGTGATGCATGCCTTTAATCCCAGTACTCGGGATGCACAGACAGCCAAATCTCTGTGAGTTCGAGGCCAGCCTGGTCTACTGAGCAAGTTCCAGAACAGCCTCCAAAGCCACAGAGAAACCCTGTCTCAAAAAAACAAACAACAACATAAAAAGATGTCAGAAAGAAATAAACAGGAAGGTCAGGCAGGGACATGACACACTCAAGCAGGCATTAATTAAAGCTGGGACTTGAGGCAACTTCCATGGCCAGATCCTGCCAGCTGGTTCTGTTGCCATGTGGACCATGACAGTGTTTTGTCGCAATCTTTCTGCCTTTTGGTACCATTGCAGTCGCCAGGCGTTCTGGCAAAGCTGACTGACACTTGGGCAGAGACTAACCCTAACTCTAACCGTAACCCTAACCCTAACCCTCTAATACTGTGGAGAAATGTTGCGTTTTAATTTACCCACATCATTTCTCAAATGCTGCTGATGTTCTGCACACAGGCACCAAAGTACAACTTGGCGTGCGCTCTGTACATCACAGGAGGACATTTGTCATGTGTACTGGGACAGCCCACTTCACACCTGCTCCAGCCTCTCTGCGGCTATCCGTGAGGACTCTAAGAAGAGTGTAGAGTCCTTTGGTGATGAACTAACTGCTCCTCTGCCTACCCAAAAAGGACTCTTGTGGAAATAGCTTGCTGCCCCCTTCCCAGATAAGAGCCCAACTTTCATAGCCATTGAAAGGCTCCTGGAGAGACAGAAAAAAACAGCAAGAATGCCAGTAGCCAGCCCTAGAACAGCTGGCTAGGTAGAAGGATCCCAAGGCTTGCTGGCCAGCCAGTTTAGTGGAAGCAGTGAGCTCCAGATTTAGTGAGAGACCCTGCTTCCAAAATTAAGGTAAATGTTGACTTAGGAAGACACTGATAAACCTCTGACCTCCACATACACTCATAACCATACACACATAACCACACACACACACACACACACACACACACACACCCCTATAACCCAACAGTTCTACGCTAAGGAATGCCCCAGAAATACTAAAATTGCCCCAGGATACAAGTTCACAGACTTGTACAAGAATGATCATCCTAGAAGATTACACATGCTTGAACTAGCCAACTCCCTAAACCATACAACTAACTCTATGGCCTTAAAAATTCTTCACAGATCTACACTTAGAGACAGAAAACCCCAAAACTGCCAAGCAAATGTGAGTGAAAAGACAAAGGAACAGATCCCAGGCTGCGCCCTCCTGCTGTTCACCCAATCCAGCCTCAGGCCCTTGTGGGAAGCAAGGGCAGGCCTGGGAAACTCACAAGAAACAGATAGGGAAGGAAGGAGTGCACAGCCCAGGCGAGTGGGAGCCACCAGCTGGAGGAAACTAGACAGTTGCTGGCCAGGTCACAGCAGGGATCTCAAAGAACCCAGAAGGCCACTGTCTGGGAAAAGAGCAGACTGCAGAAATGTGACTTAAAGGGAGGTAAGGGTAGGGACAGGGATGAAGTTCAGCAGCACAGGGCTTGCCTAGATTGTTGAAAGCCCTGGGTTCAATACCTAAAGCCACCCATAAAAATCTAAGGTCTGGGACTGTATCTCAGTGCTATAGCTCTTGCCTAAAGAATTGAGGATAGCTGGGCATAGTGTACACACTTGTAATCCTAGCCTGTGATGGCTGAGGTCAGAGAACAGACCAGCTCAAAGCCAGTCTGGGCTACATAGAGGGGAGAGGGGGTGGAGGGGAGATAATCAAGTTAAAACGGAGAGAGAAAAGGAGAAAGAGAAAGCTATCATTCAATGCCAGGATTCCATCAACCTGACAGTGTGCCCTCAAAGCAATCTTGCATAGGGAAGCCAAGTCCACGGGAGATATCTGTGGGGGATTGAGAAAGGAGACTTCCCATGAGGGAACACGCTCGTCTCTAAAACAACCCGAGGCAGGAAAACTGTTCACAGAGCAAAAGACAACTTCTTAACAGTTTGAGGGCATGACAACAAAACAATAGCAAACAAACAAAAAACACACCCATGGTTCAAAAGCTAAAATGAGAAGGAGGGTCACACACCTGTAATGCCAGCACTTTGGAGATGGACGAAGTATGGTCAGCCTCAGCTACACAATGAGTTCAAGGCCATCCTTGAGTACAAGGATGTACAATGAGTACAAGGTATCCTGTCATGAGGGGTAAAATAAGAAAAACCACAAAGCCAAAGTAGATAGAAGGAGGAGGGGAAGAGAGAAGGAGGAGGAGGAGGAGAAGGAGGAGGAGGAGGAGAAGGAGGAGAAGGAGGAGGAGGAGGAGAAATAAAAGAATTATTGAATGATTAGAAGAAAAACATACATCTTTTTTTGTTTGTTTTTTTAAGACAAAGTTTCTCTGTGTAGCCTTGGCTATCCTGGAACTCACTCTGCAGACCAGGCTGACCTCAAACTCCCAGAGTTCCACCTGCCTCTACTCCCCAAGTGCTGGGATAAGGAAAAATATCTTTAAAATGGGAAATTAATATTAAGATGCTCAAGGGAGAATAGACTCAAATGAAAATTTAATAAGAGACATTGAAGATCAATAAGACAAGAAATCCAAGAAAATAAAATGACATAAAGAAAACAGTAAAAGCTGGGCCATAGTGGTACACGCCTTTAATTCCAGCACTTGGGAAGCAGAGGCAGGTGGATCTCTGTGAGTTCGAGACCAGCCTAGTCTACAAGAGCTAGTTCCAGAACAGCCTCAAAAACCACAGAGAAACCCTGTCTTGGGAAAAAAAAAAGGAAAGAAAACATTAAAATGGCCAGGCCTGGTAAAATATGCTTTTAATTCTAGCACTCAGGAGGCAGAGGCAGGTGGTTCTCCAAGTTCGAGGCCAGCCTAGTCTACAGAGTTTCATGCCTTTTATCTTCGCCCACTTGAGTGGACTGTGCAGAATTCATAATGAGTTCAAGGCCCATGGGGGTTACACAGTGAATTCCAAGCCAGCATGGGCTACAGTGTAAAGAAAGGTGAGGGAAGGAGGGGAGGGGACAGGAGAGGAGAAAAGATAGAGAGAGACACAAGTCCCTGGAAGAGAGAGACTATAACCAGGAGAACCAGAGAATGTCTCAGCAGTTAAGAGCACTGGCTACTCTTCCAGGGACATGTGTGATAGGAGATGTTATTCTGTAAATATGTTTCTCATACTGGTTAATGAATAAAGTAAAGTACTGTTAGCCAATAGGAAAGCAAGATAGGCAGGGCTAGGAGACAAGGAGGAAAGAGGAAGGAATAAGGAGGAGTCAAGATAGAGAGCCTGGAGAGAGCAGCATGCTGGCCCATTGCTCCCCGGTAAGATGAGCCATGTGGAAATACTTAGAATAGTAGAAATGGGTTAATCATTAAGACAGAGCTAGCTGATAAGAAACAAGTAACTGGCCAACAGCATTATACAGAGTCTTAGCATGTTATTGGGGGCTAGTGGGGTGGCGGGACCAGACCAGGCGGGCTGGCGGAAAACAACTAACTACACATGTGTTATTACAGCACCCACAAAGAGGTTCACAAACTTCTGTAACTCCAGTTCCAAGGGATCCAACACCCTCTTCTGGCCTTCTTGAACACTACACACACATACATACATACATGCATAAACACACACACACACACACACACATACACACCATGTTTTATCTTTATTTATCCTCTCCCCAACATCCCTCCTCTCTCCCCTCTCTCTTTTCCTGGTCCTTTTCATCCCCGGTTCTCTGAGAGAGAGAGAGAGAGAGAGAGAGAGAGAGAGAGAGAGAGAGAGAGAGAGAGAGAGAGTTAAAAATGCCCATACATATTAAATAAATAAATAAAATTTAAAACTGTAACAAGGAAGCTTCCCATATGGATTTAAAAAAGAATGCTTGAATTTCAAAAGGCTCACCAGGTCTCTAGAAAACTGAATCCAGTTTATTGACTTCAACACATATCTAGTAAAACTATGAGACATCAAAGCTAAAGAAAGACAAAGTCTTCAAGGCTTTCAGGCAAAAAGAGCAATTAAGTTCCAGAAGGAAGAGCAAACAGGCATGGAGCTCTGGATACAAAGTGATGCACTCTGTGTAGCTCTGGATACACAGTGAGTGCCTGCCGCCCTCATACTTGCAAGAGGCCAAAGGCCAGCCTGGGTTATAGAATGAGAGCCTCTCCCCTGACCCAGGCTTGTGGAAAGCTTACAGGGGCCTTCCTGTATCTGAAAGCTAAAGCTAGAGACATTTGCAGAGATAGGTAAAGGCTGTTATCACTGGAATTTGGCCCTGGCATAAAATAACTACTGGAGTCCTCTGCTGATCGAAATAAGTTCATCACGAAGGAATATGAACCTCCTTTTCTCGCCACAAAACTGCGCTTAATGGGTGTAAATGGGAAGAAGGCACTTGCAGCCTTGGGCGCGCCCCACCAGAGCCCACAGGATGCAAGTGTGCAGATTTCAAGCCAGTAGTAGAACAGGAAACGACTGTACAGGCTCAGCATGATGCTACCAACCAGCAAGAGAAAGCTGCCACCTTACAGAGCACCTCATCCCAGGGTAGGGGCATTGGTACTGGGAACTACAGGATGTCCAACGCCTTGGACCCGGTGTCCCTGCTGAGGTTTTCTTGTCCCAGATCACATCCTCCCTCTGACATGACACATCTGATAAACTCAAGTGATAAACAACATCTCTAAATAACATCAGTGGCCTCCCAAGCCTCAAGGCCATGGAAAACAGGACGGCTGATCCAGGGGACATAACTGGTTCAACATGGGGACCAGGATGAGACTCTGGGACAGAAAATAAGGACAGGTTGATAGTCCATTTTTTACTTTTTTATGAGATGGAGTCTCACTATGTAGACAAGACTAGAAGTCATTAGGTAGAAAAAGCTAACCTCAGACTCACAGAAATCCCTCTGCCTCTGCTTCCTGAGTGCTAGATTAAAGGGGAATAAGAGGTATAAAAGGAGAGAAAGTAGGGAGAAGAAATGGTAATAAGGTAAGTGTGACATGAAAGCAGAACAGGAGAGAACCAGGGATGAAAAGGACCAGGAAAAGAGAGAGGGGAGAGAGGAGGGAAGTTGGGGAGAGGATAAATAAAAATAAAACATGGTATCTGTGTCTGGAAATGACATCATGAAACCCATTTCTTTGTATGCTAACCAAAGCTTAATTATAATTTTAACACATGTATGAAGATACCCTGGTATAACTCATTACTTTGTATGCTAATCTAAAATATTTAATTGAAAAATAAATAACTGGGACCAGCAAGATGACTCAGTGAGTAAAGGTACTTGCTGCCAAGCCTGATGACCTGAGTTCAATTACTAGAACCCACATGATGGAAAAAGAACTGGCTCCTGCAAATTGTCATTAAACACCACACACACACACACACACACACACACACACACACACACACACACACGTCAACATACAAACCAATTAATTAAAAATAAACTAAAATAGATTGGGCAAAACCAAAACTTTGATTTTTATAAAAGCAACATCAGGCTAGGCATAGTGGATCACAGCACTCAGGATGCAGAGGAAGGTGGGTCTCTGTGAGTTTGAGGCCAGCCTGAGTTCTAGCACAGCTAGGGCAAAAGAGGAGGAGAAAAGAAAAAGGAATATCAAGAAAGCACTTTTTTATGACAGCCCGAGACTGGCAGCTGCCCCTGTGTCCCTCAGCAGGTGAACGGATGAGAGAGACACATAACCATACAATGCACCGCTACTCAGCAATGACGAGTATGACACAGATGAAAGTGGGTCAGCCCAGAAACATGGTCCTCATGAAAGAGCCCAGACACAAAGGCATAGCTTGGCGGGTCTGCTCTTGTGAAGTGCAGGGGCTGAGCTAATGTGTTAAGGAAACAGAGCTACCTCTTCCTGTGGGGGCAGCAGAGCTGGGGGGGGTCTTCTTGGTATGGGAATTCTCCAGCATGTGCCAGGACTGGGGTGTGTGTCCTCATACCTATGCAACCCCAGGAGGGAAGGTGCTTACCGCAAAGAGATGTCACTGTGTAAACCTTACCCCCCAATCTCCCCCATAAAAATCTAAGACTAAAGCTTAGTTTAGTAAAGCACTATAAACGGATACCTTGAGTTTTCACTTACTTTCCTCACTACACTCCAGGCTCCTCTAACAGCTGGAAGATACGGGGAACCTGATCTACACCTGTAGCCTTCCTTACCTGCATCTAGGAAGTGGGGAAAAAAGTCAAGTATGGATCTTCTCAAAGGGCTTAAAATCTACTGAAAGAGGCTTCCCAGAGATGTCAAGAGGAAGAGAGACACCAGCATACAGATGGCAGCAAGCATAGAGGTGGATGATGCTTATTGTCAGTAACCACCACAGACATGCCAATCAAAACCACAGGGAGACACCACTTGCAGCCACAGGATGATGTGTGCCCACAGAAAAAAATGGAAAGCAAATGCAGCACAGGAATTGCAACCTTTTATACCACTGGTGGAAATGGAATCTGAGGCTGGCACCATGGGAACATTGTGACAGCACCTCAGACAGAATGCCATATGATCTGGAGCTCCACTCTGGGTGGAAGCAGTTCTCAAAACAACAACAAAATAAATAAATAAATAAATAAATAAATAAATAAATAAATAAATAAATAAGGAAAAGGAGCTAGAGAGATTGCTCAGTGGTTAAGAGCACTGGCTGCTCTTCCAGAGGACCTGGGTTCAATTCCCAGCACCCACATGGCAGCTCATAACTGTAATTCCAGGTCCAGGGGACCCAACACCCATGGCAAAACACCAATGCACATAAAATAAAAATTAAAAAAGGTAAAGAAAGAGAAGAAAAAGAGGCCTGGGAGATAGTCCAATAAGTCTTAACCACTCCATGAAAACATAAAAACTCGAATTCAAATCCCCAGAATCCATGTGTGGGTCATGTGTTTGTGATCCTAGTGCCCCTACTGTGAGATTTATGGGACTTGGAGACAGAAGAATCCCAGAGACTCTGGAGACAGCTAGCTTAACATGTGCAAACAACAAAAGACCCTGTCTCAAGATGGAAGCTGAGGATCAGTGTTTACCTCTAACCTCCACGTATGTGTGATATGGTGTACACACTCACATGCATCCCTACACACACACACACACACACACACACACACACACCACACTATATATACATCACAAAAGACAAAAGAGAAGAAAGGGAGAGATAAGGAAAGCAAATGAGCCAGTCTACTGTGCATTTCTGAATGCACAGTCTACAGTCTACTGCTTGTGTGAAGGGCAGTTGGGAGGGCCAGTCTTTCTGAAAGAATGAGAGCTGCAGAGGAACCCAAAAGCATAGCTGAAAGGCCAGCAAGGCCCCAGTGGCAAAAGGACTGCTGTCACCAGTGTCTCCATGCTGGACCTGCCCTCTGATCCTCCAGTCCCAGTGCAGGTGAGAAACACTAGGTAATCCAACCTGGCTGACTACAGAGGGAAGTGAAGAAATAGACAGACACACAGTGTGAAAAGGGAGTCAGGGCCTCAGCAGGGCAGACCAGGTCTCTTAAAAGGTGAAGGTCCTTGCAGACACCACCACAGACCCTACCCTTGAGTTCTACCTACTTCCAGGGACAGTTTAAGCCCCTCTGTAGCTTAGCTGCTCCCTTTCCTGTACCAGTCATGCCAGGCAACAGCTTCTGTTCGATTCTGATTATTCCTAGACAACCACCAACCATAGAGTATACCCACAGGGCTTGAGGAAACCTGGCGAATACAGTAGTCTTGTTGGCCTCGGTCAACCAGTGTGGGCTGCACCTCCTGTATTCTTAACACTCAAAGGAAGCACCTAACCAGGATGGGAACGCTGCTAGCAGTATCTTCTCCCAAGCTCCAGGCTGTGACACCCATACCCAAGCTAGATAGCATTGTTCCTGGCTCCCACACACAATCACATCAGATCAGGGCAAGTCCAGTAGAGCACACATAGCCCTCCTGAGGCCACTTTCCTCCCAGTCAACTCCTGAGTCCCTAAAACACACTCATGGTATTGTAGTGATCCACAGCAAATCCATTGACATAAAGTGGGCTAAGAGCACTCATCAAGAAGGGATTGAAAAATTGGGGGGGGGGGTACAATGGATTTGACAAAGAGGGAAAGTTTACCATGTACAGAAGCATGACTGAACATGCTGCTTAAGGGCATTATGGAAAGTCAAACAAATCGATCACAGACAGGAGCCACGTGGCTCCACTTATGAGGTGTCCTCCATGGTCAAGCCAGACACTAATAAGATTCCAATGGGGAACAGTAGGAGCAGACGCATGCTCTAGATATCTACTATGGAACACTGGGCTCACAGCTGGTAATTGGCCATCACCAACACTGGAAGTGTTATGAACTTTGTGTGTGGCTTTTCTTGTTGCTGCCACCCAATGCTAGGTCAAAGGGAACTTAAAGGAGGACTGATTTTATTGTAGTTCAGTTTCATAGCAGGGGGGCTCAGTGCCTGGGGCTCTGAAGACAAGATGTTCATGCATGTGGGAGACATTTTCACACTGAAACCATTATGCTTAGAATCTGTTAAGAGGATATATACACCCTGAAAAGTGCTCTCACCTGTTATGATAAAGCCAAAAATAGCAGGGAGGTGGGGGAAGAGCCCATCTGGTTGTTCTGATGGAGCAGGCTATGCTGTTCTCACTAGAGACCTAGGCAAGGTGATGGTGAAGGATTCATGTGTAGTCTCCAGCCGTAAGATAATCAGGACGATGCCTGAACTGCTACTTATGACAGGGTGTGGAGCACACTCTATAGCCCAGCCTGAACTCAAAGCAATCCTTCTGCCTCAGCTTCCAGAATGCTATAGGTGTGAGACACCACAACCAGCAGCATATTTTAATTATTATAGCATTTTTCATTCTCCTAGATTTTGAAATCACAATGAACACAAACTTCTATACCCAAACTCCAGACCTTGAACCAGCTGATCTATTGCTGTCAGTTGCCTGCTATGATCAGATTGTGGGTGGCAGATTCTTCCAGTGTGAGAAATGGGAGAGGCAGGACAGCAAAGACCACTAGTGACAGGTTCTTTGGGCCATCGGGACTCAGCCTACATCCATCTTTTCCTCTCCAAATCGCAAAGTTTACTTACCTAGTCTTTGAGCTAGCTGTGGTGGCTCGCACATGCCTGACTTGTAAACTAGGGTCAGACCAGTTTGTATGGCACTTCCTTACAGCCATGGATCCTGGCTCTGCCAGGGCAACCCGTGGCAAGGGGAAACAGGTTCACAGACACAGAAACCACATGGAACCACATGGGCTTGGCTAGCACTCTTCCTGCAGAAAACACTCCAACGTCTTCCGTGTTTCTGTGCCTCAAAGCTTGGTTACAAACAAGAAGGTAAACCAGGCTCCTTCTTCCCCGGTGTAGCGTGCAATACCGCAGGCGGCTGCTATAAACCACACATTGGCTTCCTGAGAGAAGAGGGCCAAGAAGGCCGTGTGCTCTGCTGTTTAATCCTGTATCTTGATGGAAACAGGGTTTTGGCCACATCACAAGCAGGAAGCACCTCCTCCACTACTCCCCTCTCTAGTTGGGACCCACAACCAAAGCCAGAACCATTTCTGGTGTCCTGTTGTTCTGCTAGTGAGCACCCAGATCTGTGAGTCACCACCGGCTTTACCACCAGCTTACTATATTTAAAGGCAGCCTGCAAAGGGGGCTTTGCGCCGTTCACCACCTTGTGGAGAAAGCCCGAATCTAGCTGGGAAGCAGAAGGTTTTGTTTTTCTTGTTTGTTTTGGGGGGGGGTTGTTTTGTTTTTGGTTTGTTTGTTTGTTTGTTTGTTTTTAATCCCAACTGTTTTTTTAAAACAGGGCAAAGTCAGCGAATAGCAGCTTCTTTCCTTAGGAAAACTGGCTAGGCCGATGTCCTCTCACCAACTCCCAAATGCAAGCAAATGGTAATTCGGTAGTCTCCGCATAGCCACAGCACCCCACTGCTGTATGTCCATTCCGGAAAGGGAGGCATGGGAAAAATATAAGCCATCTGCCCCAAAATAAAAATCTAAAAAGGCCCAGCAGCACCATCCTGGAGGAGGTACTGTGGAGTCGCTAGTCCCTGGCGGTGGCGCACCTGCGCGTCCACACCCAGCGCAGCGTCACCGGCGGCTCCCTAGGCCTGCGCAGGGCTGGCCCTGCTCCCGCACACCGCGGGAAACCGGTTCGGTGAAATAAATGGCCAATGGAGCGCAAGAAATCTAGAGAGGCAAAGAAGACCCCGAACTGGGCAAGGCCTCCGGACCCCTGATCATTGGGGGTGGGGGGAGTCGAGCGAGCCCCGCCACCCTGCTCCATCCCGGTGCATCCTGCTCCATCCCAGTACCACCCCGAGAGTCGCTACCTTGCGCCATCCCATTCACCCTGGGCGTCGTCACCCTTTTCTATTCCGGTGCCATCTCCGCCACTCTGGGCGTCACCACTTCGCTCCATCCCGGTGTCGTCCCCAGTACCCCGTGCCACCTCCAGCCCACAGCGCAGGGCATCCACCAGCCCTAGACACTCGGTGTCAGGCGCCCGGCGGAGCGTAAAGGGCCCTGATGAGCGCGTCCCTCGTCCCCTCCCGAGTCAGCTGTGGGGTGTGAGGGATCCCAAGGACAGCGCCACTGCTCACCAAGGTTCCCCGCGATCAGGTTTCGGGCAGCGGCGTCCGACGGCCTCAACCATCGCAGTGTCGCTGCGGCGGGCGGGGGCCGCGCGTCACCGCGGGCAGCGCCCCGAACCCCGGCCCGCCCCTGCAGGCGCTCCAGCCGGCGCCGGCCCTGTGTCGCCCGCCCCCTGGCTTCCCCAGATCGCTTCGCTTATTCCTTTAAGAAATAAGTCTCAGGTCGGTTAAAGTGAGAGACGACATTGCTGAAAATGACCCTGGGGCTGCAGAGGACCCTGCTACGCAAGGCGGGGTTCTAAAAACCAGCTCACTTAAATGTGCCTGCGGGTCGCTGAGGGCCACGTGAGTACGCGGGACTATCCCTGGTAGGAATCACTCACCCTCGTTGCGTGCTGGATGTGAGCAGCCATGAGCAGCGCCCGCGAGTTGCACGTGGGTGTTCCAACCCTTAACCCTTGACTTCCCGGCTCCAAGAGCTGCTTTCCAAGGCTCTGTAGCCAGAGAGACGCTGCTGTCAGGTTTCTGTGAGGGAATGTTATTCCGGATGCCAACACCCAGTTCTGTCCTCCCTGCTTCTCTTTGCTCCCTGCCCCTTCCTATACTAGAAATAGAACCTAGGACCAAATGCTGTACCAATACGCTAATCCAGTCTCTTGTTCCTTTGCTTTTTTGTTTGTTTGTCCTGTGATAGGGTGTCCTGGTTTCATTTCAGCTGCTGTAACGAAGTCCCCAATGAAAAACAACTTTGGGAACAAATAGGTTTGTTTCATCTTGCAATTCCGGTCTACCATTTTGGGAAAGTCAAGGCAGGAACTTCGAAAAGCTAGCTACATGATATCTGCAATCAAGAACTGAGCAAAACCAAATGCTTCCTTGCTTGCTTGCTTGCTTGCTTGCTTGCTTGTGTCCAGCTCCATTTCTTCACGTTTATACAGTTGGGGGAAGGGTGCTGCATAGAAATGGTGCCACCCACAGGAGACTGGGTCCTCTCACAATTAATAAGATAGTTCCTTACAGAAATGCCCACAGGCCAGGCCAGTGTAGGCAATCTCTCATTGAGACCCTCTTCCCAGGTGCCAAGCTACAATTAGAGGTAACCTTAACATTCAGGTACTGTGATATACACCTTTCATCCCAGCAACTGGGAGGCTGAGGCAGGCAGAACCCTCTATTCATGGTCTACATACTACACAGTGAGTTCCAGGGGAGCCAGGAGACAACTGGTGACCTTTTTTTTTTTTTTTTTTTTTTTTTTTTTTAAATTCTGTGACAGATCTCACTGTCTTCCTCTGGCTGTGTAGCCAGGCGGCTCTTGAACTTGCAATATGCTTGCCTTAGCCTTCTGAGAAGCTGAGATTACCTCCATGTTAGTTTTCTTTCCCACTTCTAAATGTGACCGGGTGTGGTGTTATAATCTCAGTCCAGAAGGCTGGGTCAGAAGGATTGTCAGAGGTCAGCCTGGGCTACATAGTAAATACCAGACCAGCCTGGGCTACAGAATAAGATTCTGTATCAAAACAGAACAACAAACCTCACAAAATATATAAATAGTCTGTCTGGGCCTTCCCCTGACAAGAGTGAGTTATGAGCTGCAGGCAGGTTGGATGACAGGATAAATTCAGGGAGGGGGATACCTGAATGAAGAACTCTATCAGGTAGACCACAATCTAACAGAACACACACACACCCACACCCCCACACCACACCCACACACCACACACATACACACACACACCACACACACACATCATACACACACCACACACACACACACCACACACACACCACACACATACACACACACACACACACACACACCACACACATACATCATACACACACACACACCACACATACACGTACCACACACACACACACACACACACACACAACACCACACCACACACACATACACACACACACCACACACATACACACACCACACACATACACACACACCACACACACACACATACCACACACATACCACACACACACACCACACACATACACACACACCACACACACATCATACACACACACACTACACACACACACCACACACATACACACACCACACACATACACACACACCACACACACACACACATACCACACACATACCACACACACACCACACACATACATCATACACACACACACACACACACACACATACACACACACACACACACACATACACATACACACACACACACACACACACACACACACACACACACACACACATACACATACACACACACACACACACATACATCATACACACACACACCACACATACACGTACCACACACACACACACACACACACACACCACACCACACACACATACACACACACACCACACACATACACACACCACACACATACACACACACCACACACACACACATACCACACACATACCACACACACACACCACACACATACATCATACACACACACACACACACACACACACACACCACACACACACACACACACACACACACACACACACACAGACGGGGAGAGGGTGCCAAGTCACTAAGTCCACGGTGACAATACCAAAGAAAGCTCAGTGGACTGAAGACAAAAGCCATACCCATGGTCTGTGATGGTGCATGCCTTTAAACCCAAATACCCTCTTGGGAGGCAGAGGCAAGGGTATTTCTGTGAGTTCGAGGACAGCCTGGTCTACAGAATGAGTTCAGGACAGCCAGGGCTACACAGACAAAACCCCTGTCTTGGAAAAAAAAAAAAAAAAAAACCATACCCAGAATAAGGGTCTATTCCAATGAAGAGAGATCACTGCTGACTACCCAGGTATGGGGTCACATTGCAGGCCCATTGGAACACTCTGGTGCTGCCAGAAGTCTTGGAACCTGTGCCAACCTCCATGGGCAGAATCATCTGTACCCTGGCTCTACTTGTATGTCTCAACAACTTGTTTTAGAGACTTTTCCATAAAACCATAACTGCAGATAGGACAAGGAAGGGAGCAGGAAAGCATATGCACTCAGGGGGAAGCTGCCCATGCCACAAGATGGAGAGGTTTAGGACATGCAGCCGTGGATGACATTGAATTCCTGATCACCTTGCCTGCACCCTCAAATGCTGAGATAAAACCCACATGCCACTATACCCAGATCCTTTATTTTTTAAATATTTTATTTGAGATAGATTCCCAAATGTCCCAGGCTGACCTTGAACTTGCTAGATAGCTGAGGATGACCTTGAAATCCTGATCCTCCTGCCTCCACCTCCATGGGCACACCCAAATGGAAGCAATCTTGTATTTATTTTTATTTATTTGGCTAGTATGAGTTATATCAGAAACATAGACACATTTGAAAATTCACAAGCTACATCAGTTTCATTGGATGCAATGGACCAAGTAGTCTTGATTTTGTTTGATGCTTGGCAATTGATAGTCACAGGTTCATAGCAATTTTTTCTTAAAGGTTTATTTTATTTGTGTGTGTGTGTGTGTGTGTGTGTGTGTGTGTGTGTGTGTGTGTGTTTATATGCTAGAAGCCGGGTAGAGCATCAGCAGATTCCTTG